>VXBP01001656.1:0-116516 GCA_013400115.1 Rhinopomastus cyanomelas
GAATGCTCTTTTCTTGTGCTTCAAAAAAGTAGTCTCTGAATGTTAACCAGGTACCCTGAGCTCCTTTACCCGCCAGTATGCTGTCCCATGGGATTTCTCCTGGCAATTGCTTGAAGAGACCAAAGCTGGCCCTCCTGAAGTCCTGGGTTGTGATTCTGCTAGCTATTCTGTTCCTACCACATGAGACCCTCAACTCCACCATCTCATGGTCACTGCAATCAAGGCTGCCCTCATCTTCACTGCTTCAACCAGACCCTCCTTGTTGTTGAGTACAATATCCAGCAGCGCTCCTCTCCTTGTGGGCTCTTTGACCATTTGCATCAGGATATTGTCACCAATGCTCTGAAGGAACCTCCTGGACTGTGGGTGACTGGCTGAGTGGGTCTTCTAGCAAATATCAGGGTAGTTAAAATTCCACATGAAAACCAAGACCTGCAGCTGTGAGGCTGCTGTCAGCTGCCTGTAGAAGACCTCATCAACTTCCTCATTCTGATCTGGTGACCTGTAATAGACACCCACAACAGCGTCACCTGCAGCAGCCTGCCCCTTAAGACGCACCCACAAACTCTCAACTCTCTCTTCTTCTGCTCCTGGACAGAACTCAATACATTCCAGTTGCTCTCTCACACAGAGGGCAACTCCTCCACCCCGCCCCTTGCTGACCTGTCCCTCCTGAAAAGGACATAGCCATCCATGACCACATTCCGGTCATGCTGTCGCATCAGGTCTCTGTAACTGCCATTAGATCATAATCACCTGACTGGACAAAGATTTCTATCTCCTCCTGCTTATTCCCCATGCTGCGTTCATTGGTGTACAGGCATTTCAGGGAGCGAGCTGAGCGCTCTGATTTCACCCTAGGACAGCGAGAGGCCACCTGGTTTTCATTAAGAGCAGAGCTCTGTCCCACTGGTACTCGCCCATCAGTTATCCCACCCCACCTGAAATCTAGTTTAAAGTCCTCTGAATGAGTCCTGCCAACACCTGCCCCAGAACGCTTTTTCCACTCCTAGATAAACCCCTCTCCTGTGTATCTGCAAGATCTGGTGTCTGATAAAACTATTATTATCAAAGAACCCAAAGCCCTGCCTGTGACACAAGTCTCGTAGCCAGGTGTTAACAGACTGAGTCTTTCTATTCCTTCTATTCCGGCCTGTGTCCTCACCCCAAAACGGAAGTAATGAACAGAATACAATTTGTGCCCCAGGGTCTTTCACCAAACGTCCTAATGCCTTAAGGTAAACTGCAGGCTTCCCTATGATGGGGGTCAGCTCTGCATATTGGGCCCTCAGTCCCTTTCAGGAGCGAGTCTCCAATAACTAGGACCCTTCTCTTCTTTGTGGTGGAGGTCGTCATATTACTGGAAGACTTCCTGGATTTATGCGACCTTGCCAGGACCTTCAGTGTGCATTCTGTATCCTCCATAGCCTTATTAGACTGGCTGTCTCCTACATGGGCTTATATCTATTACTTAGTGGCAGCTGGGGAGGTGAGGCAGGCAAGGGTGGTACTCGCCTTCTGCCATGACCCTGCACTTGGCTCCACTCACCCCTTCTACTTGGGCTTCTGTCCTCCACCTTAGAACTATAGGATACAGGCCCCCCTGAATCTGGCTCTTATTTAGCTGTTGTCCAGACTGCAGAGCCTGGCTCCACCTGTCTTCATCTATTTCAGCCTAATTCTCCTGAGCCTTCTCCTCCATTTTAAAATGGAGGAAATCATTAACACAGCTTGTTCATTACATGAAACAAAATCTTACACTTCACAGCGGATGGAACAAACAAGCTGAGAATAAAAATTTGTAAGAAAATGCTCAATAGTTCTGCTTTAGTGGCATCTAATGTGAAGGTCTTTCCCGCTGTAATTCTCGTGATCAAACCAGGAATTCCTACTGCAAAGGATCCAACGAACTTCACTGAAAATAAAACCAAACAGATACTTAGGGGGGAAAAAAAAGCCTCTCCTAGACCACTTTTAAATACATGACATTGGCAGATGCCTGCCCTCTCTGCTTCTGTGCTCTGAGAAAAGCACTATAAGCTCTCAATTGATTTTATTTACTAGACCTGCTTCATTTAAGGAATTATAGAATTTTAGTTATTTTAATGCTTCATTTAAGGAATTATAGAATTTTAGTTATTTTAATGCTTCATTTAAGGAATTATAGAATGTTAGTTATTTCAGAGGTCCATAAAAGTATGGCTGATTTTTCATATATGCTATTTCTTTCTATTTCTGACCTTCTGAACATCGTTAACTTTGTTAAAGGAAAGAAGCTTGTGCTGGCAGCTACAGCAGAAGGCAGAACTGGAGGCTCTTTCCAAATTACAGCCTTTTTATTTGTTCTTTCTAAGCAATCTGCCTCTGCACACCTGAGAGGGATGGTCAGGAATGGACACTTAAAAGGAAATAAAAGAAAAAAAGGCACTTTGAAGAAAAGTCCTATCTAAAGCCAGGAAATGTAAAGTTATAACAACTCTCAGAAATGCCTCCAAGTTTGGCTTACTTTTAACAGATCAGAAGGGAATAAAAAACAGGTTAAACTTTGAAATGAACAAACTGATCTCTATAACCAAAGATGAAGCTGAATTCTGATTTTACAATTATGGTCTCAACTTCCATCCCAAGAGGACAACCACCTTGCAACAGGAGTCACTCAAGAGACAACTCAAGTCTTACTTCTTAGTTTTGGATCTATTTCTTCCAAATTGAACACAACTCCACACCATCCTGGCAATACGAACGGTTTATTTTGTTAAACACTGCTCCAGAAACAGCCATCTAATCTTACCTCAGCTTTGAGTAATGCAAAAGAGACCCATCAGCAGTTGTGCTGTGTTCACACAGATGCTCTAATTTAAGGAAAGTAAAACAGAATCACAGAATCATCAAGGTTTAAAAACACCTTCAAGATCATCAAGTCCAAACATCTGGAAGTCATTTACAACTGTCCTGTACTAATTTAACAGCTTGACTTTTTCTTAACCTTTCTTTATAGGAACAAGACACCCTCATTACTGTGCTACTTACTAAATGTTAAGACCATGTTTGCAGAACTACATGCACCTGCCACTATACTGCTATTCTTTATTGATGTATTTTGCTTTTTAAATTCCAGAATGATTTAAAATAAATCTGAAAGTTCTGCTAATTTTACACCAATTTTAAACCACGCATAGTTATTACTGAGGCCATATTTTCAATGCCTCAGTACATTATTCACAAACCTAAAGCCCACAGCCTTGATTCCGAATCTTGTCATCACATTAAAGCCTCTCAGCAGCTACAAACACCACTGTCCAGAACAGCCACCAAGAGGAAACTCTCCATTTGTGTATTTTTAATTAAAATCTTCAGAAACCATCTTGTGGCTACAGATCCCTAAAAGCATGAGTGAGACCCACTGTTTTTCCTAGTCCTTTTGATAAATATTTCAAAACTGGAGCCACTCCTCAGCTCTCCTTTACTGCATCTTCACAAACATATGATCTGTGAATGCAGCCGATGCTGCAGGTGATAGTGTCAGTTCCAAATACATCATGCTCTGCTCCCTCTTGATTTTCTCATTCACAATCAAGCCTCTTTTATAATAAGCCTAATTAACACTCTGTGTTCTGCTCTGTTCCCGTAGGAGAAAAGGACTGCCTACAGAATATTTCAGAATTTCTATGGAAACACTACCCTTTGGGTTAATAAAAAAAAAAAAGCAGCTTTTGAAATGCTGTCATCTTGCAGTAACTTAACAGCTTGACTTTTTCTTCACCTTTCTTTATAGGAGCATGACCAGTGTTTTCACAATATCATCTTGAGTATCAGAATAAATGGCATCAGAACAGGCCAGCCCTGCTGTGTAATGAAGCAGGACGGGGATGGGTTAAGCTCCGCTGCAGGTCACGAATTACAAATCTTGTGTCAGAGCAGTAACACAGCCAAGAAGAGTGGGCTTCTGAATTCCACGCATGCAGTGCCAGGTCCAAGTTCACTGATTACTTTTCAGATACAGCCTTACTATTCTAATGTGAGCACTGAGCCCATTAGTGGTGAAAAAAACCCAAACCTAAATTAAAAAACCCAAATGTTAGAAAAGAGGAAGAAAAATTATGAGTACTTAACGAGACTGCAATCGATCGTTAGCACCACTTCAACCCCAGGAGCATTCTTCCCTTTCTCAAATAGACCGCACAGAACCAGAAAAGGGCCAAGAGAAGGGCAACCAGACAAGCCAAGGCATGGAATGATCTGCTGTGCTACCTAAAAAGAAAGAAACTAAGACCTGGCAGCCTCAGTAACTAATGATGAAGTTTATTATAAGGCTTGTTTTTCTAAATTATGAGTTGCAAAACTACTGAGTATAATTTGACTGATCACAAAGTCCAAGGAATAGATACACCACTAGAAGAAACATTACGACCTGCAAAGTAACACGCACTACACATCACTCCAACAAGTTGGAAAAGCTCAGCACTAAGCACTAGGGCAGTAGGTTTTGTTGCAGATTCAGAAGTTATTAGGTAAATTCACATAAGAACGGGCCAACGAGGACTAATGAATGAGGAAAACTCTGTTCAGTGACAGAAGATCATGTTTGTGTCCAAATTGAGAAAACAAGTGTAAGGAAACAACGTTACACTACAGGAATGCTCCTTATCATCCAACAAACGCTTTATGATATGAAGGGATAGATAAAAGATAGATACAAAAAACAAGATGTGAAAATGGAAATGTGTAACAAAAGGCATTCAGAGACGGTGCAAGAAAGTTTTTTTCTTGCCTGGCCAGAGCGTGAAAAGAACTTTGTTAATGATACAACTATTTACTATGGCATTTAGTAAGATAAAAAGCACCAATAACTTTTATTTGAGATAGATGTACTTCCAATATTAAAGGCAAGCTAGAAATGTCAAATTGGTCTTCCACTTAGCCAACAAAATAAGAAAAATATTTTATATTTTTGGCAGAGAAGCAGGCAAGCAGCCAGCCTGAAACAGTCCTCAACCTGATCGTTATCCATTCCAGCACATAAAACAGTCACTAGTGGTTTACAGTAAGATGGGAATTGAAAATAAGATGAAAACCTGCCATTTCATTGCACATGCTGCAGAAATAGATGTGGAATTTCAAGATTGGATAATGAAGAGCTGGTATTTTTTTTAACCATTGCTTTGGCAGATGGAAAAAGGCTGAGAGTTGGGTCTTCTAACTGCCAGCAGAGGATGCCAATGGCGTTACTGGAATGAAAGGACGTGCAGTTCCTGCGCGTGACAAAGAACACGTGGGTGAGACACGCAAGGAAGAACAAGGTGAGATGTGAGACGGCGAGAAGCCCTGTTGAAATCTGGCATCTAGCTCTCCTATTTCTCACCTGATAATTTCTTGACTAAGCTTCTCACAAAACTCCCTTCCTTCTGGAAAATCTACCATGCACTTCAACACACTGTGATCAAGTGAGTGGGGCCAGAGGCTGCAAGCAAGGCTGATGTATGCTCAAATGTATGCCGTAAAATCCACCTCCTGCTGTGTAAATCAATGAAGACCTCTCTAGTTAATAGGTTTATGTTTAAAAGCCATATAAAACACTGCGTAGTACAGAAACAGTTAAAGGTTGAGGGCAGCATTACAGTCTCTCAGTGATCATGGCTAAATGATGATTTGCTGGAAACAGTATTTCCATTAGGTCTTTAAAGTGAGCAGACTTAAAGGACTAAGCGCTTTATCTGCCATGTAATCCAGTAACAACTTGGGTCTTAATGCGCAAAGGTCTCTGCGCCATGCTGTTTCAATGCATACTTCATAATTACTCCCTATAAATTAGAAAAAAATTATGCAACACTGCTACAAGTACAACTATACCATTTGTTCTTTCATAAATCTTTTACTTTATTGGGTAATTGGTTTTGACATTTTAAAAAAGCTATATTATTAAAACTCTACTCAAAAATCACTATGGACTATGAAACAGTCTGACTTGAAACATTTTGAAAATATAAGTGGATACTAATATTCTTTTGCAATTCAAAATAAGAGATTTTATGGACAGTAATTTCGTCCTCTTATTCCAAATCTATTTCCAACTGAGGATGATAAATCAGGGGAAAGAAATCTGGTGAAAGGTGCTGGGATGGTGGGATCTTTTAGACTTGTTTTGTTTTCATTTGGCAACTCACACAGACAAGATTTGTTCTTTCTCAAGGTAAGATGCTTTAAAAGCTGTGGAGAAAGAGGAACTTGCTTTAGTACTGATGTTCTCTGAGACCTACCCTCCTGGACTAGGCAAAATACCAGTGAGCATCCTGACCACACTCAGTCAACAAAGCAGCAGTTGAGCAGGCTCAGTCAGGACCAATGCTCGGAGACACTGGCGTAACGAAGAACTGGTATTGCTCCGTGCTTGTTTAACTGATTTGTTAACTCAGAACTATTTTGAAGAAACCATAGGAGATTGGGACAAGTAAATTTCTGGTAAATGAAGACTGAGAGGCAGGAACAAAAAAAGAAGATCTTCTGCAGTTAGTTATGAGAGAATTCTGTTTCCAAGAATATTCCGGGTTCAGTAAGTAAGTTAGAAAATCAGGAAAAATTATCCAGACAACAACCAACATGTATTAAAGCTTAATCTCCCCTCCATCAGAAGGAAAACAAGATGTAGACATATAAGTGAAGTGTCAAAATCATTGTCAATGCTGAGATGAAATACATGAAAGAGGTGTGAATGAGAACATTAAGAGATCTAAATGTAGATTCTGTTGCTACAGACAAAGGATCAGAGTTCCTCCTCCTTTTTCAACAGAAGAATAAGAAAAAAATCCCCAACTTTGAAACCTGGCTCCAACTGTCCATGCTCATCACTGCTGACTCAAGGGCACCACACATCAAACTATATCATCAAAAATAGGCTAATAGTTCCCACAACAGCTCTCCCAACAGACACAGATTTGCCCTACTGTTTTGCAATTTAACTGAAAAAGTGTCAAATCTTATAAAGAGAATTTTGTGAAGGCTGTCGGAGAAGAAAGCTGGAATGCAGCACCTGCAGATTGTATCTGCTGCTATCTTTCGAGTAGTTTCCTGCATCTTAGGGAAAATGCAGAAAAAAACACAGGAGAAAACAATCTTTATGGACAACTGATATATGAATGTTCTTTCAGATTCCACTAAAGCATTTTAACCTGAATAGATATTATTTTGCAAGTCTAGACAGCTCTAAAACTTTTCCTTTGCAGTTCTTCAATCTTCCTTTGCATTCTGCTTTAATTTCTAATTGTCTTCACAGCATTTGCTCTCTTGTAAGAGCAAAGAGTATCTGACACAAGCCATGCTACTGTAATGAAAAACTGTAGTGTATGGAAAGTATAAAATACGAAAATAAATATAAATTATATAAAAATACATGACAAGAAAAGCAAAACTTTGACTTTGGTTAACCACAATTGTAAATGTGATGCCAATTTACAACTGCAATTTTGAGTGTGATGTTATAGGTGTGACACATTGCTCACGGCAGTAGCATATAGCAGGGTAATGATCATCAAGGGATTGAGACTGTAAACTGTTGACTTTATACCAGTGAGTTTCAACTCAACAGACTGCCAGCTTCTTCTAGAAGTACGATTATCTTCTAGAGGTACGATATACATTTGTGTGCCATATTCCCATGTGATACAAATGCCCAAACATCATCTGTAATGAACAGAATGCCCTGTCATCTGCAGGATTTGTTATGCTACTGTGATGCTACATAAATCAGTTACCAGCAAGTTCCCAAGGCCTTACTGAGAGCTCGAAACTCTGCGTAGATGAAGAAGAGAATTAAATTTGGGATGTTTTCTGATACCAGCATCCAAACCCAAGCACTGTGTAACCACGTCATGTTCATCCCCAAACAGGTGGTTTTATTACTGTCTTGTTTAAAATGTACTCCCAGATTCTAATGTCATTCCACACAGAACATAAAACACCTTCTCATCTTTCCGAATATGATGGATAAATCCAGGCCTCTTCAAATCAATCTACAAGACATTCACTTTACTGGTGAGAAATTCTGCATGACATTTTCTCTTCACACTGCAGAACTGCTGCAGCTATAAGGCAGGCAGTTGCAAACATTACCTTCCACCCAATCTGGATTAATTCCTTAAGCTTCCTGTAACTGAGAAATGCTAAGCCTGACAACCTTTACTTTTTCTTCCCAAACAGCAACTGTTCACCAGCAGTGACAGCTTAAGCAGCTAGTTTCTCACCCCTCAGACTACGCTGTATTCATTTCAAACCGAGTCTGTTTTCCAAGCCAGTTCTCTGCACGTCTGCACAGACACCTATATCAATACAAGGGAAGGATGGTAGGGAAGAAATGCTGTCAAGCCAAGCAATGCAGCAAACGTTGGATATGAATCACTGTGTGCACGACGTGCTGTTCCCCCTCCACCATGTGCAAAGAGAACCCAGAGAGGTTTGTTTCCCTCAGCCACTGAAGCGCCAGTTCCATCACAACAATGAAAACGCCAAAGTACTATGAGACCTCAGCTGTAGCCAAAACCAGACCAAGAAACGTTGTGTGAATCCCCTGCTACTACTTTGTGGATACACCAGGAGATCTGCTGCATTAACTTCATTGTCAATATTTACACGTAACATTGCAAGATGTTCTTCTGCTGACGCTGAATCCTTATACCTGGTTGTGCTGACAAGATGACAGATTCCTAGACTCCAAATACATCATGGCAAAATTTTCCCCACTGCACAAAGGAAAGGGTTTGATTTTTAACATGTGAGGGTTAATACAGTTCAACAGCTGGAATTCAGTTACTGCTGGGTGCTTTCAGCAACATGAATGATCAGAATAGACAGGGGACAATCTCCCCATCTTTGTATCTCTGAATCGAACACACTGAACACAGAAATATCTTCTAGACACACAGAAAACAATTCAGGAACAAATGTAGTTGTGGCAGTCTTTTCAGAATAAGAAAAGAGATTTAGAAAATACTTTTAAAAACATTAGAATATATTTTAAGGAAGCAACGCTAGAGATTTAATCTAATTATTTAATTCTTCTAGAGTTAGCCAATTTCACTTTGGCAGCGTTACTTTCAGGGCCACTCATGTACGAGTGTCACACAGTCCCCAACATTTCAAGCATGGTGTCTATCATTAAAATGATGCACATGGAAAACAGACAGTTTTGTCCATTACTAAGAAACTCAGAAGGCACCTCAGAAAAATGATGAGGAAAAATGTGTAAAGTGATTAATTTGAAAATTGAAATGAAATTTAAAGGCAGGATTTTACCCTTGTTTGCATTCTCAAAGATTATTGAAACTTGAATTTTGAACAATGCCTTGTAATTTCTGAAAGCTATAAATGTTTTTACTTACACTTCTACTGTTGGAATTCAATGCAACTAACTAGATTTTGATTTTTAACATATAAAAGCTTTATGTACTTTTGCATCACGAATTGTTAGATATTGCAAATGGTTTTCTTCTAATTCAGTTATGTAAAATACAGCTGCCTTCCTATCTAGCAGCTATGCCACACCAGTGAAAGCACACTGCACTGGTAGCCATCATACATCGAAGTGACTAACCACAAATTATTTGAAACACAGCTACTTGGAGAGGTTATTGAAATTGTGGGTTTTTTATCTGCAGAAACTGGGAAGAAAAGAAGACTTTGCAGAGCTCCCAGAAGGCAGGCAAAAAAAAAAAAATTCTCTGATTTACCTAGGAAAAAAAAAATTCATTACTGCTTCCTGTGAAATCAAGAGTATTTTCCTTAAGTCTATGTCTTCATTCATTACACATTCACCTGCATTCTTTGGGTGGGAAAGGAAAAAATGCAGCAGCATTTCCCATAGAAACAATTGCCTGTCAAGCAAAGCATAAAAAGACAAAAGGCAGTAACACTGTTTCAGCTTGAACGCCTTAATATCACCATTCGTCATGCAGCGCTTCCTCTGAAAACCCTCAAGTACAGTTAGCTCTGTTCAGCTTTACACTGCACACTCCCACAGCCTGGGCAGAATTAAAATGTGCCGGGCCTGACAATGAAGCAGCAGAGCCATCGCACATTGTTATGCAACTCACTGTCTGCAAGGGTGGCTCGTAGCTCCTTCTTTATTCAGCAAGTGCCAAGTGCATGTTTAATCAATGTCACAGCTCACCACAGTAGGCAACTGAAGCCACTGTCATTCCTCTCCTCAGATCTGGCTGGCTAAGTTATGCAATGCTCCGAAGAATACCTTGGAATTCTGTGCAGAGGCTCTGAATGCAGGTGTGTGCCGGCGTTCACACCAGTGCCACAAAAGCTGACTTCTTTTCATCCTTCTCCAGGCTGGACTAAAATTACATAGTGTGGCTGCACGGAGGCTACTGCATTCCGAATTACAGCATGTCAACGTGAGAAAGCTTCTTCAGATGGCTGCCACACAGAGTCGACCAAACCCTGTTTTTTTCCTGAAGTCTTAATAAATAACTAAAGTATTTTTACTGAATGAAACCAGGAGCTGTTTGCATTTGATTTTTTTTTTAAAGACAAAACTGAGGAGCATGCATTTCATTGCTCTGAATAATCCAAAGAAAGAAACCGTCAATTTTAAGAAGAATTATTCAACACTGAGGATCTTTACTGGAAAGGGGTTTACTGTGTTTCATCTGCACCTGCTGTAGCGGATTACTGAGAGAGACCAGTCATTTGCAAGATTCTGTAGCATTATTATCCTCCCTGAGAACTTCTTCATCAAGGAACTGTTCGTGCTCCTATCTGGTGTGTCTGAGTGAAGAGAGGAGCCCCTTCATGAAGATAAAAGCCTGGTTTGCCACGGAATTGACGAGTAAGAAGCATGTCTGATGACATTTTATTCCTGATGCAATGTAGGGTAAGAAACCTCTTTTTCCCCCCCCCCACCTTTCTGTGAGATCTGCTCTGAGCCCACGGCTTTCATTAGGCGCACAGCAGAAATACAGTTATCTCCATTGATTCACGAGCTTTGCCAGGAGTGAAAAAAATGCTACTCAATTATAAAATGTGACTGCAAATCTTCAGTAACTTAGGATTAGCAGAACTAGTAGAAATCCCAATCAAATTTTGGTTTAAGGCTTAGGAATTTGTGGTCGACAAGGCTGAAGCAGCACAGCAGAATGCATATAGTACCAGCATCTCTGCCACAAATAAACATGATTTTACAGTTTCTAGAGTATATTTGACTGCAAATTAAGCATATGACAGCAGATAAGTAAAAAAGATGACCTGTCAACCTCATTTCTGCCACAAAAAAGGATAATAAATAACGTGAGCATCTGTAAATATCTCAAATCCTTACATTGCACAGAATTTTGTTACCATACAAGTACTGCTGTCCTTTGGCATCCTGCAATAATAAGCCCCTATAATACCAAAAACCACCTTTGTATCTGAAGGGACAGACATTTTCTGTTAAGTGTTTACTGTTGCATGGATGCCCAAAAGCTGATCTAGTAAATGAGGAAAAGGGTAAGATCTCACCTGCAATTGCCTGCGCAGGGCTCACTGCTCAAAAAAACCATGATCACAAATTAAGGAGGTGTATTTTTCACATTCCAAAACAGGCAACATGAATATTTGCAACTCATTTAGTACTGTGACAGAGGAATATCTAACAAAAGCTGAAAATTCCCATAAATGCCCCAGGCATTTCAGAGTATCAGCCAATGCACAAATAACTGCTTTCATCAGTTGGATGTTTCCCAAGGAAACAAATTAGCTGGCTACAAGCAAATTGTAAATTTATTATAAAAGATATTAATTGTCTAGAAACAACAAGCTATTTTTAGGTCCTCTCTAATCTGCATTTATATTTTACATCTTTTTATATATGTAATATATATATAAAAATATATAGTATATATAAAAAAAAATAGTTGTTTTTAACACAGGCCTGTTCAAAGAAACAGAAAATTAAAGAAGAATACAACTCCACACAGATAGCATTGAGAAATACATGTAAAACAGTAGAGAATTTTTTTGAAAGCACCAAAGCCTGCGTGTTTGTCAGAGCACATTTACCATTTGCTTTCTCTCTTCTAGCTAGCTGCCAGAATACTGGTGAAGGTATTTGCAGGAAAAATGGGGACCTCTGCTATTACAACGCTGGAAGATGTAAAAAGGCAAGAGGAGAAAGAAGAAAAAGAAGAATCTATTCTAGCACTGCTTGGGATTATTGGAACTGTGCTTAACTTATTTGTTATTGTTTTTGTGTACATCTACACCACCCTTTGATGACATTTTTGAACATCAATCGCAAAGCACACAGTGTAAAAAGCAGTGATGGTAAGAATTATTTCTAAATTTAAAGCAAAACCCACTATGATCTGAAAAGATGATAAACGTTCCAGAGCAAGGGGTCTGGCTAAGGGTGCTGTATCGGTGACTGCTACGAGTATCCATGAGCCCAGCAAGGGTGCTAAATTATGGAAATTAAGGCAGGAGATATTCAACTGCTCATCGATAACAGATGATATCCAAAGAGCAGTAACAGAGATGGCTGATTGCCAGCAAATGTGCAAGACAGAAGAAACGTAAGCAAATGCTGCAAACAATCAGAACTTAGAAGACATGCATTAAATCTATAAACACATGTAAGAAAGCCTCATGCCGCTTTCTATGGTTTTGTGCAATATGTCTCTTCATAGCTGACCAGAAAACAAAAGGGTTTTACTTGTTGATCACCATAATCAAGGCTTGTAACTTACACTAAGGTATAACTAGTGTGGGAACATGAACACTGTTATACCCAAGAGTGTAATATTATAAATAAAATTTTAACTATTAACTATACTCCACAGCATTTCTGTTGGTTTTGTGTGCTTTTCTAATGTAAAATTCTTTATAGTGTTATGAAAAGGGAAGATTCAGTACTACTTCGAAGAAATACTAATAATCCCAATGACATATTCTCCAAATGAAAGAAACCCTTAAACTCCATTTTCTACATTGCCATTTTCAGCATGTGTTCAACCTAAGTCAAATACAACTTCAATGTTTTCATCCTGCTGCTGACTTTGAAGTAAAATAAAAGCTATCACAGAAACTTTCATGGTGCTGCATGGAAATCCAGGTTTAATAATCTTTGCCCTGAGCCAGGTCCTGAAGAGATTTTCCCTTTTTGTACCTTTTATGGTTGGGGCCCAGATCTGCAACCCTTATTCATTCTTCATGATACATGCAATTAGACTACCAGAACTGATAAAGCTATTTCTTTGTTTTAAATTAATCTCTTAGAACTGGATCCAAGAGAGGCTGAGATCAAATAAGTTTTTGTATACATGAATGCATCTTACCTGTGTCTTCTATTAAAAAAGCTACTTTTGGGCACTTAGGATTAAAAAACAACAGAAAAACCAGAGTGGCTTTAAAAAAGAGCCACTCAGACTTTAATAAATACTGTTCTCAGCACTACATGTGCCACAGAGGAACAGCGGATGAGCTGCATTTCTGAAAATAGCTCCATTCCTTCTCTTAGGCTGCAAAGCTACATGCACACCTTCCAGTCATGGAACCACCATGGCTGGAAAGGACCTCCAGAATGACAAGCAAAAGAAATATACTCCTTGTACAGGTGATGGCTTATTACTGTATAAAACTTCACAACTGCTAAACCCAGGGAGCCTTTGGAAGTAACTCAAAATCAAGCACATGTATAAAATAAGGTCAGAGCTAAAGAACAGACCAAATTTGGCAGCGATACTTCAGCCAGTTGCAGAAACTATGCTATAACAGTGATTTATGGATGAATGAGGTAGAAGATGGTACATGCTGGTTTTGCAATTCTGAGTCAGTATTGGCTCAACTAGAAGAAATGATTAACAGATCTGAGGCTGCCTTGCCAAGAAGCATGTGCAGACAAGGAAATCCATTCACTGTCCATAAGTCTACGGCAAGTCTCTAGTATTAGACACTCATTTTAACTGTGTGAAGCACCAAAGCATTCTGTAAAGCTCAGCTACAGAAATTATGCAGATTATTAAGGTTATAGAATAGAGTCAATATGTTATTAAGTTCTGCAATGCTCTTCTGAAACCTACATCCTTACAGCTATTATTGCATTAATGCCTTAATACAAGGACATTTGAGATGGGTCTTAACATGAGAGGTTATACCTCAAGAACTTGGAACCTCAACAGAAATATGAAAATCAGGTAGACATTATTGCTGCTTATTTTGATCCTGCATTTATTTAATGTTTGTCAATTCTGCAAAACAAGTAGACATTTAATGACATTTCAGTGCACAGCTCTATTCTCAAAATTGTTAGCCAATTAGTATCGTAGCACCAGAGTGAGATACTACACCTTTTTCTGTAAACAGTTCAAAAGCAAAGCTCCCCAAGTTCTAACACATCTGACAAATGTCCAGCGTTATTCTTTTAGCAGTGAAGGAGATAATTCCAGTCCTTTTCTATTGTTTCTGTAAAGTACCATGATGTTTCTAATTTTACTTGGCGCAAAAGGTTTTGACCCTTTAAAGGAAGTCGTAAGGTAATATTATCATTATAAATTGTCCTGGCATACAAGCCTTACTTTGTTTTAAAACAGAAGTATCCTCTCCTAACAGGTACTCCTTATGTTCTAACTCCTGTGGATTCAATTCTTTACTAAGAGAGTGGTTGGGCAATGGAACAGGCTGCCCAGTGAGGTGGTGGAGTCACCATCCCTGGAGGTGTTTAAAAATTTAGTAGCTAGAGCATTTGAGGCCACGGTCTAGTGGTTAGGGAACTGCTGGGATGAGGGCTGATGATCCTGTAGGTCCTTTCCAGCCATATGATTCTATGACTTAAGACGACTTGAGTTAAATGAGGTCTAATACACAGCTGTGATGCTTATTGTTTAATCCAATATATGCCTAAGAATGTCAACAATTAATGTACCTTAACAGGAACTGTTTCTCACCAGACACATTAAAAAGTCAACGGTTTAGGGAAAAGCAGAATTCCATGATGATTCAACTTTTACACTGCATCATATCTTCGGCAATGGATGAAAAAAGATGTAGGCCTCCTAGCTTAGAATGAGCTCTGTGTACCAGCTTCAGATACCCTCAAGAGAACAAAAGGTTCCTGAAGCGTTCAGCTTACTCAGACCAGTGAAACTGGACTACTTTGCAAAAAAGTAAAGCACTACCACACAAAGCCTTCAGAGTAAGTATTAGTAGAAAAGAAATGCTTTTAACTTCATGAGGCAGTCTAGTGTAGTTCAGACTCTGAGGTATGAAGTTGAGCTCTGAGAAGCATGACTTGAATGGCCTCAGCAAACAAAGGTATATCAAACTCTTCAATAGAGCAAAACTGTACTGCACTGCTTGGCTTTAGGCAAGATTAAGACATCTCAGAGCTTGCTAGTTTAGGGATGAACCAGTATAACTACATTTTTAAGGAAAAAGGGTTGGCCTAATATTGTAGTATCACTGGTAATTTCCAGCTTCACTGGACTTCTATTGTCCAAGCCCAAAATAAAATAGACAGTACCGGTACTCAAAGTCACTTGATTTTTCTTTCTGTTTCACAGTTCCCTTCCACTGCCCTCTCTCTAAAACCTGTGTTAGCTACAGAACATTATTACTACTATTTTCTTCTCTCCCAATTGTAAGCACTAGATTGTTTTAATGAACCTCTGTCCATCAGTCAAGTAACTCTCACCTATAGCAGCAAAATTTAGACCTTCAGGACAGCTGCGTTAGTGCAAAGTTGACTGTTGTGCATACTGTTCAAGGAGAGAACTGTTCACCTATTTGATGGAGTTCCTACAGGAGCAATCTTCTACACAAGCCAATAGTGGAAGGGTTTCATGTGACAGCTCCCTGAGTAAAATGTGCAGCAATTCATTCTAGTGAATACATGTTAGACATTTCATGGTACAGAACAACAGCAACTTATCAAGTGTAAACCAATTTTATAATTAATTTACGTTTGCTTTTATATTTGTTTGAGTCCTTAGGAATAAATTCAAGTATAATAAAAACCCTCACTCTGTCACAGAGATAAACTTTTACCCTCACAACATGAAAGGTAATAAAAGCCACAGTAATGCTGTAACAAGATGCAGGAAAAACCCTGGAAAAAATTATCAAGAAACAGAGGGAGGACCACAGCAGTTATTGTTGCTTTTGACTGGAGCTATGATCTGTCTGGCAAAATAAGTAAAGTCCTTTATTAACAGATAAACCTTTTTTCTCTACATGAAAAAAGCAATTATCACAATTTTCAAGGACTTCACAATTGCCTTGCTCTGATGCAGATGAAGCTGCAGAATGTGTCAGAGCATTCTGGTTTGTAATTATCTGCTTCAAGGTGAGGCTTCTAAAAGATTAAATAACATGTGAGCACAATGTATCTGGTCAAACGTTTTGTTTAGAACGATCTACACAGCAGTCTAGGTCATGTATTCTTTTGGGCAAAGTAAGCAGGGACAGCAAAATATACTGAAGCAGCAAACAATTCTAGATAAATCTCTGATTGTGACATAGGGCTACATTTATATTCTGATAGTGGAACTGATAATCTATTTTGCCAAAACACTGTACCAGTAGCTGAATACACAAAATGGTCAACTCATCAACAGCAAAATACTGTCTTGCATCACCTCAGTGGTATCAGTGTATCAGTGCCATGTGGAAACACCAAATCCACAGCTTAACTGCATGGATTTCTGTAGGGAAAACTATTCCCATGGAACTTTACGCATATGGTGCATATCTAGCTAACTATTATATATTAAATCTATTATTAAAAATAATCTAATTATTATTGCAATGCTTGACAGCAAAACCTAAAATCTAGAAGAATAACTCCAGTATAAGGGTGACCTTTAATGGGTCACAGAATTACAGAATCACAAAACATTAGGGATTGGAAGGGACCTCAAAAGATCATCTAGTCCAATCCCCTTGACACAGCGGGATCACCTAGACAGGAACATATCCAGGCAGGTATTAAACGTCTCCAGAGAAGGAGATTCTACAGCCACCCTGGTCAGCCTGTTCCAGTGCCCCATCACCCTCACTGGGAAGAAGTTCCTTCTCATAGTTATGTGGAACCTCCTATGTCCCAGCTTACAACCATTACCCCTTGTCAGATCATTGGGTGCCACTGAGCACAGCCTGGCTCCATCCTCCTGACACCCACCCTTCAAATATTTATCAACACTAATGAGGTCACCCCTCAGTCTCTTCTCAAAAGTAAAGAGACTCAGCTCCCTCAGCCTTTCCTCATAAGGGAGATGATGTTCCACTTCCTTCATCACCCTCGTTACTCTGCACTGGCCTCTCTCCAGCAACTCCATGTCCTTCTTGAACTGAGGGGCCCAGAACTGGACACAATACTCCAGATGTGGTCTCACCAGGGCAGAGTAGAGGGGGAAAAGAACCTCTCTCCATCTGCTAACCACCTCAGGATGCTGTTGGCCTTCTTGGCCACAAGAGCACACTGCTGGCTCATGGTCATCTTGCTGTCCACCAGGACCCCCAGGTCCCTTTCTCCTACACTGCTCTCCAACAGCTCAGTCCCCAACCTATACTGGTACCTGGGGTTGTTCTTGCCCAGATGCAAGACTCTACACTTACCCTTGTTACATTTCATTACATTTCTCTCTGCCCAGCTCTCCAGCCTGACCTGCTGAATGACAGCACAGTCTGCTGGGGTGTCAGCAACACCACCCAGCTTTGTGTCATCAGCAAACTTGCTGACAGTAGCCTCTGACCCCTTATCCAAGTCACTAATGAATAGATTGAATAGGACTGGTGCCAGTACTGACCCCTGGGGCACTCCACAAGATACAGGCCTCCAACTAGACTCTGTCCCACTGACCACTACTCTCTGGCTTCTATCCTGTAGCCTCCCTGCCCATGATCCACCTCCCTGCCCGATCATCCAGTCCACACTGCCTCAGTTTGGCTGCAAGGATGCTGTGGGAGACTGTGCCAAATGCCTTACTGAAGTCAAGATAGACCACATCCACTGCTCTGCCATCATCTATCCACCTGGTTATGCCCTCATAAAAGACTATCAGGTTGGTCAAGCATGACCTCCCCTTCGTAAAGCCATGCTGGTTCCCATCAGCATCCATTCAGTTCTGAGAAAGCTGCAGAGCTGCTGAAAACTGCTGTTGCCTGCCAGTGTGCTGGGAACACCTTGCTTCTGCTGGGGTGCCAGAACTTAGGACCAGTCAATTCATATCCTGTATGCAGGGTTCTAATCTCTCAGTCCAGCACACTACAGGAACAACACCTGCCTCTTCTACATCAAAATACCTTTAGACAGCAGGTACACTGGTCTGAAAATTAGAGCCCCATGTATATGGGCTATTCCCCCTTTCCTACTCACTCTGAGTAGACCATCAGTGTTCTTGGAGAAGATACAGATATTCAAGACAAAGAAATCTGAAATTAGATCAGGTCTAACAGGGCAGACTCAAATCTGCTCTACCACACTGCAATGGTTTTCAAGGTTTAAAATAAAAGCACCACCAAAAAAAACCACACAACAGAAAAAAAGTGGCTCCCACATTTCACAGAATCAGAGAATACCAGGCTGGATGGAGTCCAGTCTTTCTTGTCAAAAGCACATTTGAAACGTTTTAACTATAAACATATTATTTAAGTTATTTTTCTGTATTACAAGCATTGTACCAGAGCTAACGTAGCTCTGGAGGCCTCTCTTCCTCTCACGTAGTCCATCCTCTATGGGTTAGTGACACTGGCAGCCCCAGCACCAGCAGCAACTCACACTCATGAATGTGAAAATTAAGTGCTTCGGAACTAGACAGTAATCACTGCATTGGAATGACTCTTAGCTATCACTAAGACAAACTGTTTCCAGGGACTCCTTTCAGAATAAAGGCATCTGACTCAAATATTGATGTAGAGAAGACATTCTTTGCAGAAGTCATCCCTTTAGCACATTTCCCTCTCATGCTGATAGTGTATTAGGGTTTCAAAGACACTCCTGACTGATGGAAGCCTGCAAAGTGATTTTTTAAAATCCAGAAGACCACTATTAATTCTAGTTTTAAGTACAGAGTGTTGAATACTGCAGGGAACATCTGAAACTATTGCTCGAATCCATTAATGTTTAACAGCCTCCAGATTTCATAGTTCTAAATTCCAACAGAAATAACCTCATGCTTTGTGACTTTGTAATCAGGAAATCAGGTAACGGTTTTGCTCTGAAAAGCATGGTTTTGTTTTGCTTCAATATAGTTTAGCTGCTATGCAGCCATTTAGGAAAAAAAGCAGGGAGTATCTGGTTTGTTCTCTCTTTACTAATTCACAAGCACAACATCTCAACATCCCTTGCCAACCACAAATAACAGCAGTCCAGCAGTGGAAAACATACCTAAAAGGAACATTTCACATTGAAACCTTGCCTTTGCTTCATAACTTGCAAAAACAAACAGTCCCTGAAAGCCAAACTACCCTGAACGTCTTGCCACCAGACACACATCTCATCTCTCCTATCATGACCTCACTGTTCTTCCTCGATTAAAGGTGACTTGCATATTATTTTTCTACTGAAAAAAAGCAAGCCTTAATTCCAACAGCCACAACTCCTCTATAACTCAGAACCAGCAGCTTCATCTCTGGATAACATCAAATATTTGCCAGGTCTCTCAGAGACTTTTCCTTTCTGTCTCAACATAAGAAGAATTTATCAGTATCTGTTAAAGTATTACCTTGCTGTTTAACATTTTATTTATCGTTTGCAACCATGAATCTGGCCTATAAGTACAGAGTTCATTTAACTCACTGCAACATCTGCAAAACAGAACTAACATTCATTGCAGAATTAGGGAGAGGTGTCAACTGCGAACAGGCAAGCAAAACATCTTCATATCTTTATTTTTGCTATAAGGCCCCAGCAGACTTTTAGAACTACTTCCATTCCATCATACAAGATTATATAATGCCCTAGTTACTACAGATTCAAAGAGCCACGTTCTTGTTTTAGTCCAGTATAGCTCTGTAAATACTTACAATACAGTTGATTTATTTTACCTTGGAGATAAAATAGACTGTGTAGTTGTGAAGCTACATCATTGTTTCAAGAAACTCACATTCCCACACCCTACGACTGGCATCCAAAAGAATTGCAGTAATCTGACACTGTTGTTTGTCAGTTACTCCAAAAATAGGGCAGGCAATAGAAGGTCCAAACCTACGTATTCAGATTTGCAATAGTTCTTTCTGCTGCTTAAGAATTAAATTCATCTTTAGAAACAAGGCAATTGAACAAAAAACTCAGGCTATTGCCTATCTGAAGAAGAAATACTTACACACATCTTCACACTAAGCCTCATCATCTAGGAAGGCTGAAGATAAGTCACAAATGCAAGCTGCTGGCTTTGCCATTAGTTCCACAAAGGCACTTGCTTAACTCACACTGCTTGGCACTACCTTCTACAACTGCAAGAGTTTCCACTGCAAGGTACAACATTCCAGACAAAAACTTTGAAAACACCTTTGCTTTGACATTATGAGTAGAAATGTGATGACAACATAGAACTCTTGTGTCTATTAAAAACACCTCTGTAGTTTCATGACTCCCATCTATCTGAATTACTGTGCAGCTTCAGTAAGAGGTTTATTTTTGTATTTCCTGAGTAAAGCAGAAAAAGCTCTCAGGCTTATACTGGCACAACTGTATTTGAAACTAACATTGTTCTTCACAAAGAGATTTATGGCTTTGTATAAAAAACTCTCTCTCCATGTATCTTATGTAGAAGAACCAAGATGCAAACTTCTCAGATGGAAGTACTATTTTCCTGACCTATCTGGAAGTACTATTGTTGAACAAAATCTTGTTTGACAGAAGTTAGCCAGCTTTGATTTAGGAGAAGACAGTGGCATGTTACCTGAATCATTGCGCAGGTACGACGACATTGCTGGGATGAGGCAAGACTGACTGAGTAACTCTAGGAGAACGGATGGAAGAGCACTGCAGTTTTGTCCTCTCCCTTCATGGCTAGTTTGAGTCTCTCCATTTGAGGTGCTCCCTGCGGGATTTATGTAACTGGCAAGAACCTGAAATGCACAAAAATACTTGATCAAACCCGACTTACTGCAGGCAAAAGAACTTCGACTCCTATTCCTCCCTTAAGGGAGATGCTATACTACCAAATCAGTTATTTTGCTAATTTAGTACCAGTATTTATTTCACCACTCCTAATAATGTCTCAGAAGACATCTATACAGTTATTACACCATTATTCCAATTTTGGCTAATGATATAATTAACTAACTCTTAAAATTCTAAACAACTTTCAGAGATCAATTAATATAATCTTTTACAAGCCTGCTGGCATTACTCAAAGCAGGAGTTAGCAAACTCATACCACTGGGACATGTTCAGTCCCATTCACTGGAGCACACAGCTATCTACAAAAACTCGTGTTGGTTTTTTTTTTTTAAAGAGCAGAACGGAACTGTAGATGTTCCAGAAACTTCTGGAACTTGCTTTTGTATGGGTCTTTAGGGTTAAGAGCGAGCATCACAGCTACTTGGAACAAGCATAGCTCTTGCTTCAGCAAAGAGCAACTTTCCCCTCAGTGATGGTGGAGGACTCACCTCACCATTGCACACCACAGTATTCCCTTGCGGCAGCTCATGAGCACTTCTTAGAATAAAATTTTTCTAGAAAACCTTTCTAGAGAAGGGACCACAAGGCTTCTGTGCAACTGACTGACATCTTCAGTGAAATGCTGAAGGGTTTTCTACTTTCTGCACTTGCTGACTGCCCTGAGCAAATGCCTCTTTACCTCATGACTTGTCACAAATACAGTTAATGTCGTGCATGGCATCATACAGCAGACTGCCTCAAAGCTTGGCCAAGAGTAATTCAGGTGATTTTCCTCTTTCTTAAGCAAATTATTTCTAATTTGATTTGTTTTACTTTTGCAAGGACATGATATAGTGCCTCATAATTTAAAGTGACTGAAGTATCTGATGACATCAAAATGATTTCTTCAGGAGTCAGGGCACAAGCATTTTCAGCAATTCTTCTCCTTTGTGCTCTACCCCAGCAGTGAGGTTAGCTAGTACACTGGAGCTGCCAGGTCTAAGAATGAAATTTTTGATTGTTGGACAGAATCTCATTTTCCCTGCACTGACATAAGGTTGGATGCATTTCACAATGGACACAAAAGCCTAATTATACAGGACTTCCATCTTAGTACAAGGCATTTGGAAGGTTTTACCTCAGAACTTTACAAAGATCTAGACGTTTACTGGCGATTTCCTGTTGTCATTACCGTACTCATGGTTTTACAGTATGCATGAGATATTGTTAAATTGGCAAAACATATTCATGGACACCAGTAACAACTGCAGGTGTTGCCTTAAAGCATCGCACAAATACGTGAGAAATGAATAGGTAACACAATTCGGCACAAAAAATGCCTATCCCCATATCCTGCTCTTTCAATGACAGTCTTTACTTCTGACTAAATGCAGCAGTGTCAGAGATATGACACTAGAATGCTTCTTGGTTCACGGTCTCTTCAGAACCACCAACCAGCCGTACCCATAAAGGTCTTTTCTATGCAGCAGCCCAGTGATGTTTGAAAACAGCCTCACTCAAAACAAGATCTATACCATTTTTCATGTAGACAGGCAGGTTTTTTGCCCCAAACACCAAATTACTGTCCTGTATGACTGAAAAAATACACGATTGACATTTACTAACCAGTCCTAAGCATTCAAGTTCTTCACATTAATCACAATTTCATCATTACGTACCTGTAGAAGGCAGGTCACATGCTCTTCTTCTAGCCTCTGTTTTGTCAAAGCTTGTTCAACATCCCATCCTGAAGCTGTGGAGCCTGTTCCAAAGCCTGTACCCTTAGCCCAGTACAACTGCTGCTCTTCTGTTGACGCACTGGTGTGTGCACTTGACACCTGTGGCTGAGTTAATAATAACAAAAAAAAAAGTCATGCTCTCCATCTCATGAACATTGTCTTCAGAAAGCTTTTGCATGACAATGTAATGCCAGTCTATTAACTTTATAAAGACATCATCAGGATCCTGTGAAATTCAAAGCTTTGAACAGGAATCCACATGCATGGAGTTCTGAATCGCGTTAAGTGATGCCTCAGTTTTACTAGACTGTACGCCCACCTTGTTCTCTTTTAAGCTACTATCACTGCTTAAATGACAAAAGGTATTAAAATGATATAATGCTTAACACCACATCTCTGCAATTATTTGGTCTCCATCCTTGTAGATATTCAAGGTGAGGCTGGACAAGGCTCTGGGCAACCTGATGTAGTTGAGAATGTCCATGCTCGCTGCAGGGGGGTTAGTCTAGATGACCTTTGGAGGTCCCTCCCAACCAGGCATTTCTATAATTCTTACTGATTCGCACCTAGTGAAGTTTAGCAACAATTCCATGAAGAGGATGGCAGTGGAAATGCTTTCAGAAGTCCTCAACTGAAAGAAAGATGTTCAAGCATGTGCTGATTTTGTATAAAAGTTCCGAAATAGCCAGAAGCGTAAACTCAAGGTATAGCTTTGACACACAATCCCTGAGGTCACCAGAATACAGTATTTCCTCTCCAGGTAAGAGGGGCAAAAATCTTCAAAGTGTTCTGAGAGAGAGCATTTTCCCAAAGGTGCTCATACAGCTTTTTCCAGTGGGCTGCCTCAGCACATTTTACTAACATCCAGGTGTTCAGCCCTTAATAAACTATTCCAGTACTTATGTTCATTTAAATTATTGCCAGATCTTTGATTAAAAAGATGCCAGAAAAACCTCCAAACACCGTTTTTTTAACTAACGCTTTTCCTAATTACATATTTAGTACCCTAAACAAGTGACCTCGTTTTCCAAAGGGATGAACTCTTGCTACTGCCATGAGTTATGCAGTGACAATTAGCCTTACTGGAAACTAGGTCATGTGAGTAGCTGCCCAACTTCAGTTGGACACTGTGACTTGCCCTAGGTGATCCTGCTCTGGCAGGGGGGTTGGACTCAATCTCTAGAGGTCCCTTCCAACCTCTAACATTCTATGATTCCATCTGTAGTATTTCATGCATGCCTCTGAAAAGTTCAATTTTGTCTTCAAATTATCTTCTGTGACTTTGTTAATTACTAGACTTGAAGGAAAAGAAATTACATATGAACAAACCGCAGTGGAAAAAACATCACCTATCAGCTATGAAGTACCACAGTGACAGCAATGTGGAATGAGCATTTAACTTTTACCCTGAGAATGTAACGCATCTCGGAGATGAATCAGCCCTGTGATTATTCTCATCCAGACATTATTCATGACATCATTCGTTAACACACTACGCATTTAATACTCCAGAGAACTGTCAGGAACATTGACTTAAAGCACTTAAGGGAAAGCTTGGCCCCAGAAATACAACTCTCAGCGCAGGCCTGATGGATTTCTCATTTCAAGTTACCTCCTATCACTTGATAAATATGAATACTCAGACAGCAAGCTTTTTAAGGGTTCATGGTAGCAAAGATGAATGGTTGCCCTTTACCTCCAAAAGCCCTAAAATGCTAAGAGGTGTTAATGTGTCAGGAGCCTGATACCCCAACTAAAAGCAAAATAGCTACCCTTTATATCTCATTGGTCAAGAAAGTGAATTATTCTTAGGCACAGCTTCAGTTCTTCTTTGCTCAATGGCTCATCAGTACTAAAAGTGTTAAAATCAAGGAATATGTATTCTGAAAAAGGATGGTCTAATATGGAAATACCTTGAAAGACTTTCATTTTGAAGACTCACTTGGGATCATGATCATTATAGAAAAATTTTTGTCTTTACATCTTATTTTTCCATCAGTAAAAAAGATTTAAAGAGAGAAAATTACTATTAATTCATTAATTCTCACACCTCGTTTAAGTTTCTGAAGCATTTAAGACAAAACAGTTCCAAGCCAGTGGAGTTTAGACAACAAATGTTAAATAAGGTAATGAGGTCATGCTATCTAATGATTAAAGAACAGCCATCCATTGAACGTTTCACCTCTCACACACACAAAATCCTATGAAATAAACCAATTATGCCATAGTGGCTCATGACAGGCTTTTTTTTATGGTTAAATATCACAATTACTGTGTTTATTTGCAACAAGCTAGCACTTAATTAATTACTTTCTAATGATTTTTATTCCTCACCCAAATGCTGACTCTGATGAAATTAAGACTGTCATGAAAGCAATGAGATTATTTGCTCTGTAATATTTAAAACTCCTACCACTCAGTGGCAATGATTGTTCTGCTCAACCTACCTCTGCCTGGTTGGTGCTCGTGTTGGGCACTCTTGGAGCATGGTGGCTTAGAGCAGAGAGACAAGCAAGAATAAGATGTATAGCCCCAATCTCCAGTGCCATCCGCCGAAGCAGCACTCCATCATCAGTAGTCAGCGGTGTGGTGCTGAACAAACTGCGCAGTACATGGAAAGGCAGAGTTGGAAGCACGTTTGCTGAAGGAGACTGCAGGATATGACCTAGATTGAAAAAGAAAGATATCAATCCCATGTTTTCTTTCAACAGTTCAATACAGCCTGTCAATCTCTGCCATATCAACACATACAGAAATCTACTAAAGATGAAAGCATTTGCAGCCTAACATCAGGTTCCTCTTCATAATGAGATTCCAAGAGGAAAAAAGTGTAGAAGAAAGAATGTTTCTTTATCTCCATGGATTTGGTTAAGATCTCAAGTGATAGAAAGCTGATTTGCCTTCCTAGGGAGAAAACTAACACTTCAGTCTGTGAAACACAGCGAACATAGGTCTGTATTTGACTACACTGCAGGTCCTACTTCTGAACGAAGAAAATGAAAGTGGTTCAGACAGATTTGGTTTTGTTTTTTTAGACACTGGGACTACAGTATGTTAAAGGCAACACATGGTCAGGTAACAGCAGCTCAGCTGACCAGGGGTTGTCATTTATCATACTGTAGGATTTCTGTTCACGTTCACATGCCCCAAGTCAAAATTAAGTCACCAACACAATGCAATCTGCAGTGCTATTCAACTTGAGTGCCTGGAGAAATGCTAATCCTGTAGTATTATTATGTGACATTTTTAACCCTTTTGCCTTGTAAGGAAAAAAAGAAAAAATCTACTTTTAAAAGTCACATTTCAATATTAATACAACAGAAGCAGAAAACTCAATTTTTTCTGTATTTAAGGGTGCATTTCACATTCCTTCCCCAGTGTGTACGTAGATGGATGTGACTACTAAAAAGACTTCAAATATTGAATTCACTTCTAAAGAGCCAACTCTGTTCAGAAATTTTTATTAAATCTTAAAATATTTTCATATATTTAGAAGTGGGCTTATTTTAAAATGGCTTATTTTCTCCCTTATTCTGAAGAGTTTATCAGCTATATCCTCGGAGTCTAAACTGAAATACACTGAAAATATATATCTAGATGTGTACGTATTTACACGCACACAATAAATTCCTATCTCTTTGCTCTTTGTAAAGACAGGAAGAAGGAGGAAGGAAGAAGCCTACTTACTGGAACCTTCATAAATAAAACTGAACAGCTCTGGACAAAAGACCATTTCACAGACATCCAGAACTGTAAGGGTAGCCAAATGCCAAAAACCCCGCAAACTCAAACCATTTGCCCATGATTTCCTGTTTGCAGACAACTGAATCCATGTTTAATCTATAAGCCATGGGCATGTGGGGGCAGCTTACAGAAGTGAAGTGTTTCTAGGTGTGCACAGAAAAAGAAAACACTAGTGCTTTATACAGAGAGCCAATGGGAACTACTGCATAACAGCTTATCCCCCATTTGTAGAGCTGAATTTAGACATCTGCCCTAGGTAATGGAGATATGAACTGTTTAGTCCAGCAAAAACAAAGGCTAAGAGGGAATAACATTCCTGGCAACAAATGGCATTGGAGAAAGAAGAGCTATCTATGAGGAAAAACACTGGCACAATGATATATGGACATAGGCTGGATATAAATACATTTAGGCTGAAAACTAAAGCAGCCCTCACCTATGAGGAAAATGAAGTTATGGAACTGTATTCCAATAACAGGAGTTGATATACACAACCAAGGAAGCAACTCAAATTTTAAGGATTTGAATTGGTTCATTTTTATTTAAAAAATAAAAAGAGATGTTAAATTTTTTGGGAAAAAAAAAAAAAAAGGACTGAAACAAGGACATAATCTGACTGTCAGTGTGGTCCCTGCAGTTAATTACTCCTCTCAAATTTGGTGGGAGTAAGCAGACGGACTGAATTTGTATTCTTGTCTACTGTCCAGTATCTAAATATTAGAGGTAAAGATAAACAGAAGGGAGAAAAAATGAGACTGAATTTCTCGGTCTCATGAGCTACGTGTTGTCCACCACTCTACAGCCTGTAAACAGAAAACCAAGTTCAGCTGATTGTTGCAAAAAAAACCTAACATTCTTTTCAAAGTTGTAACAAATTGCCTTAGAGGAGCCAAAATATCTTTCATATCTTTGAAAACTTTCCAGGTTTTCAAAAGACTATGTTACAACTCTGTGCAGAATTCCAGGATCTCATGTGTTTGCTCATCAAAGAATAATCCATTTCTCCCTCTGAACTCACACCATTAAAACAGGGCTCCTTGCTCAGTTAACTTGCTTTGGATCTTTCTCTCCTTTTCTACACCAGCATTACTCAACAGTTTGTATCTGCTGTAGCTGCAGATCACATGGCCCTATCCATCTTGACAGTGCTAAACCTTATCAGCAGGTATTACAGAATCACTGTGACATCTAGATAAGAACACCTGAATACTGATCATTGTGACAAAACTTTGCCAAAGGTAATTTTAATATTTAGATATAACAATGAAATATGCTAACAACACAGTTCTGTGCAAACCAGTGTTAACCTCCTGGTAAATGCATTACAGGCTAAATAAATTTAAGTTACATGATCTAGCCATGGTCTACAAAGAAACGTAATACTTGCAGCACATACTTCCTTCACCATCATCTGTAACTCCCAACACCAATCTCAACAGACACTGAGCATGTTTCCGTTCTTTTAGCAGCACCTCAGCATAGCCTGGGAGACGAAGGAATAAACCAAAGGCAGCCAAAGAATGTGCAGGTATGGGAGACATAGTCTGTACTGTTGACTTGATCGGTGGAGGTTCTGCAGCAACTGTTTCTGGTGCTTCATACACCAATTCCCCTGACTGTTCAATGGTCACCCATTCAAATTGATCACTGTCCTTCTGCTTCTCCTGCGTGGTTGATGGAACCACTGGAGTGCTCACCTTAACAAACAAAAAAAACCCAACAAAAACATTAGCAGTCATTGAGTTACTCACTGAAACAAAGAACACAAAGATTAGCTTACACAGTAGACTTCAATAAGAAACAGCCCATTTATTCTGAGCACTAAACACTGAATTTAAGTCAATTCAAGCGTGAAACTCAGGTGTTGAATTTTGAGTCACACTCTGCAAAGAAGGAGAACAATTAACTACCATACCGAAGCAATTGGGGTATCATTGCAGTGTTGCTGCAAACTGCACTCCTTTAAGGCTTTTAAATGATTTGGCAGGCTCTATCACTATTAAGATTTGACAAACGGCTGTTGATCTCTTATGAACTCATATTACACAGAGGACTACTCAGCCAAGTACTGTAATGGGAATGAGAGTTCAAAGGGGTAACACTCGTTATCCCCTTGGAAACAATCAAAATGAAGGTATAATACTCAGGTCCCACTCACAAACATCACAGAAAATGCAGGCTTTTATGCTGTTCACATTAATTGAAGTAATTTTATTAAAAATTTTTGTATTTAGCACCAGACTGATCTTCACCAGAAAAGATGAACCTGAAAAACCCTCGGAGAACAACACCAAATTCTTATTTAAAAGTCAAACCCATCTTTAGCTGCATTTATTCCAATTATCTCGCATTAGGGAAATCAGAATTGTCAGTGATTTAGAGACACAGAAGGAAAATTTAAAAAATTAAGAGTTTGGAGAACTCATCAGTCTTCACTCTGCATCTTCTCTTTAGTGTTACTACAACTTTTTTATGGCTCACGCAATTTTTGTTCAGTACTTGAATTCAAAGTTCTATCTCAAGCTAAAAATTACAACAACAAGTAACTTCCCAGGACTACTGAAAAAGAAGGAAAAAAAGGATGAAATTTCCCATGGTTCTACGATGTCTTTCATCTGTTGCAGAATTCTATAGATCAGTCTTCCTTAACACAGAGTTCATCTTCTTTTACAGGAACTGTATGAGTGAGCGTATTTCCTTAGCTCTTGATTTTTTAACCTGCATGATACTACACCTTTAAAAAAATAAAAACCTTCGTAGAACAATTCCCCCAGGTTTCCCACTCATAATGCTCAATCAGCCTGGAACTCTGTACAGGGAAGCGGCGAGGGTACTCATCCATTTTAAAGCCGTTTCCCCACATAACTGAGCCATAGAGAAATAAGAAGAAAATAGTGTCCTTAAACAAACAACCCACTCTTACAGTATGTTATCATGTTACCCTCTGCTCATCTTTTCACTCACTTGCTGAATGACATCAGGGTAAAGCATAGGGAGTCTCTCTGCAATAAGGGCCAATCCACCCATTCCTGCAAAAACTTGCAGTGGAGACTGTATAGGGCAGGTTTCAAGAAGTGATTCATCTAGAACTGCATCCATACACTCATCCGCAGGACTGATGGCTTCATCTTCAGGGCATGATCCCAATAAATCTGCATGCTCTACAAAAAAAGGGTAAGAGAAGTACACCATTATCAGTACTGTGGTTATTCCTCCATCCTCACTTAAAAGTGAACTTCAGAATAAGAAAATACAAGTATTCAGGCTACTCTCTGTCAGCAGTGGCAAATCTGTCTCATAATTTGGAATTATTTAGAAAATTACATTCTAAGTATTAAAACTGTTTGCTTTGCAGATTTTGATGTATGCCCTTGAGATTTAAACTGTGGAAGGAGGATGTGTTTTTAATACTGTCTTTCATCTAGGAAGTAAGAGTAGGTTTGCTAATCTGATAGTATTCACAGATAAAGGAAAAATAACCCTACTTCACTTAGTGTTGCTTTCTCAAAAACACCGAACAAGGATTTTCTTCAGATTCCCTTTCCCCATCACTTAACTCACCATTCCTGAAGCCTGATCACCTATCACTCACCATACTTCCTCTCTGTGAAGTGTCACAATGCCCCTCTGCCCAAATTGTGAATTTGAATTTTATTCCTCGTAAAAAAGGTCAGTTCTCTATTTTTTTGCATCCTACTAGCCTCCACCCCCCTAGTTTATGACCCCATCCCTGGAGATATTCAAGATGACGCTTGACAAACCTCTGGGCAACCTATCTATTAGAGTATGTCACTGCAGGGGGATTGGACTAGATGACAGTTGGAGGTCCCTTGCAATACGAGTCATTCCATAATCCTATAATCTTGTTCAACAGACAAAAAAAATTTTATAAACAGATACACAGAGCCTGAACAGACATAACAATCAGAAACATAAACCAAGAAACAACTACAATAGAAAAAGTTAAATATACCATTTTTAAAAGAATCCTAGTATCACTAAGGTTGGAAGAGACCTCCCAGTTCATGCAGACCAGCTACTGACCCAAACCCATCCTGCCCACTAAATCCTGTTCCCCAGGGACACATCTACACAGTTTTTGAACCCCTCTAGGGACAGCAACTCCACCCTCTCCCTGGGCAGCCTGTTCCAACCCCTGACCGCTTTTTTTCCTCTGTCAGAGAAAACATTTGTCCTGATGTCCAACCAAAACCTCCCTTGGCACAACTTGAGGCCATTTGCTCCTGTCCTATCACTAGCGACTTGAGAGAAGTGACTGACCCCACCTTTCTACTAGCTGTAAGGAGCAGTAAGGTCTCACTTCAACCTCCTTTTCTCCAGACTAAACAGCCCCAGTTCCCTCAGCCGCTCCTCATCAGATCTGTCCTTCAGGCCGTTCACCAGCTTCATTGCTCTTCTCTGGACCCACTCCAGCCCCTCAATGTACTTCCTGTACTGAGGGACCCAAAACTTAGTGCAAGATTTGAGGTGAAGCCTTACTAGTGAGCTGATCTCTTCTCTAGTCCTGCTGGACGCACTATTGCTGATGCAGGCCAGAATGCTGCTGGCCGCCTTGGCCACCTGGGCACACTGCTGGCTCATGCTCAGCTTCTGTTAATCAGCTCCCCCAGGTCCTTTTCCACTGAGCAGTTCTCCAGCCACTCCTCCCCACACCTGTAGCGCTGCAGGGGGATGATGTGACTGAAGTGTAGGACCTGACATATGGCTTTGCAAAACTCCATCCAACTCACCTTCACCCATCGATCCAGCCTGTCCAGGTCCTTCTGTAGAGCTTTCCTACCCTCCAGAAGATCCACACAACCACCCAGTTTGGTGTCATCTGCACATCCGCTGAGGCTGCACTCAATCCCCTCAAAAGCTAGATTTACAAGACCTGCTTAAATGGTCTTGTGAAAAATTCCCATCTTAAAGCAGCTTGTAAGTACTCAAGTTGTTACAACAAAGTCCCAGGCTTCTTGTAACTCATAGATGCAATATACCCACATAAGGCTATTGCTCGAGCATGACTTGATCCACCCTGGGTCTCAGCACACGCACTTGCTGCGGAGAAGCAGCATCATACATGCAATCAAAAAAAACCATACCGTGCCTACACTAACATGTAACACTACAGTGAAGGAAGGTAAGTGAAACCAGAAAAACTGTGTCAGAGCACCTTATGGATACCATCTAAAGACAGGAAAAGAATTTGCTCTTTATCAGAAATTTTAGTAATGATCTTGAAGCGAACGGCTCAGTCAGGAACATAATCTGAGAAGAGACACAAAACTGCTGTTTCTTACCAAGAAAATCAAACCCGGTTTTGCTCAAAATAGAAGCATATTAAAAAAAAAGATGCCAAAAGAAGAACACTCACCTTTTTCTGTGTGAAGACGTTTAAATGAGTCTGTTTTCGATAAGCTTGGATCTGAGATGACCCTGGAGCCAAGCTTAACTGTCAAATCTATTGATCGGTATCCTTGAGGGAGTTTACGGTCATAAAGCAGAGTCAGAAGCTGAGCAAGGGTCATTTCAGCTGGCAGTGGCTGGCCTAAACAACAACAGCATTCAGTCAGAGGGAAAAATTATGGCCGGGGATTTTAACATACATGTCTAGAGGCTGTACGCTACCTGGACCACAGACACCAAGATGACCAAGTATTATGTGGCTCCAAAGCAATTTGGAACCAACTTTGAAAGAACAAAGCCAACATTTCCTAAGGAAGCTCTGTGCTGAGAGCCCAAGCACTTGGCAAATTTAACAAATGGCTGATTCTATGATTTATGTGTATTTCAAGTGGGTACTGCCTGTCTCCTACTACGAAACCCCACTCCTCATCATCCACGAATACATCCAAGGATGTATTGTACCACAAGGTAAAACAGATTAAGTGGAAAAAAGTGGAAAATACAGGACACGTCAATCTTTTTTCAGTCCTATTAGTCCCTAGCAGAACCCACAGTTCTTTCCTCAGGACACAACGTAGAAAGAACAAATTAACAGGAATGCCTGAAGTACTTTTCACAGCAGCAATGCAGACCTGAAAAGCAAATGCAGCACAGCCCAAACTGATTAGGCAAATCAAGATCTTGGCCATTCTGCTGTTTATGAAGAATATGTTTTTCCGTGAAATTACAATGCACTCTGAATTTTCCTGGTAACAGATACACTTACACATCAAGTGAAACGTTTTAGAGCTGAATCATACAATACACTTGTATGCCCAGTTCATCTTGACTGCATTTAAAAAAGCAACACAAAGGCCTTCAGTAGCAACCTCTTTCTTCAGCAGAAGATAGTATCTTAAGAAATGAAAATTAAAAATGTTGTCATTGTGCAAGTAAGTTTTCAGTCCTTTTTTTCAGAGCTGATTCTGCTTTCTCTGGCTGCTGGTTTTGTAACAACTGGTTGTGGTGCAAGATGTGTGACTGGCCAGATTACAAATACAGAATGAATGACATTACCAGTAGACATTCAACCTTCACTGGCTGGATACCAAACACAGGCACCGAGTTTCCATCTCCTCTCCAAAACAGCAGCATTAACAGTATCAATTTAAGATATTTTAATCCAAGTATATGACCCACCTAATAATTGCCAGAGTAATCCTGTAATAAGTACCAAATTAAGTTTTTTACTGTGTGAAAATGAGCCTGGGACTTAACTGTACTAGCTGGTTCCTCATTTTTACACTATAAAACCAAACTATAGCTCTTCTGCAAAAATATTACTGTTTCACCCTTGCTCGTGTCCTTCTTCCTCATCTAAGGTTAAGAATTCCAGTCACATCAATCTCTCTCTCCATGCCTCAACTAAAACATTGCCACCAGCTTTGTCCAGATAGCTTGTTTAGTGCAAGCATGCATCTGCTATATCTAAAACATGACTACCTGTGTGATGGTGTGCTTCGTCCCTCCATCAGTGTTACCCTTATCTCCTGTACTCTGTTGCTGAGCTAAGGAAGCACTAACAATGCCTCTTGGTGCAATGGCTGCATTCTGAATCAATACAGATTCAGGGGAAACAGGTGACAGCACCCTAGCAAAGGGCTGACTTGAGCCATGAGCTCAAATGGAAGCTTGGTATGTAAGTATGACTGAGTGCATCACATCATCCCCATCCTTAGAGCTCTCCTGCAGGGCAGCTGCTACACACCTTGGACAGGACTGTCAGGGCGAAACCTGTCAGGGCTACTCCTCGAGGCTGAGAGATTCCTCGCTGTAACAGATCCTGCATAAGTGACTAACAGCACACAAAACGTTGAAACTTGATTCAGGGAACACTGAAGATTAACTGTGCACATACAATGTTTTGAAATAGAGGGTCTCCTGATAGTATTGCCTGATCCTATCCTCCATGCAGTCAACAATCCAGTATAAACGACCAATGAATCTTGTGAAAAAGTCACATTTACTGGTCAAACTCTGTAAAATCACTGCTTTATACCAATAAATATAGTTAATTCTGTCTTGTGAGTGAAGTGCATAGTTTCATCTGCAACACCCAGCTTAAGACATGTTGATCTGGAAAGCACAGGTAGTATAGAATTCAAGAATCTTTCCAAACTGGCAAAACAACCTTTCAGAGAGCAGTGCAAGTTGGCTTCCCATTCAGAATACAATATAACAGGGCAGAAACACCAGCACAGTATTGCCTTGCAGGCTAAAGAAAATAGGAATCACTGCATAAATCCAGCCTCTTTCATTTCTGAAACGAGTAAAGATTTTGAGATTTGGTAAAGAACATGGAACAAAAATTCAAGGGAGATCATCATAACTGCTATTTTTGTCAAGTCACTATGATATTACAGTACTTCTACTTGAAAACTGTTACCAACCCAGAAGGCCCTAAACTTCAAGATGCTTGGTAGAAAGATGGCTTCTTCCATGTTTACTTCCTAATGACACATCAGCCACTGAAAAAGACCATAAATTTGAAGTTTAAAGCAAATCATTAAAGTTACCTGGTAGAAGTTTATGGTACAGATGAAAGACTGGAACACTAATGGTCTTGCTGGAAGATTCTCCTCCTGAGGAAGAGGTACCTACTTTATCTGACATCACTCTTCCTCGCCTTGATGGTGGACGTGGAGGAGTGGATGAAACAGCTCTTTTTGACTGGGATTTCAAACCTAGTACAGAAATAAAAAAAACTAAGTATTTTTAGTAACTCCAGTCAGTCAAGACACCTTCAATACTGTCAATGATAGCAAAAAAGACATTTTTCAGCAGTGACCAAATCAGGATCAGAATATTCATGTATAAATTATATCTTAATATAATCCAAATGCTACAAGGCTGTGCATCCTTCTAAACCCCAAACCTACACTCCAACAGCACTAGATCATATCCTCTATAAAGAAATGCAAAGTCTATCCTGATTTTGCTCTTAAACCTAGTTAAAGAGTCTGTTAGCAACGGGGCCTACAGTAAAAATTTTTTAGGGCTTCAGCCCAGCAGGAGCAGCAGGCATAACATACAGCACATTCTCTGCTAATCTGAGTACAGCAAACTAACTTCTCTCAGGAAAATCAAGCTCCAAACACCATGGCTGCTCACTATTAATTTTAATTATTGGGATAAGTTAAATACTAGCTGCATAAGGCTTGAGGACACTAAAAAAACCCCACCCAAGAACAGATGAAGATATAAAGACAAAAGAAGAGAAGATTTCACAAACAGGTAGTAAAAAGAAACAGGAAGTTGAAATGTGCACTGCTTTACTCAGCAGAAAAAAAATAAAAGCTAGGAAAAACACAGGGAACAAGCTCAATCAGGCAGTATGATCAGAGACGCAACTGGGATGAGACACGACTGACTATGCTATGCTCCATCTTCAAACTTCTCATATTGGGGTTTTTTTTCCTTCCTCGATTATTTACTCATGTTTTACCTCTTCACTTGGGCCTATTAAGATTTTAGATATTACTCAAACATTTTTATCTTGCCTTAGTGGCTCCTACTGCAAATACCTTTCAAGATAAAGATGCTGTAATTAACACTTGCCTTGTTGCTTTGCATATACACCAAGATCTGCTGCCCTATCCAACACTTGAGTTTAGAGTTGTATCTAAATGTAAAAATGTCAAACAAAAAGCTTAAGAAATACTGATTCCCAAAGTCAAAGGGAATCAGCATCTCTTCTTCATTGCTTCATGAAGCATAAAGGAAACTGAGGTACCTCAGCGAAGGCAGAAAGCTAGATAGGAAAATAATAGTTGGGAGTTCATTACTGTCTCTCTCAAACAGAGCAGAACATGACCTCTGAAGCTGTCATCTGAACTGCAATGTTCTTCTATCACTGCAAAATTACCATAGTTAATCTACAACCTCCACAACAGTCCTGGAGGAAAATGGGTTATAGAATCACAGAATCACTACGGATTGGAAGGGACCTCGAAAGATCATCTAGTCCAATCCTCCTGCAACAGCAGGATCACCTAAACCAAGTCACACAGGAACCTATCCAGTCGGGTCTTGAATATCTCCAGTGAGGGAGACTCCACAACCCCCCTGGGCAGCCTGTTCCAGTGCTCCGTCACCCTCACCGGGAAGAAGTTCCTTCTCAGGTTGATGTGGAACCTCCTATGTTCCAGCTTACAACCATTGCCCCTCATCCTAGCACTACATGACACCGAGAACAGCAATGACTTCCTAACTATCTTCATGCTAGTGTTTAGAAGATGAATGCTTTGCTAGAAAATCCAGTATTTGTGGCTCCAAGTGGAACAAAATAATTGTATGACTACATTTCCATGTGACAGATCTTAGCAGAGTAGCACTGCTGTAGTTTGAATTTGGGAGCTCGGGAATGGAGAGTTGCTACCGCAACTTTTGATAAGCAGCTTGGAATTCCAAGCCCTCCCCCAGCTCCATTCTGGCCAATGAGTGCCTACGCAAACAAGCATATTGAGGTGAGGGGAAAGAATGGGGCATCCAGTTTCCTGTTCCCTGTATCAGGAGATCATTCAAAGATGAAGCATGTGTCAATGGACTGGGTGTGCTGCTTGCAGCCATCTTGTGCCTTGGTGTGTATGATGGAGGAGAGTGGGACTCTGGGACCTGGGAGAGCAACAGAGGAAGTTATGCTATGGAGAAAGAGTCCCATCTGCAGCTTGTGGAGAGTGACATGCTGGAGCAGGGGATTGGCCTGGAGTCTATGAAACACAGAACTTATCCTTAAAAGATCTGATCCCTTGGTTCTGAGAACAGAAAATCCAGACTGAACTATGGACACCATGTTTCCACAAGGAAAAGAACTGCTGGAGGTTTCCTTCCCATGAGGGGGAGGAAGTAGCAGCTCAGTGTCATCACACAATAATGTGTGATTAATCTCAGTATGGTTTGGTGCTGGAGTTCCTATGTGTGTGTGAAATGATCATGTTTGGTTTCCCCAAATTGAGCCAGTGTTTGGTTTTGTCTGCAACTTTGTAAGTGGGTTTGAACCCTCCTTGGGTTTTTTTTTCCCAGCTCATCAACATATGAAGGGCATTAATTAGTCCACCTCAATCCTGGCCTGATCAACTGATAACAACCAGTTTTTACAAAAAGTATATCACCGAATCACAGAATATTAGGGATTGGAACGGACCTTGAAAGATCACCTAGTCCAATCCCCTCTGCAGGATCACCTGGATCAAGCTGCACAGGAACATATCTAAGTGGGTTTTAAACATCTAATATAGCTATGGATAAGATCAAGGCCAGGGGTTACCTATGCAGCACACTAGAGGCAGAAGAGCTTTGCTTCAGCGAAGATTAGAAGCCATAGTTGCAAGGACATTGCTCTTCTTGAGCAACAAAATACATTAGCTTGGCCTTAGCACTCTGGCAAAGCTACAATGGAGCTTTCCAGCAGGTCTCACCAAGACCACTGCACAGACATCCCCACAGTCACAGAGTTCTACTAGTTTTGCAGTAGCACGCTCAAAAAGCTGGGCTCAGATGTGTCGAGGCCAGCTCTGGAAGACAGCATATATCTAAATGATTTTAACCATCAGAAAAATATGGCAAAAGTAATTTTAAATTAGATTCTTTTATTTCCAAAGCATGCTGCAGGCGTAAAGGTGATTTGAGCTCTCATGTTCTGCAAAAAGGCAGAGGTAGTAATACCCACACCACAGTAACAGTACACAAATACTAGTATAGTATTGCATGTAATCCAAGCTGCACATGTGGCTCTATAAAATCCTGTAAAATGCACTGAAGGCAGAATCCATGACATACTGCTGACACACGCGTGAGTATATAAATCCTCTAGAGGCAAGAGCTCTAATCGCTGCCTAATAGCTACTTAGATTAACTGAGTATTGTAATTTTGCTAACTATCCTTAGTAACAAAAAGAATGTTGGTAGATACTTCCTCATGCACACACTCTTTAAATATCAGAAATATCTGTTCTTCAGAAGGCAGATGAAAAAGACGTACCAGAAGCAACAACAACGCTATAATTATCCTGAAATCCATTTTCTGCTTTAACTTTTTCTTTCTCTTCATAGTTCTTTTTTTCTTTATCTTCCTTCTGTTCATTAATTAGCTTAGCTGTAATACTGGGTGTATCTATATGGAAAGGGAGGAATAGGAAGAGAAAGGCATATAATATATAATACAGGTAACATCACACATCTATATATGAGACTGGGTGTTGGCTTAAAAAAATGCATTATTATTGCTACTACTACTACTACTACTATTATTATTAAAATTAAGAGTTGCTCAAATGTAGTCTCATGGCCCATTCCCTGCTGGAATGGTAATGAATAAAGTTACTTAGGATGCTTACGCGATGGCATTTTTACTGCTCAGGTAATACCCAGATTTATTACTCAAATTTTAATATACTAGCCAAGACCAGTAATGTCAGACTAAGGTGAATGAAGTACGGGACTGAGACTCATCCTGGACAGCCCTATCTGGCAGTGATACTGGACATTTTTTATTATCCTGAAGGGATGTGAGTAGCAGGTTTAGCAATGATGAGGGATTCCATTCCTTCACCCCTTTTTTTTTGGTAAAGACTGGGAGTAAAAGCACTGCTATTGGGATTTATTTTTGTGTAAAGTATGACATGATCAATTTGAGATATTAACAGCTTAGTTAAAAGACCTGAAGTTAAACCAAGGTGGGGGGCTCTTGACACGGTACCGTCACAACACCCTATCGCCGTAGTGGTGGCAGTCGTTTCTTCGTTCCCGTGCCTAAGCCCCTCTCTTCTCTCTCTCTCACCCTGAACACACTGTTTACTCTCCTATATTCAAGTCTTCTTTACTATGTCCTAACCATGGACTTCACAGCACCATACAAAAGCACGACAAAACTTTTAATGCTATCAGAGAAATCACATTGGCCAAGGGATTGAAACATAAAGGAAACTGAATGTTTCTAGAATTCTTCCAATTTAAAATGAGAGTTAAGATGAAGAATTACAATTCTGCAGTGAAACCCAAAGTTAATGGTGCCCTCCAGAAGTCAGCATTAGCTCAAATTCAATTATAGGCATTACAGTGTATCACATCACCACCCGCCCCTCTCCAGCCCCTATTAGCATCAGCTGTCAAGTTGACTGCAGTACACCACTACGGCACCCACTCAGTACAGCTTATACCACAGCTCAACAGCTCATCCCTGCCTCATATGTAGTAACCACCCCCACCCATTGCAATAATTCTGACTATAAACCACACGAGTGGACGGATGGATGGGAAGCAAACATAATAAGTAAATACAGAATTCAATCAGAAACTACTCCCTGCCCCAAACACTTTTCTAGGATTCATTCTTTTAAAATTAAAATCCCAAAGTACATCTTGTTCTGTGTCAGTATTATGCTTACCATTGAGGTACTTTTACCACCTTGCAGGTAACATTTATTGCCCTAATGAATTTGTTACTAATTCGAATATAAAGATTTTCAGTAGACAGAAAAAAGCCACAGTTGTTCTGAACCCCAGGAAGTTCAGAAATTACAAGCTGACCAACGCTGAGTTGCAAATCTACTTACATATAAGAACCTACATACCTAGTCAGCTGAGAGTGCAGCCAACACATATTTGCAGTACTACAAAATCATAACCGCTGCGATCATCTTTGACTTTTCTTCGCTAGTTTGAGAGTAAAGAGGAAGGGCTGGGTTGTCTTGAACTTGATTTTTGATGTAACATGACTTAATACATTCTGCTCTATCTCTTACCTGAGGAAAATCAACTTGTATCCTGCCTCGTTTTACTTAAGAGAGCTCTAACACGGCCATGATGGCACCTTCACTATGAATTCTGCTCTTTACATTTAAAAAGGGTAACTACCTCTGAGCTTTAACATGTAGTTCCATTTTCTATGCATTAAATAAACACTAAAGTGAATGGTGAAATTTATTTGAAGAGTCGGACATCTACCACTCAGCTGTCAAAATTCAAACTATGGTCTGTAGACATCCAGTCAACAAAGTTCCCCTTGATGAATAGAGCAAAGGAGCTCATCTCTCCATGTATACTGGCACAGTACAATTGAGAGTCCCGAACATTGTACACTAAACAAACTCACAGAATCATACAATTATAAATGTTGCAAGAGACCTACATGATTATTAAATCCAACTGTCAATGCAATGATAATTTGATATTATCCTCTCACTGTATAGAATTTTGAAGTTCACCTCTAGAACTAAATTCTGGCTCTCAATCTCCATTCAATAAGCAAATTTAAATGTTTCCTTAATACGTATGGAAATGTACAGCCATACAAATTTCGTGGTGCCTTGACTAACACCCTTTTCATAGAAACACTGTTTCCCTTCCCTCTTGAGACAGAATTTTTAAGTTCCAGGATATGTAACTGATACAACTCAGGAACACTCAAGTAATTAGATGAAAGACAAAGCACTGTGAAGACTAACATTATCATTTGTATGGTTTTGTAAATATCCCATGAAAGATCTGGCAACACATTCATACTATAAAGCAAACAAAAAAGTCATAATCTACCAATGGACCCCCAACCAAACAAAGCAGGAAAAACAAAGAAACTGGAATCCCACCATCCCCACTTCAGTTTCACTGGTTTTTTTGAAACTGAATTGACAAAATAAAACATGAACCACTGCAAACTTGCCTGACACGCGATCAAGAACCTCTGCTAGAGTTGTTGAGACAGGCAAGTGAAGAGTACGAAATTTGTGTCCAGCTCCGTACATTGGATGTTGAATGACATGACTAGTAGCATTAATTCTACCTTTGTACAGCTGAAAGGGAAAAAAGTCAACAAGTAACATGACTAAGATTCTGAATAAGTTAAAACACGAACTTCTTATAAGGTCACATCACCAAAATTACACTAAATCTTTTCTGTGTGAGGAAAGAAAACTGACATATCCTTCAGCTTTGGAGGTACTCACTAAAAATGGATCAAATTAGGACAAGTTTAAAGTTTTATCTCAGAAAAATTTGATTTGAAATATTAGAATATTTTAGCAGTATATCATCACATCAGTTTCAAAAACACCAACTAGTTTGGACAGTGGCATACAAGAAAAGAAGTGTCTGAGAGTTACAATTATTAGTGAAATTAAAACTTTATCCTGAAATTAAAGGAGAAAGCTCATTATACTTGGATTAGTCATGTCATGTCTGTATTGATAAGACTGGAGGATGAAGTTTATTCAAGACTTAATATCTATTTTTGTTCTACTGTGATGGATAACTAAATCACTACTAGTTAAGACATTTCAAACACCGTGCTATAAATGAAGTACTTGACAACTTCTTTTTAAAATTTTCTTTCTGCTTTTACATATCTAGCAACATCCAGAAAAATCTGTTGCATAAAAACAAAACTACTATAGAGCAGATATTACCTTCCCATTACCAATGGCCTTGTTAACAATTACTCTCAGCCAGGATAATACAGAACATTTAAATGTTTGTGCTACGATCGTATTTTGTTCCTCCTTCTCCATTTTTTATCATCTGATCCAGTTCTCCTGTCCTGTATCTTATACATGTAGAACTTCTGTGAAGTAGTGATAACAGCACAAACAATGCAGAAAAAAAAATTTTCCTTGTACAGGAGTATCAGAACTTGTAATAACTTTTGGTTCTCCTCTATGTCTTTATTCACAGACTTCAACTGACAGAATAGCCTTTCAGTTATTAACTGTAATTGTGTGTTCTGGTGAAGCACCCGAAGTAAACAGGCACATGTCTTCCTTGTATCAGCTCAAGTATTTGTCACTTAATAATTTATTTGTGCTGTTTGGAACAGCACTGAAGGATCTCTGACCATTTTAAAGCATCAGAACGATGTCTGTTCCTTAATGAAGCTGAACCGTGGGACAGAATCTCAGTTTGCTGCTAACGCAAGCAGTGTATTTTCCTTACAACAGTGCTTTAAACTTTCCTTTAGAATGCTCAGCTTCCATTCATCAACATTCCTTTCCAAAATTCCATGCTATGTACAGTAGGATAGGCTGCTGTCTGGCATTTCAAAACAGCACAGACTTCTTGCTTTTTTAAGGCTAAACTTATTCCACATTCACCATACAGCTATCAACAATTCTTACTGGACACGGGGACTGAAGAAACAAAGTCACTTTCTCATCCTCTAGCATCAACTGCAAAAAAAGCCTCCTAATAAATCCTGAAATATTTCCAGAGGTTGGAAGGTTCCCACGCTGAGGAGAAGACTGGAACAACTCACAGAGAACCTGGGAATGTAAAATGACATCAGATTTAAAATACTTATATATTTAGGTCTCTAAAGCATAGCCCTACACAGCCAGAATAAGCAGTGCCCAAGCTCTACTTCACAGTTACCATTCAGACCAGACCATAAATCACATAACCCTTTTGTTTGGAAGAGACCTTTAAGATCAAGACTGACCACTACATGAGCAGCACTGAAGAAAATACCAGCAGCAAATAAGGAGTTTTTTAATAAAAGAAGTACAAAACACTGACTACAGCATCAAAATAATTGTAAATACACAGACTACTCAAAAAGATTAAAAACCTGAAGATAAACTATTCAGAGAAGTAGCTTTTCAATTCCTAAAGCAAAAAGGCCTCACTGCATTAATGCAGTATTACCGCCAGCCATTAATAGAAAACTGTACTGAGTTTTCTACTGAAATGTCACTCCTAACGTTGAAAATTGTACTAAAATATCATTTCAAAATCTTCAATATATTTTTATACATTTTTTAAATATACTTTTATTCAACTAGGTCTGCCAGGTTAACATGTAACACAGCTGATTCTGCATTAGAATCACAGAATGTGTTGCGTTAGAAGAAACTTTTAAAAGTCATCTAGGCCAACACCGGTGAGCTGGGACACCTTCAATTAGATCAGATGCTCAGAATTTTAAATGCAAAGCCATGTTCTGCAACAGCCTACATTTTCTGTCACAGATTTTACAGGTTATATGACTGCACAAGCAAATTTACCAGGAAATCTTAAGTTACTAATGTAAAAGGTCCTTTCCAACTTTAATGATTGTGTGGTTCTGTGAAAATAAACTTTTTTTTTCCCCCCCTCTCACCTGTGCCATAAGTCTCTGGTTGTTAGGATGGCAAGAGATGCACTGTAAGAAGAAAGCAACTGTTGCATTCTCAATTGCTGTCCGCTGCTGAGTGGTCAACCCTGCTGTTACAGTTGAAGATAGCAAGCTAGATCTTGCGCTGGTCTGTTGTGCTGTCACATTGTGTCCCCCGGAAGTAGCACCAGAATGGCACAACAGAAATAAAAGTGCTGTCCACAATGGATTGACTTCAGAGCCACCCAGCCAATCCTTCATCATGTGGCTGTTACCAACTTCTGTCAAAAACCTGAGAACAGGAGCAACCAGGTCCGCTGTGATGGGCATTTTGTTAAAGTACTGTGGCACATGAGGCCTCCTGAGTCTGTCCTGAGGGACATCTGTTGATTGTGCAGTGCAGTCAGAGCTAGAAGTATGGTTAAAGCAAAAACTAGCAAGACTTCTTACAAGCAGTGAAGGCAAACCTGAGTCCAATAACTGCTTGATAGCTTCAGGAGATTGACATGAAGCAGCAAGAGTAGCCAGGTGAGATTCTGTTAGTGCAAGAGGAGCTTGTGCATTTTTAGAGTCATCTGTTAAAGACGAACTAAGGTCCTGCTTCTTGCTGTCATCAGTCATTGACAGTCTGTGCTGACACTGCATTGGAGGAGGACTTATACCCATCCAACCCATGAGTAAGGAAAAATAATTTGGGTGGATGTGGCACATTGAGCAAAGCAAGCTATCGACAGCTTTCTTCAACACCATGTTGCAGGGAAGAGACATGGACCAGTTAAACAGTGACCTGTAGAAGACACAAAGTCATGTCAGCATACAGTTTGCCTTCCCTACTCCTTTTTCTTCATCAGAGCAGAAAACATTTTTCTATGTTTATGATTAACTGCTATAGAAACCATTGTAAAACACACTGTGCTGAGCCTCGGTAGTACACTGCCATTTTCTTCATTACGCTGTATTTCAAGTACATATAAGCCGACATTTCTGGCATGGTGCACAGGACACACACTATTCCAGTCTTCTGATAACTGTCACATAACCTATGCTGTTCTCAGCCAAATGCAAACTCTTTTTGCTCTCCAAGTTGCAGCTACTAGGATCACACACACACACAGTCAATTACATAAAAGGCTTCTTAATCCTTGAGAACTGAAAGCATTTTAACATGTTCCAAAGAAATGATAATGTTGTTATCCTCACTCAGTCTGAACTGAGGACAGAAGCTCACAAGGGAGTTATTCCTTAGAGACACTAAAATCTGAGCAGCACGCTTTCATTTGGATACTACCTGCCTGAGTGCTAACCCAAGGCACGCATGAACGTGAGAGCTACCGTAGCTCTTATTATTCACATTAAATTTCAGAAGTGGTAGTTGTAAAATAGTGAGGTCACCACGGCACCGTACGTAAGTTATGTTACCTGAACTTCTACATGCAGAGGTGAACACAACCTTCATGCCACTTCCTAAGTCTGGGTATATCATCATATACTAAATTCTCACTTGAAGAGGAGGAGTACTTTTCCCTCTTCTGGATGGAACCGTTAATCTATACTCAGCCCAAAGGACACTCGGGAGTACAGAAGAGCACACGGGTCTAACCAAGAATTAGCTTTATCATTGGTCTAGTAAACGGCTGATAAAAATCCCCCTCTAACATAAAACATTAAAAAGTCATCTCAAGTGACCAAATGACCCACAACTTTGGAAAGAGAGTCACAATTTTCCAAACTCCACATTTAACAAAGGTACGCTTCAACACTTTGCCAACTATATATTCACACAGTCCTTCTGCCAAAATTCACTGTTCGTGCTGTACAAAAAAAAAAGATTTTTTTCCAACTAGGTATTAAAAAAATAAAGGAATAAACTAGTAAGCTTTGGCCAAAGCAGAAACACTGAAATAGAAAATGCGGATGACGAAAAAAATATATCCAAGAAAAAAGTGAAATATCACGTGAAAAAGAAATCAAGAGTTACAGCCAAAATCAATAAAAATATTTCAAAAGTTCACCTATTAAAGAGGATGAAGAACACACGTGAGACGTTATTTTAATTTGAATTATTTAACCATGTAAGTCTGACAACAATTCTTTATTATTTACGTAAAAACTAGTTTCCAATTTGCTACCTGTCCTAGCTGACAGGAATTATACTTTGTAGGAGACAGAGGAACAGGCTTATATCGTGCTTCATCTGAGTATGCATGTTGAAACAGTTTTATTAATATCCTTCCATTTTGGCCTGTGATGAAAACAGTGAAGTGTTCTCCAAAAGACAGTAATTCAGTTGTGAAAAACACTTTTACATAAGTATGCATCTAAAAAGACTTGCTAAAATGCTCAGTTCAATTTCATTTATCTTCCTTTCTAAATCTTAAAATTGTTAAAGTATGTTCTGAAGGTTTATTTCTGTCACTGAAAAGATTGACAGAACTGCAACTTCAACCCCTTACATTGACTCCCCCCATTAACAAGCGCATTTTGAACTGAGTTATTGGTATGATAGTATCAACACTGGAGTGTCTCTGGAGAAGGTCTAGCTGGGACCTAACGACCATTATGCTGCATACATACACAAGCTCCATGTGACTGTAATGTGTAATTTGTAATGTGACCAATGTCTGTAATGTCTACATTTCCCAGTGCTTCCATGTTTGACTCTGCCTGAAGGAGGCAGCAAGGCAGCAGAAAAATATGAAATGTTTCCTAAGGGCAACAAAAAGCCCTGACATGCTATTGAAGCTCATTAACTGCAATTCTGTTCTGTAGTACAAAAGAAAGATGTTTTACTAGGCTCAGGAATTGCACAGCTGTATTTTCTGTAATACACAGGAAACAAAGCTTTGTGGCTTCTCTTTTTTTGTTCTGCTTGAACAGAAAAGATCGTTAAGCAACAAAAGTTTGGAACACTAGCTCGTATTTTCAATCTGGAGATTGAAATTATATGTTTTAACTTCCCTCTGGAATCCAGCAACACCCTGCAAATTCCTAGTTTGAGATCCACTCAAGATTTTGTGCATTGGTTCTTTCAGATCAGACCAATGGGAACAAAAGTGATGGCTCTGTGAAAACCCACTCCCCTGCCTCCACTAACTGTTGGCTATCACTTGACAGACAGTGGATTTCATGAGTAATAAAATAATGCTCATTAGTAGGATACTAATGAAGATGGTGATTTACAGGTACTGTGAGAATTACAGCGCATCCTCAATTTCAACAAGAACAGCCCAGTTATTCACTGAATAAGCCCCCAAAACAAAAAAAACCCACAGCAGTTAATGTTTTGCAGATGTACAACTAATACACATGGATTTGCTGGGGTTTGGTTTTTAAACACAATTAGACCTGGAAAACACAAAGGGCAGTTCTGTTTTTAGACCTACAAAAGTATTTTTAGTTATCTTTAAGTATTGTATTCACTCTATCAATTCACTTCAGGGATGACAACTCCCGTTACTATTTCACACAATACTTCAGTTATTGAAAGTATGTAGTGCAAAGCTTTGTGTTACTTACTCAAAAAGCTCTCTGTCCAGCAACGCTGGCAAATCGTATTCAACAAGTAATTCATAACTGTGCCACAGAATCGCTGCCACGCAATGCAAGTGGGAAGGAGATGGCATCAAAAGCCCGTACTCTCTTGTTGAGCTATTTGGACAGATGTAGCTGACCCGGCCACTCTTTTTCATAGCTGCAACTCTTGCAGAATCGCTGACCCATTTCAGTAACGCTTGAATTCTGGAATGCAAGAGGATGTGTCTATTATCAAGGGTCAAAGAAACACTCCAAACCAAATTAACTTGCTGTCTTATAACGCGATTTACACATTTGTCTCTTTCTCTGAAGTCTAAGAGGGACCTCAAACTCTGTTCTCTTAAGACTTATGGCACTAACACAGAACAAATCAGTTTAACAGACTTATCACCTCAGACAACCAAATGTAACCTTCCTTTCTATACAGAAAGAAAACATCAAATCTGAGCTTTGAGACATTTAATTGAACAGCAAAAATTTTATCCCATAAGTAAGAGCAAAAAAAAAAAAAAAAGAGCAAGACAGCATTCTCTGCAAGGGGGACAGCTTCTTCAGATTTCAACTCTCAGATTTCAAATGGCCTGGTTTGGTTCAGTAATATCAAGCTGCTATTTAATGCCTTATTTTTGTACAAGCTTCCACACGATAATTCATGTAACATTACCTATCTTTTGTTCCAGGGTCTTGAGTTGTTCCAAGCTGATAAAGAATGTCTATTGTAGAGTCAGAAGAGAGACCATTTAATCTTCCAAACAGTAAAGGGCTATTCAGATCTATCACATTAAAAAAAAAAGACAAGGGGAGGGAAAATAACAGAAGTACTTACATAGGTATATTTTTTAAGTACTAATGAAATTATTACAAAATGAGAGTGTTAACACTGAATTGAGGTTTACCATTAACAAAAGGGTGCAATTCTTATACCTGAGAGCTAAGTTAAGCCTTACTATAAAGAGGAAAAATCACTGTGACGTTCATTAGATACAGGACTTAAGAGTTAATGAGCACAAATTTCTTCAACCTACTCCAAAAAGACCTAATACAAATAGAGCTGTCAAATCTCAGGCTTTACCAAAACAAATGTGTGCTTCAAAATAGAAACTTAACTAACTCTAATTTCCATCAATAAGCCTAGAGAAGTCCCAGATTTCCTGTTCCTCTTCTCTTCACTAGGTTCACCTTCTGCCCTGTAGAAAAGCGCTCTCTTACCTAACAGCATTCCAGTAAAAGTAGGCTATGTTGAAATATTGGCTCATGGCAAAATAAATCATGGAAGCTACTTTGAAGACATTAAACTGTCTGTTAATACCAGCAACCTCAAACCAGCACAAATATTCTGGCTGATGTCATTTCAAAGTCCCAAACCAGCAAAGTGGTATGGAAACACAAGTACAAAAAGCCCAATGCAGTACCAGAAAAGCTACTGGAAATTTTCACCATGGGACACAGAGTAGCTGTTCAAATTCTTATGTACCTCCACCTGTTTCATGCTATTCACACAGTTTAGTGCCATACAGACTACTACTGCTCAAATACTTCTGCATTTATTTTAACACTGCTCACAGATGCTCTTTCTTTGATGGAGCCGGAGCATCTGTAAGATTACACACACTGTAACATATGGTAAGACACATACCATGCATGACAACACATCCCTACTCTGGTGTCTTTAAAGTATTCATCTAATTATCTCTTCTACACAAAAATCCACATAACCCTGGCCACACTACATACACCTACAGACAAAGATTGTGATACTCAGAAGCCTAACACAGCACAGTGTAAAGGTCTGCCAGCCCAAAGTCAGAATCAGCATGTAAGAGGCAAACAGCCTGCACCTGTACATTCATACAAGCCATGTTATTAAGCAACAACCAAACGCAAAAGCATTGCGCTTACCTGCAGGATCACTGCCTGATGCTGAGCAGTTTCTTAGTAGAATGTCAATCAATTTGAGGCCTATTCTGGTGGACTGAAGGCCAATTTTCACAAGCACAGCTTCGATGTTAGGAGAATGCATACCGCAGTAAGGGGACATCAGTAAAGCAGCACAGGTCTGCAGCAGATTGGCAGTGGGAGCTGCTGCACTAGCCATCATTCCTTCTAAATCACTTATGTGAGTGAGGCAATGGTGTAACAATCGTAACCATCCAATACTGAAAGGAAAACATTCAAATGAGTCCACATATCATTGTCTTAGTATTTTATTTTCCATCTCTAACATAACCACCTGTGTTAGATTCTGATGCAAGTACTGCAGAAAACTGCTGTGACATTATCAGACACCACTTGAGAAAACCAAATTACAGTGACAGAATTTGAGATGACGATGTAATATACATTAGCAGTGATGTTGATCTGGGGTTGTAAAAACGGCAGGGTTTGTGGGGTAGGAAGAGTTAGAGCCTGTGAGTTTTATTACTACAGATTTTCAAGATTTATTGATTCACATACATAATTCTTCTAATAGGTACAACCTCTTGGGAGGGAAGATGGAGGTGTTTATGTAGGGCTAAGGTAGGGAGGAAGTGGTAGGTTTTTTTGTTCTTTATTTTTTGTTGCGAGGTTGTTTTTTGTTCAAAGTTGCTGGACAAAACTTATGAGCAACATGACAGAGCACACTGCTCCACTTAAGCGCTGCTAAATTTTTCCATATTTAAGATGACGATTCTTCAACAGTCGTCTGCATTTCCCCCCATGACCCTTCTATTCTTTAAGAACATTGCTCAGCATTCCTTTTAATAAGAAATTGTGAAAAGTAAACATATTGTAATTGAATCTATTTGGAAACACACTTACTAGACTTTATTAACAAAAATACGCTACAATGCTGTTTAAACTTGACATATGCATGAGACAGCAGTATAAGCGGCATGTGAAATAAATGCTGTAATTTTAACGACAACTTCTAAACTAACAGGTGAGCTTGTTTTCACTCTTAATCTTATTTCTCATGGTTCAAAAAGCAGGCGAACTTGCATTAAGATCTTAAATTAAGTTTACAATTGTTTTTAGGAATAGTTTTATTTTTAATGTTTATTGTTTCAGAGAAGAGCATGTTTTGTTATGCCTAAAACAAAACTCTATCCAGGTTTATTGAATTTTTATATCTGGCATATTACTACCATCACTCCATTGAGATACTTATAAAACTAATGTGAAAGCCTCAAGAAAACATTTAGAGGTATAATGAAAACATTTTAGAGGCACTACCTTCTTCCTTCAGATACCGCTTACTTTCATATGACTAAGGTAACCCTTTCTGCAGTACAAATTCATTAACAGTGTAATTTGGCTATGAAAATGTGCTTCACTGCTATTCAAGATCCAAGATTGATTTTAATTACAGTTTTCATCCATGATACACTGGACCTGTTCCTGTTCTTTAAATTACTTACTCTTGCAATACTTTTTCCTAGCAGAAGTAGTCAGGTTTATAAAACTTGACCATGCTCTTTTCATATTGATAAATGTTATGGTTCAAAGACAAAACATGAAAAATCATTTAATTGTAAAGATTAACTAAACTTCAGAACTAGGAAATCTCAACTATTCACCCATTAACTTAGAGAGTGGAAAACATCTAACACTTCCCCCCTCCAAAAACCCTTATGGGTTTTTTCTTTTCATTTTGAAATCAAGCACCAAACTCAAGACATCACTTAAGCAAATAACAGTTTGCTTGAAAAAGAAATCTCGCTGACATGTCAGAATGCTAACAGCATTCAGTTCCTTTTTCTCAGATGTCTGCAAACAGCAATATTAGATACGATGACTGCAAACAATGCACGCTTTTATTTCTATTTCTGCTTCAACACTTATGTAACTGCTGAGTTACATGCTGCTACCTCACTTTTTCAGACAACTGCCTACTCATTAAAAACAGAAAATGCAACCCTAAACACTTTCTTGTGCTCTGAATTCTTTCATCGCTGCACAGATGAAACATCCCCTGCTATATACTGAGCAAGACTGCTACCAAAGAAGTGAGAAGTACTGTGTAATAGTTGCTTTCTACACAGGAAAAACAAAAGCAGAGTTTTCTGAGGTGTCTGAAAGCAGACACTGTAAATGTTGAAATTCAGCTGCAAAAGCAGGCAGTTATGAATACAGTTTGCAACTGAACAGATCTGACTCAGAGCAGAAAACACCAGAAACTTACCTTGTTTTGGAGACCTGATCCTCTGAAGGAAGGAAGGGGTTATTGACAGTTGCAGATGAGGTGTTTCCAAAGGCTGTGAGACCCAATAGCTTGATCTGGGAGAGGCCTAGTGTACTGGCATCCCGAGGACGATGGAGACGAAGGCAGACAGCTGAGGCAACTTCTGCTTTTACCAGCTGGATTTTTATATATGTGAGACCACTTGTGATAACAGGAGTAGACAAAGGTAACATATTGACACCATCTGCGCTTATTTCAACAGATACTGACGAAGGGCAAGCTACAGAGAAATATAAGAACAGTAATACTATTTTAAAACTGACTGGTTTGAACGCATGTGTTAAAGACACAGAATGAGATGACTGAAATGATCTGAGGCAAACCCTACACAGGACTCCAACTGGAGTATTTACCCGGGCAATGAAGTGTTAAAGTGTTCAAGTACCTTGACACCTGGCCTATACAGTTTATTTCAGAGCATAAAATGAAGAGAAGCCCTGTCAGTGCAAATGCCACATGCTGCTCTAGCAGGGCTACAATGATAGAAGCTGAAATTCTTGTGTTTTAATCAAACTCACATACAAAACCATTTTGCCTGACGACTCCTGAACAATATCGCATTCTTGCTAGGAAGTTTTTGATAAGTTTGATAAGGTTTTTCAGCATATTTAGCATTAATGCAACAATACGTGTTCTAAGTTATAAGAAATTGACTTGAGGCAGGGCAGCCCATTCTCAAGAAACCAAAAGTCGCAAGTTTTTCAACTTATTTTACAGGCATTCTTCTAAGAACCTGTGAGCCTCCACTTCTCTGATCGTACTCACTGTATCTTTACTAAATTCTACCCTTCAAAGCTCCAAACCAGCATCAATGGCAGTGAATCTACTTACTTGCCAGAGAGGCCAGATGAGGCTGAATGTGGATCTCCTTGAGCAGCACAGCTGCAGGAAGGTGAATCGTGAGGTCACACCAAGCTTCCTCAGGTAAAAATATGTAAGACCATGCAGCAGATCGAGCTCGTCTGTGAGGAGGAGTAGCCTGCAAGAGCACTTCAGCAGGTTGGGCAGTGGGACTGCTTGAGGTGATTGAACCTTCAAAAACAGCACCATTAACATTGATTATTGTTAAAGGCTAGTAGGCAGCAACTGAAAACATCAAGATTCAGATGGTGAAAAGGAGCCTTTGTAAAATTGCTAGAGTACACCCACATCTTCAAAGCAATGCATTTCAGGTAACTGGCAGTAGCTCAATGGATTTCTAAACAGCACTGCAATTCTAACAAGTGTTCATGCAGGCAACACTGGAGCCATCAACTGCAGGTCAGAGTTGGAGCAACATCAGCCTTATGCTGCAGCTTCTTCTGCCCTGTTTGAACCAGCTCAGGCTCACTCTGTGCCATCCAGCTTTGCTGTTTCTGTAGCAGCTCCATGTGGCCTAACTGCAGTCAGTGAGTTTTTGTGTGTTTGTGGCACTGGAACTGGGGATATCTTGATCCAGGGGAAGAGGAAGGGACCCACTTTAATGCATGACTACATGATCACTCCCTCTCCCTTCTTTCCCCTGTCCACACAAGGTCTTACTAGCTGTGGAGCAAGGGCTAACCTCCTCTCTCAACATCATTTGGAAATACCTGCAACCCCTCCACCTAGAAATGCAATAGCATTGCAATTCAGTAGTACTGCCACATCTGACACTATTGCAGTACTTTTTGTTAAGAACGTGATCAAGTTTCAAATGACCAGTGGATATTAATGTAAGAGAAAGAAGTACTGCTTACCCAAAGGTGCAAAATTGTGAATTCCTTCTGCATTATCAGGCTCAGAAGCTAGCACTCTGGCTTTCAAACTGCTGTCTGTTGCTTTGGTGGGACCAGAATCTAGAAATTTCATGATCGTTGAAACCATACTTCTTGCTGTGTTAACAATCGCTCTCGTGCTTGTCACCATGTTGTTACAAATGAGCTGAACACCACCTGGGTACAACATGGGCAGGGGGAAATGCCACTGAGAACTACACAATACCAAAGGCTTATTGAGCACATTTGCTTCTCCATGCACATCTCTATTCCCTACTTAAGTGCAAAAACATCTACCATAAACATGCCTGACACAGCTCAAAAAAAGACATTCTTACCCATATCGTGGAAAGCCTTCAGCGCCTCACTTGTATCCAGTACTCGTAAAATGAACCAGAGCAGTGGCTCTGATAACTGACAAGTGGCAAGAGAACCCTAGAAGAAAGAGTTAATAAATCAACAGCTTCACACAAAATGAATGTTATAGATACACACGGCTGCCCTTAGACTCTACTTTTAGTAGGCAAAAATCCCAGAAAGAAAATGGCAACACAGTTGCCCTATCTGTCACCAAATAGCAACAACCACCTTTCACATGGTTCACTTCTGGTGTGCAGAAAGTCTTTGTGGTAAGCAAAAGTTCAAACTACCAGGGTAAGAATCTGAAGGGAAAGAAGAGTGTTGAGCGTTTCCAATACCCACCAACATAAACACAGCAAGTGGATTTCTGACACGTAGGTAATGGAACGCTCAAATCAATTTTCAAGCTTTTAGCCATAAACATTTATGGCAGCAGCAAAAAGTCCTTACAGAAACACTCTCTCTGCCTCTCTACCACAGGTATAAGAAGGAAGCTTCCTAAGTTCAGCACCAACCTGAAGCCAGGTAGGAGAAATGTTAACATTTCTTTTACATAGCACTCGTTCAGTTTTCTGAGCTTACTACAGGTTACAGTATCAACTACCCCATAACTCCCCTGATGGACATCAGACCTGAGGGAACTTACCTGTCTTCCCATATACCCACAGGCCATGTAGGTAAGAATTGGCTGGAGCATCACTTGCACTGTTGTTGCTTTTTTACTAAGTGTTGTCAGGATAGTGAACAACCCATCTCCAACTGATATTGCATCTAAGCCACCATGAAAGTTTTCGTGTTTAGTGAGATGTAAGCCACTTGCACCTTAGTGAAAACAGAAACAGTTTAGGTGTTAGGTGTCACAAAACCACAAACAGCTGGGTGTCACAACCTGACAGCTAACAAACCATGACAGCGCAAAAAAGAACTTGAGGATATTCTAGTTCATATGGATTTCACAAACTACAACAAGGCCAGTTTTCAGGATCATAGAAATCTTTGTTGGTGACGGGGCAGTGGAATCGAATGCATCCACAGCCAGTTTGTTGATGATACCAAACTGCTGCAGTCAGCATGCTGGAGGTAAGGGACACCATCCAGAAGGGCCTTGCCAGGCTTAAGGAGTGGACTCATGCATTCAACAAGGCAAGTGCAAGTTTCTGCACCTGGTTTGAGGCAACCCCATACATGAATACAGATTGGAAGAAGAAAGGATTGAGGACAGCACTGAGGAGAAGGATTTGGGCGTGGGAGTGGAGCAGACGTTTAACAGGAGCCACCAGTGTGCACTTACAGCTCAGAAAGCAAATCACTGCATCAAAAGCATTTAGTCAGTCGAGTGAGGTGATTCTCCCCCTCTATTCTGCACTTTTGAGACCCCACCTGGAGTACTGTGTCCAGTTCTGGAGTCCCCAACATAAGGACACAGAGCTCCTGGAACACATACAGAGGAGAGCAACTCAAATGATCACAGGGCTGGAGCATTTTCCCTGTGAGGACAGGCTGAGCAAGCTGGGATTGTTCAGCCTGAAGAAGAGGAGGCTCCCAAGTGACCTTAAAGCAGCTTTCCAGTAGCTGAAGTGGGCTACAAGAAAGCTGGAGTAGGGCTTTTTACATGGGTATGTAGTGAGAGGTCAAGGGGAAAGGGTTACAGATTTGAAAGGGAAGAGACTGAGGTTGGACATGAGGAACCAATTCTTTCCTGTGATTGTGGCTGCCCCATCCCTGGAAGGGTTCAAGGCCAGGCTGGATGGGGTCCTGAGCAACCTGATCAAGTGAAAATGGCTCTGCCTTTGCAGAGAGGTTGGAACTGAATGATTTTTAAAATCCTTTCCAACTCTGGCCAAACTATGATTCTGTGAAATGACTGTACATGGTCTCAGATAGGGACTACCTTCTTTACAGTCCAAGCAGGAAGACCTGACCCAGGAATTCAAGGAATTTAAACCCTATTTTTAGGCATACCATATAATTAGTAAAGGAAACAAACTGAGAACTACAAGGATTGGAACCACTCCTAGTCTGAAGCAACTAACAGGTCTTGGAAGATTTTTGCTAGAAAATCATAATCCTGGTCCTGATCAGCTGGCTCACAAACTGCAATAAATTAGCAGTTCTAGCATCAGTTCTGACACCAAAACCACCACCTGTCAGTATACATCTGCAGATATCTCCTTACTTATCTCTGCTGGCTAGCTAGCTGCTGCACTATTATATGTTTACTAGTACATGCTGATAACTGAGTATTGGATCATGCAGAACCTTGGCTGCAGTCTTAAGAGAAATGTTTCATTCACTGAAGTTGTCTGGGGAGAATTAATACAGTCTTGCATAAACAAACGAAAACCACACACACAAATTAGTATCAACAATTGATACTAAAAAACATTAGGAGAAAGAATCCACTGAAGGGATCAGCTGGCCCAGCATCGTGAATTCAATGGCAAACATTTTAATACAACTATCTTTCCAAATTGCCTTGTAAAAAACACAAAACAACTGTTGGACAGAAATCACTGGTTTAGAAAGACATGAAAGCTGAGATGAGTATCAGAATTTCACTCCAGAGAAACACATACTCAGAACAAACGACCATTTCCAGAACAAACTGCTTTCGGCATTCATAGCCTATTTGCAATACAACACTAACAACTGCAGTGAAAGGAAGAAATATTGTGGGATTCATTTTAGGAAGGTTCCAACAGCATCCCCTAGGATGTCAAATCCTGCTTGTTGTTTCATTTGACTACTGGAGATGACCGCTTTACCCTCAATGGTTTTTATGGCCAAGTGAACTGCTGGTCTAACATACACAAACTGTAGGAAGTCTACTGTGCTCTGGTAACAGCACTTGTTAATGGGTTCACATCTGCTTACAAGAGACTAGGACAAGGACAGATACACCTAAAAAACAAGAGACTCACTACATGGAGAACAACATTTTACAACTACTATGTCTGCAGTGGGGAGCAGGAAAACTCTTTGCCTGTCTTCCTGCAAAATGTTTTCCAGCTTTGCAGGTGCAGGAGTATTTGAGTCCATGGTTTAATCTGTGCAAATGAGCTCTATGCTACCATCACAGCTCACAACCAAATTCCTCTGAGAACATGCACCTTAGATACACGTCTGAAAAACAGCTCTCCAGAGAGTCATCAGCTTGCTCATAGCAGGAAGATCCCACCCACAAATATGTGACCAGAACTCCCAAAATGTGACATTAATGATATTTCTGGTTAAACAGGAAGTTTCTGTATTCTCTGCAAGGGCCACGATAGTCGTGTGTTTTTCCAGAAACTACTGAAAAAGGGAAAATAATGCAATACCTAGAGAATGATGCAGACAACATCTATAGTACCAACTGAATACTACTCACTGAGGAATGAAAAGGGCAGAGATTGAAATGTGGGAAACACTATATAACAATAGAAAAAAGTCTTTTTTACTTTAAGAATGGTTGAACATTGTACAAGGTTGCCCAAGGCACTTGCGGAGTTTCCACCCTGTAGGAGTTAAAAACCCATCTAGGAAAGGTATTGAGCAATGGTCTCTCTGAGGTAGGCTTTGAGCTGACCCTACTCTGTGCAGGGAGGCTGAACTAGACAAATCTCCAGAGGCCCCTTTCCACATTGCCTGCTCCAAAATTCAGCAAATTCAATACACCAAACATACTACTTTGTGTGTTTGTAATTAACGTCTCCCACCTCAAGTTGGTTAGCTTCACAAACCTTTCCTCACTTCCACTTCCTAATGGTCCCTTTTTTCCTGTCATTTCTCTGACACAAACAAGTCTACCCCAATTAATGAACTTGTAGAAGTTTTAAGTGTTCTATCACACCACAAGATCTTGTGTGTTATTTCCAAAATACCTACCGATTATCATTGCCATAGCGCTGCTGTTACACTGGCCAAGTGCAGACAAAATCTGGCTCATAATCTGCTGGTTGGCTAACACCAAGTCTGCCACATATGCTGTTGAACCTTGAGTGTTAGGGTTGCTTCCACCACCATCTTTGCCTCCTGAAACTTTCTCTTCGTCAGACACGCTGTCTGTAGTACTGCTTGCTACTGGAACACGGGCACTATATTCTCGGTTGCTAGAGAGTGGCAGTTGAACTAAAATGTTGACCAGCTTTAATAAATCAAACATAAGTTGATCCCTTGTCATTTCTCCACAAACTGCTTTGGCATCACCTGGACGGATAATATTGGCAAAAAGCCCTCCAAAACACGCTCGAGCACCCACAGAGCTGTCCGAGCCGCTACGAGACATCACTTTGTCCGAACACGTAATGTAGTGATGCACAAGGAAGGTTATAGACTCAATTACTGCTGAAATAATGCTAACTGATACAACTTCAAAGTTCTGTTCCAGAGTAAATTCCAGGAGTTTCACTTGTGCATCCAAGGGTCCCTGACCAGTCTGGAAAGCACTCCTGAAACAGAAAAAAAAACAACAGAGGTGTTTCACTGTGCAGTATTAACAAGTTACATAGGCATGGATATTTGGGGATTCGGTGTTTCGGTTATTTGAGTTTTAAGAATCCAATGGCACTGGCTGACTGACAGTAAACAAAAATCCAGCGGTTTTCAGAAGCACATATTGAAGCACATCATCTTTCATATGAGTCAAGTACCTAGAACTTTTGAATATACTAGCAATAGTTTGCGATTTTCCACATATTTCTCAGTATCTTTTGATATTGGTTGATCTTATAACAATAAAAAAAAAAACCCACGGAGCAAACCACTTTGTTAGAAATAGGCCTTACACTCGTTTTGCGTGCCAAATACTGCTTTTTCTTCACAACCATAGAACTGTTTTGCTTGGAAGATTACAGCGTGCTGACATCCATTCAAAGATTCACTACTTGGTAAACAGCACCTATACGACTTATTTAATAAGGTAAAATTTCTTAGAGAAGGCTGAAGCTAGTTTTCGTATGATTAAAGAACAGATTACACCAAAGTGCCACCTACTGGGAATCCAGAATCTGAGGAAGCTCATCCCTAATTGCATGAATTATTTGCCTGGAGATGTGCAGAACATATCAATAAATACATAAGTAAATAAAGACTTTCTACTGTGCTTCAGGCCGAACAACTGTTTTGTTTCCAATATACTGTGCTGTGGACCAAACCTGGAAAAATCAGGGCTGTAACAGACAAACCATAAACTCCTGTGCCTCCCGACACCTCTTCTCTGTCTAGACTGGCTGGGAGAGAAAACATGAACATACCACAGCAGGAGAGGGGAGTAGAGCAGGTTTTCTACTGTTGGAAGTGTGAAGAGGAAAGTGGGGAGAAAGTGGGAAGAGGAAAAAGAAGACAAAGCCAGAAACGTGCCCTGTTATAAAAGACATTAGTATTACTTTCATAACATAATTTCAATAACCTTTCATTAATTCAGACCTTTCAGAATACCTTTTCTCAGTACCACCCTTAGTTCAGGGATTACTTTAATAAGATCTGTATCTTCGCTCTAGACAAAATCATCCAAACAACTGCTTGGCACTTCTATTACCTATCCCTAAGATGGATGGTTGCATGTGCATTTCATGTGCCAGCAGCAGCCCAGATCCTGCTGTAGTGCTGCAGCAACATCTAAGATCTCCCTATAACTTAACAAGACAGGACACACACATCTCTGTTGTGATTCATGCTTGCATAGATTTTAAAGACAAAGGGAGCATTAAAGGAAGGAAAAATAGTTCAAGTTTACCTTTCAGTTGAAAGAATATGTATTAATTTCAGTAAGAATTCACTGAACATCTGAGGACAAGTTGAAGAAAGGTGCACCTGCAGTCGAGTAAGAAATTCTTGCATAGCTTGCATGGCTGTTGGCCCAACCTAGAGGGAAAGGCACTTTAGCATTCTGTACAACTGAAACACCTTCAAGAACACTCAGCAGCACCTAACAACATCATCTAGGAACAGAAGAGTGTGCTTTCTGAAAAACTGTGCAGTATTTTCACAAATGAATTATTCCATAACAATTTATCTTATGTGCTTTTCTATTACTAACAATGAGTAAAAACCAAGTCATTCAGTTCTTGTTTTGCATTCAGACTTGTTTTGCAGCTTCAGACATTACCCTTCTAGCAACACAAAATACACTTAACTGTGAAAGTGTTTTCTGTGCTAAATCTGAATGGTTTTCCACAAATGATACATGAACATTTAAGTGCTTAAAATTCATGGAAAGTCTATGTATTTTCTGGAGAATACTGGAGGTGTTTTCTGTCTCCAAAACTAAGTGTTTCTGAGAGTTCTGACAAACACTACATATAAACAAGGGTTTGTTTTTTTTTAAAAAATCACTCTTCACAGAAGTTTCAAACAGTGCAAAAACAAAACAAAATACCCGTTTCTTCTGATTTCAACCGAAGACACCAAACCAATTCAGAAGCAGGCAGAAAATACACACATAATTTTAATTTCTGTAATTAATTAGATATTTAAACAATCTTCATTGTCAGGAAACTAACTGAACTCTGCTGAATTTTCCACACATGCAGTTAAGGAACCCTCCCATGGAACATAGTCACTAACACATCATGTGGCATTCTCTCCTCGTGATCAGTCTTCAGAGAGTTGCAAAAGCTTATAACTACTCAGTCTTACCAGCAACATGAATCTTCTGCTCACAGAACCAAATGCCTAACAAAAAAAAACCCCCAACCAATCCCCTCCCAAAAACCAAACCTCTCCCAAAACCCCAAACCAACCCAAGGATGTAATACATTTTGAATAACACATATTTCATGTCAAGTGTATTAAAATTCCACTAGGAAGACTTTTTATCTTATTTTAATTGCCAGTTACCTGTGGACTGTGTTGATTTGTTCCGTGAGGATTAGTGCCGGAAAGAAATTTCACTAACACATGAATGAGGTTCGGATCTGACACCAACAATTGGGCCATATTTTCCTGAGCTCCAATGGCACTGCTTGGGCCAGCTTAAAGATAAAGACAACATTTAAATCTGTAATCCTCAGCATTAATTGTAAATCAAATATTTATACTGCATATCACTTAATGATATGCGAATATTCTTAACAAAATCAGCTACTGAAAGCTGTTTGCTCACGACTACAATTTTGAGCTACATTTTTTCCTGTTAGGAGTCTTCATCATTCGAAATAATTCCTTAAAATAAAAAGTTCAACTAATGGTACCAACCATATGGGAAACAGCTCTTGTCAAAACCTGAATTAAATCCTGACTGCTTCCATTGCAGCTGAAAAGCTTTCAGAGCAACAAAATAAAAATTGCATTGGAAAGACACCTGCTTGGCAGAAGATAATCCAAGTTTTTCCCCTTATTGAATGTGATTCTCAAACTACAAACAGATCTCCTGGGTTAGACGAATGCAAAAGGCTGAGGGAGCTGGGTCTCTTCAGCTTGGAAGAAAGGAGACTGAGAGGTAACCTCATTAATGTTTATAAATACGGAAAGGATGAGTGTCAGGAGGATTGAGCCAGGCTCTGCTCAGAGGCATCCAATGACGAGACAAGGGGATTGGACTAGATGGTCTTTCAAGGTCCCTTCCAAACCCTAATGTTCTGTGATTCCATGATTTATCATCATTAGCAGTGGAACAAGCCTGTATGGCTGTGCCTGAAGGCATGGCAATAGCTGGAACTGAATATAAGAGAGAAAGCATCCCACAGGCCTCCAGTTTCATTGTACTGTAGCCAAGAAGTCTGATCCAGACTCATTTCCTTCCAAGACTAGGCAGTGGTTTTTCCACTGTTTCACGACAGAGCTGATGTCAGAACTGAATCAAAACATCTTTATTACTTCCTATGTTATTTTTCTATATTCTATTTAATAGCTGAAAATATCACTGCAATGCAAAACATTTTAAAAAACATATTTGTAGTCAGACACCTTTTGCTTGACATTCTAACTCAGATTTTAGGATGCACCAATATTATCTGCTCTGCTAGGTACTGCCTTTGCTCAGAACAATGCTCTCAAACAGTGTTTCTCTGTTACCATCACCAGAAATAACAGAGCATATGAGAAGAGTGTGAAGAGTTCCTGCTAAGGGAACAGATGAGTAAATGCACTGTGAGAACAATTTGGCAGATTACTCTGTTTAGAGTGATTCTAGTTCTGAGGAACTTCTCTTAGTCAGCTATCACCGCAGATTATCTTCTACCCATCGTCTTTTACATGGCCTTAAAATGTCCTGGTTGTCACCCATGAAACACTAGTTTTAAATACTGTTCTTCCAAAATTTGTCCCCGAATCTTGTATCCAATTACAGTCACTGTTCAGACAAAAAGTGTTGGGGGTACTGGTTTTAGCCCAGTAAAACATCTTGCACTCCTCAGAGAGGAGTTTGAGAAGTGCAGAGGTTACACAGCTCTCATTCTGAAGGAATTTATCAGCATGTGATGCCATAACAAAATAAGGTTTTCTGACCATGAAAGGGCCTTCCCTAGACAGTGGTTGCAGAATCCCAACACAGGACATTTTCCAAACAGAATATGCCCTTTAGTCAGTGTGGGGTTCTGTAAAAGGCCCGAGTCTACACAGACACAGCAGAAGCTGTTTATTAGTTCTCAGGCTGTCACTTATACACAATCTCTCCCTCCACGTGATCCTGCAAGTCATAAGTAGTGCTATCTTGCTCACGAGACAATCACGCCTTCTAGCTAGCTTCATAATTGGTTCTTCTCAGGTCTGGCTGGTGGGCAGGCAGAGCTTCCCCTGTTCTGCACCCAGATGCCCCATCCTTGTCTCTTGTGGCCTTCTTAGTTATCTTGTCTCCATGGCACCTGGTTCTTCTCTGCCAGCTAGCAGCATTCCTTAGCTATGATGTCTTACGCCTGAAGCAGCATCCACCACCACAAGTCAGGACCTCAACTAAAAAGCTTTTATTGCTACTGAAAAGTCTTGATTACTACTGGAGAGATCAGAGTTCACAGAAAAATAACTAAGAAACAGGTCTGAAAAATAAAATCAGAATGAGATTTGTCAAACTACCTAATTTGTCATGACAGGACCTTCTAAATAATTAATCTCTTGAAGAAATGGTGACCAAAATGATCTTCAGAGTACAACAGTTCCTCTTTGATCCTTCTTCCCATAGCACACAGCACACAGGACCATGAGCTAGTCCTAAACCTCATTTTTAGGAGACATTGTCAACCTAACTGTAATGACAACTTCCATCACTACAGTTTCAGTTTCTCATGGCACAAGCAATTAATGGAGCAGACTCTTGAGCAACCTGAAGCTGTAGAGAACCAACCAAAGCACTTAGAGGACAGAAGGCGATTTCTGGTAGTCTTTTAAGATGGGAACCATCAGTCATTTAGAAGTCACTAAACCAGGAAAAATGTCACTAAAAATCAGCCATCAAACTTACCGTTAAGCTGCATATTTGTCATGAGAGTTAGGCTATGAAGTACAAGGCACCATGTCCGCAGTAAGGTGTTAGGATACCATGCCAGAACTGACAGGAAGCTAGTTACTGAAGCTGTCAAGAAACACATGTTTTTCAAAATTTAATTTAATTGTAGTACTACACAATTATTAAACTTAGTGTAAGATGTTATATTTACTGACAGCAGTCTTTATTTGTTGTTTAGCTTATCACAACATTTATCTTTATCTAGATCTAGCTTGCAGAACCTTCTACAGTACCCAGATCCTGACATCTCGGAAAACGATGCAAAGAAACTAGTTTCATAATGTTCTCATGGAATTCAGACTAACAGGGCTGCTATAGCAGGCATTAATGTTTCAGACTATCCACAAGATAACAGATTTTTTTAACATGCATTTTTCCTCTATTTAAAGTATTTTACCTTGATTCAAGGAAATGACAGGTATTCGGTTAGCATTATACAGGAAAATATCAGCACCACTATCTTTACTTCCAGAAGAGCTGGAATTCAAGCTTAATGTGAGCCATAATTGCAAAAGGGATTCAAGCTGGGGAAAAAAAAAAAAAAACACACAATCAGACCAAACTCAAGTGTTTTTCCCGAACTCCAGAGCATAGAAGGTTATCTGTCTGGATTTTGAAAGTCTGAGGATACTGATAAACATAAAACTCAAGGCAACTTCAGCATAACCCTAGCAGAAACACTTGCTAGTCAGCCAACTTTTTTCTAAATACCATTAAACACATCTTAAGAGGCTTCTTCAAACTGATGCGAACAGAAAGCAGCTTGACACACTGTTCAGAATGTCTCCAACCTAACTTTACACCTGTGACACTGCTCACTAGTTTGCATGGAAGATTTTTGAATGTGTCAGTATACTTGAATGATTATTTACCAGATAACCAAAACTATTCAAAAGACCAATTTTATTACTGAGATGCTCCTTTGCTATCAGAGAGACAGATGCTCAGTCTGAATAAGCCTTTGAGGAAAAATACCTATTTGGATTTTATGGCACAGCACTGAGGTTCTTTGCACCACAACCTGTATATTGGATGAGATATTTAAAGAACAACTGAGGGATGGAATCAGCCACTCAAAATATAAATGGTCAGGTATCTAATAATTCCTTTTTATGAATTAGGAAAAGCAGCGCTAAACCAAAGAATTTTCAAAAAGCACTACTTCAGCTTCAGTATCAAAACACAACTCAGCTGGAAAGTGACCTCTGGAGATTATCCAATTAAATCTTCTGCTCAAAAAAGGGCCAAGGAATACATGCATTTGGTTGCTCAGGGACTTATCCAAGTGGTTTTTGAGAACCCCTGCAGATGGGGGACACTTCACGAACAAGCCAACAATTATCTTTCAGTGAACCTGCAAAACTATGAAAATATTAATCCAATTTTTTTTAACTGTAACAATAACATCCTATTTGAGAAAACCTTTCAGCATCTTGTCTACTGCACTCTTGGCATTGCTGTCCCCGACAGCTGCAGAAGCAACAAAGCACAGAACACATTACCTGCATCCTAATTAGTAAGTAGTATGGGAAAATAACTTTCAAATTTAGAGAGAAATGGTATCAGAACACTCCAAAATTCATAATTCCATACCTGAACGTGATGGACTTGGAGCATGGAAAAGAGTTTGTTGAAGCATGTGCTCAGCATGGGTACTGATGACAACTGTACTATCAGTGGGGCATTCTGGTTACCAGCATGTAACCCTCTTAGCAACGAATCATCTGTTCCACTGGGAGACTGGGTCACTAGAAAACAGAACAAGTACCATCCCCCCATGAAGGACCGTGTAGAAATTGCTGAAAAGAATTTCCTATTTCTCTCCTCTCATTTTAAACTTCAGAGAAAGATACTTGTTATAATTTATAAGAACACCTTCAAAGTACTGTTGAGCTGCAATGCTGACTACAATACTGGGAAAGGCATATTTGAATAGCTGACAACTCCATCTTCACAACTGTTTGAAAGAGCCCACACAAATGCTTTTTCACAGATCTTGCTACACAGGTATGATAGGAGGCTCATGATAAACGACGTGGCCATAAGCTTCCAAAGAATAAAGATTGAAGATACCACTAAACCCACTTCATATACCAGTTACCCAACTACGAACTGCATGTACACTAAGGTGCCCAGAGAGCTACAAAGAAGCACATCTTAACAAGATGTGTAGTGCAACTAACTGAAAATACATTTGAAAGCGAATAAACATTGGAAGTGGTTTTGTAACATAATGTTACTCAAAAGCTGAGCTGAAAAGTGTATTCAAACATCTTCACTATCGTTACTGAGTGGGTGAAACTGTCAAGTGCAAAGCAGTTTTTCAACATCTGAAACTTCACAAAATCAGGAAACTGAATGGTCACTCACACCCTAACCAGATAATGAGAGCAAATCCTCCATTGCAGTGTAATGTACTGTATCCAATGAGTTTCAGAAAGTGCCTTAAATATATGCATACGCATAATTCACAATCTGAATAAAGGTATCTAAAGAAAATTCAAGTGACATAACTTTTACTAAGCTGCAAAAAAATCAGTATAAATTTCCAAGCATCCTGCTCATTATATGAAGAGAATAATTGGACAACATGTAGTTACATGTAGGAGATGTGTTTGTTAACGCTTGTAGAATTGAATCAGCCTCCAGGGTGGACATCATTTTCAGCATCAGCTCGGCCTGTTGTTCAAGTCCCACTTCTAGACGTGCATCTAAAGCTAGACAAGGCAACAAACACAGTAAAACTCAACTACATCAAAGACATACATAATTAATTCTCCTACATTCCTCTGCAAGAAATACAGATACTCAGTACACATCACAGTTTAAAAAAAAATAAAAATCTGTGTTACTAACAGGAAGATTTGCTTTTATATATGATGAAAGTAGAACCTAGAAACTTAGAATAGGCTGAACTGAATGTAAGATGTTTCTGCAAGTAAAATACATAAAAAATAAATTACGATATGTCTGTGAAAAATGCAGGTATTTCTTTTCACAGTCACTTTAATATTACACAAGACTAAATCTGCATTTGCTTGAGCCTGGTTTTTCCTAAGGTAATAACTCCCAAATTAGCTCTCAACCAAAAAAGGGGTTTTTTTCCCCTAATGTGGCAGGGGAAAGATCTCATCTCAGTTCAGCTGTACTCCTCTGAACTAAACACTGTGCCATCTCACTCCTTAGGGTACAGCCAACTATCCAAGGTATCAGTCAACTAGACAAAGCTTTCCAAATTTCACTGACAAATCAGGAATGATTCAAAACTGCTTAAAAGTGTGCATTTAAAACTGTTATAGAAGTTTCTGCTATGTTAGTCTGTTTTAAATATGAAATTCACAGAACATTCTGTCAGTTGCCACACAAAACCTGTGAGGTAATAGAAAACTTAATTCTTTTCCACTTGACACATGTAGACATTAGCACAATTTGATATGCAAAGGTATCAAAGACAGCATCAGAGCAAAGATTCTGAAAACGCCTTGATGCACTGCTTACCTTGAGAGACTGACACACTCACAGTCTGGGATCCATTTTTCTCTGTAGTTACTGGTGGTTTTGCAACTGGAATCCCAACACCTCCAATGTAAGGATTGTAATTGTAGGTGCCATAATCTGCACCCCAGTAATCATACCAGGTGCTGCTTATGGGCTTAAGAAACAAACAAAACAACAAGGGAAAAAAACCAGAGTGGTAACTCTGTAGACTGTCCAAGTATAAAACACAAACACTAGGGACTAACAACAAACATTGACACTACAAAATTTTAAAACCAAAAGGCTGGATCCTATAGCTTTAGACAACTTCATTTAAATTTGTATGCAGTATAAGCTGATGAATCCTTAGTGACTGCTGAAATCCAGTAATACAGTTAGCTGTCTCCAAGATTCAAGAAGCCCATTTGAAAGTGTTGTCATTGTGTTTTATTCACACATTTGTACCATACTACGCATTTGGAAGTGGAGTTTCACACACCGAGAAGTTATCAAGACAAATTACTGTACTATTAAGTCAACAGTGAAGAGTGCAAAAACTTCAGGTGACAGTATCATCCTCAGAGAAGAGATTCAACATTTTATTACAAAAAATTATGTTTCTTTATAAAAAGAAACAGCTTTGTTTATTAATGTACCTTTGACAATATATTATTACATAATAGTCATGTAACATTACTGTCTCTGATATGCTTAGCTTTCATTTTTATGAAGAAGGCATTTAATAGCTTCCTTGTTCCACAGTGAAAGTAAGTTTTGAAGTTAGTAGCCCCTTCTTATAGTCTGAAGCTGGTGGGAGCACTGGCTACAGATGACTTGGTGTTCTTGGGGTTTTTTCCAAACACTATACTGGCAGTATTAACTCCTGAAACCCATCTCAGAAGCAAACGGCACTCTATTCTTAATAAAAAGATAGTAGTAGATGTTGCTTTCTGTTTTACATGATGCTTTTCTTGTCTTTATGTAAATGCAGAAACTCTTGTTTATATAGGTATTGTCATGCAAAAATGAAATATTTTGTGGTCAACTGAGATGTGAACACAATGTACCACTGCAAATATCACTAACAAACAAAAGTAAGAGAAAGGATTTTACTACTTCACATGCTTCTTGAACACTTGGGTATTTCATACCTTGAAGACTTTAGCTGCAAGGGGATCTTTTTCCAGATCGATATCCAAAGGATCAATATCAACTTCCATAAGGTCTTGCAGTAATTCAAGGTCAATGTCCTTATCTTTTTCCAAAGATGACAGAGGTGGAGCACCTTTCAATGATTAAAAGGGTATGACTATCCCAAACACAAATGATAAGACATGGATATATCATACACTTAATGAATAACTTTAAGGCTTTTAGTACTGCATTTTTTTAGTGGAAATAGTTCATTAATGTAAGTGAGTAGCCTATTTTGTACAATCAGAAATGTAACAATTTTTTATGGATCAAATGTAAAGCTAAGTTGAAGAACTGCTTATATGCTGTCCATATTCTCAGAAACTAATTGCCCTGTCACCAAAAATCCTTTCCTGATATTTTGATGGATGAATAACAGCAAATGCTCTTTTACTTTTTCCATATCCATATATAGGTCAATATAATGGAATATTTACCTGTGATGTCATGTGTCAATGGCTCATCTATTGTTTCCACTAACTGAACTGCAGTTTGCTGGAGCGAGTCATCAGAATCTCCGCCAGTTGATGCTCCGGCATCTTCTGCCAAAGCACTTTCTTCCATTGCTTCAGCTGCTATAGGTGCCAGCAGCTCCCCTAAGAATTCAAGTAAGCAGACAACTCCATTTCACACTTCATTCCAGTTACTAAATAGCATTCAGCATCTAGGCAAACTGTCTGTTACTATTCATCTAAATCTAAACTCACTGAAGGGCTATTTATTAAAAAAAAAAAAATAAATCAGGGTCATACTAACTTTTCAATGCACAAGTCATTAATTCAGGATTGACTGTACTTGTAATTTTAAATTGTCTCCCCCCTTTTTTACTACACATGAATCTCAAATTTATGTGGGGTTTTTTTTTAGTATCTTAGGAGTGTCAACAGATTCTAACATAATAACTAAAAACTCTAAGAAATTAAAGGAAGAAAAAAATCAAGCATGATGTACATTCAGCAAAATACAAAACAAACCTGCTAGAATGTCCTGCAGCATACAGGTCAGAGAGTACTGAGCCCAGGCTCCTCCCCAAGAAATGTCTCCTCTGTTGAAGTCAGTTCCAACAAGAAGCAGCAATAATCTTTCCAACTGAGTCTCATTTACAATCTCACATAAATGAATTGTTGGCCTTGTGGCATTGGCAATTCTAGCAAGAACCTATAAAAAAAAAAAAAATAAATGTATGCCTACTCAGATTTCACGCTATGGAAATATGTCATAGCTTGCATTTCTACAGTTATTAGATTTTGCTTACAATACAACCAGGTATCTTCACTAGTTTACACTCATAATTCTACAAAAGTAATTACGTGCTTTTTACAGTTACTTTTTCTACACACTTTTGAAGCTATCATTATGCAAGTTACTCCAAAGCTGGCAGATAAGAAAAAGTACCTCAGCAGGACTTCCTAGACATTTTAATTCAGCAGCTAACTTTTACCTTCAAGCCAACAAAGAAGCAGTAATAGAACCCTCATTTAATGTGGTCCCTACTGTAAGCTTGCCGTGATGCTTCTTATTCTGTTTACCTTACAAACAAAGAGAAGTAAATCTGCATGACAAGTGAAGTCCATGGACAAGAGAAAGAGAGCCAGCTTCTGCACTACAGAAATGCACCGCTCATGTGCCAGCGTAAAGGGAAGCAGTTCAATTTCAGGAGTTTCCTTTGTTGTTGACACTTCTGTATCTAAAGTAGAACGAGGCCATTCTGCGGTGCGACGTAAGCGTATCAAGTCCTTGAAGTGCTGCACAAATTAAATTTGAAACAGGTTACATCTTTTAAGTAATCTCTACATCTTTTCCCACTGAAAATCTGAGGGAGCAAAAATAGTAACTGAAATTAAAAAAAGAAAGAAGTCTAACAGGAGAATCTGGAATGTAATTAAGTGGAGATCAGTTACAAGAGCTGTTCCTCAGGGGCCTGGTTTGGGTCTAGTGCTGCTTAACATCTCTGCTGGCGACAGGGACAGTAGCACTGACTACCACCTCAGCCAGTTTTCACTGACTACCACCTCAGCCAGTTTTCCAGTGACACCAAGCTGGGTGGGGTGGTTGACAGGCTGGAAGGAAGGGAGGGCATCCAGAAGGACCTGGACAGGCTGGAGAACTGGGCCCCTGCAACCTGCATGAGGTTCAACAAGTCCAGGTGCAGGGTCCTACATCTGGGCCAGAGTAATCCCAAGCACAAATCCAAAGCAGGGAGGTAAATGGACTGAGAGCAGCAGACTGAGAGTTGGTGGATGAGAAGCTCAACATGAGCCAGCAGGGTGTGAGGACAGCCCAGAAGGCCATCTACGCCCTGGACTGGATCAAAAGTGTCATCAGCAAGTAAGGGAGGTGATTCTCCTTCTCTGCTCTGCTCCAGGCAAGATCTCAACTGGAGTCCTGCATCAGTCTGTGGAGGCCCCAATACCAGAAGCACATGGAACTGTTCAAGTGACTCCAGAGGAGACCATAGGGATGAGCAGAGGGTTGGAGTACTTCTGCTGTGGGGACAGGCTGAGGGACTTGAGGCTGTTCAGGCTAGAGAAGAGAAGGGTCTGCAGAGGGGACCTTATAGCAGCCTTCTAGTGCCTCAAGGGGGCTACAGGAAAGCTGGAGAGGGACTTTTTTTACAAGGACGCTAGTGATAGGACAAGAGGGGTGGGTTCAAGCTAAAAAAGGACAGATTCAGATTAGACCTGTGGAAGAAATTTCTCCCTATGATGGTGCTGAGGCACTGAACAGGTTGCTGAGGGAGGCTGTGCCTGCTCCATCCCTGGAACTGTTCAAGGTCAGGTCAGATGGGGCTCTGGGCAACCTGGTCTACTGAGAGGAGTTACTGCCCACAGCAGGGTTTGGAAATAGGTAATCTCCAAGATCTCTTTCAGCCTAAACCATTCTATGATTCTATGATGATTCTTATATTTATTGGCATAAAATTATTTTGGCAGCTCCTTACTTCAGGTAACAGACTCATAATCAAACTATCCAGGTTTGCACAAGTGCCAATTAAGCCTTTGTTTGCCAGAAAGCACACTGAGAATCACAGATTTTAGTTCTGCACCTTCACAAGGAGCAGTAGTTACCATGAAGAGAACAGCACATAAAAATAGCCAATATGGATATTCACAATTACAAGAATATTAACATTTCCATTGTTCACATTGGATAAATGATCAACAATTTAACCTTCTTAACACACTTAATACATCCTGGGAACAAAATGTCCATTAGCTATCATCAACTGAACTAGTCTGATACTTGATTGGGGGTCTAAATGATAATCTTTTTGACACAGAGTCTACAAATCCAGTGGAGAAAAGAAGGTGCTTACACTAATATTCCCCTCCAAGGGCATAAATTCAGCAGCTCAGTTCACTACATCAGCTACATACGCAGTCTCAAATCAGCTTACACAAGACTCTTACAATCCCACTTTAGCAGTAGTAGCTCCTGAAGTAGATCAGACAGAACTATTTACTAACACCAAGGTTTTGACTTTCTCCTAAAAGCAATAAATGTTTTAAGTCACAGCTTGTCGTAACTCAGTGATTAGTAGGCAAAGTAGTGAAATTTGCATGAAATGCAACTATCACATGTGCAGTAACAACCAGAACTATATATTAAGGTACTGCAAGGTGAAAACTTTTTAGTTGAACGTGCTTGTTTAATGCAACATGGCTGCTGTGAGACTTTAATAGCTGGACAGCGTACTTCAGCCAGTAACTCAAAGATGTCTCAAAGGGGCCACCAGTGGAGTAGCCCCCTTGATACAACCTACTGGAATAAAGCAGAAGACAGTGCAGGAAAGAACAGCTCATGACAAGCAATTAGTAAAATTTTATGACTTCATTTTTATGCTGGTGTTTCAGTTTTGTAGTTGGTTGTCTGGGTTTTGGTCTGGAGGTTGTTCTCAGATTTCCATTTAGATTGCCTTGTACAGTCCAATATTCTATAACCTGTTTCCACAGGCCTACTTTCAGACATCATTACTTCTAGAACTATGGAGTAGGTATTTCAAAAGATACTCATGCCTGGAAGCTGGAAATATTTATACATCTTTGTGGGTTCCCTGTAAAGCCTATATTGTCATCACCAGAAATCTCTAAATTGCAGTACCTCATCTCGTCGTCAAAATAATTCTTTACTATATCCACTCTCCATATCTGGAGCTAACTGCAAGGTACCACAACTTGTATGGTAAATACTTTTTGGAAGCTAAGAGATTTCTAAGAAAGTTCAGAAAACATTCTCTCAACATTTGCATTGATTAGTCTGGGGTACATTCACTGGTACGATTATTTTCTGATTATTCATCCAAGAGAGTATTCAGAACAGCATCACGCTTTAAAGTTAGGCGTCAAAAATACTACTTTATGTTTCTATTGGCATATGTTGCCAATGTTTTAAGATATGAATGGCATTGCCAAAGGTACAGGTTATGAGTGATTGTGGTCATGACTGCCTGAAAAACCCTGCAAAGGGATGAACTATTTTTCACAGCGCAAGGCATTTCTAGATGACTGCCATTTGTAGCATCAGAACATACTTGATAGCAGTCACAATGAAGCAACTTTACAAAATAAGGTCAGCGTAGGACAAAAATGACTTTGCAGGAACAGGTCTTTTCACAAGAAGGACAAGAAGTCAGTTACAGTTTCAGAGCATCATACCTTTGAAGTGGCCTGCTTTAGTTTTGCCTGTTCTACTAAAAGTTTGTATGATGATCCTTTGTTGCTTTGAATTTTCTCTTTTTCCATCTGTTCCACCAAAGCCTTCTGTTTTGCTTTTAATAAGTTAAGTTGCTAGAAGAAAATGTTAATAGGAAAAAATGAAAACTTAAGCAATAAGAGGTTAAAAGGATCAGTATGTTCATACGACAGCAACCTTCAGTTCAAATGGTAACCTGAGCTTCTAAAATACAGTTTATATACTGTTTAAAGTAAGATACCATAAAAGGCTACTATCAGACCCAGAGTGAAGACCCAGATGAAGTTGAAGAAACAGTATTTTTGAAGGCACTCAAGGCATATGTGCCCAGGGTCATAAAACCTGCATGGTTTCACTTAGAAATGAAAGTTTTGTTTCTTAATTACTAACTTTTAAATTACAGCTTAAGTGTTTGCACTGTGGTATATCCAGATTTATCTAAAAAGTCAAATTGTATTTATCATCCAGTTTGGGCCACAGAGTGCAACAGTTCACTCCAGCATCTATTCTTCCAGCAGATCCCATGCCCCGTGGTTTGAGATGAATGTTGAAGTTAGGCAGCCTTTAGCTACAGAACCAGACCAATGCAAAAGCAAGGCTGACTGAGTCCCAAGGCCAAAGCTGTTCTTTCAGGAAACAAGACATACTATACACGAGATAAACTTTTGTGACATTAGCCACTACCATTCTGGCAGTCACCTGTTTATGATGCACAAGCTGTTTTCTGATCTTCCGGGAATATAGTCTATCTAGGCTACTGCTGCCTTTAGTAGATCTACTCAGACTCTGAGTGTGAAGGCTATTATTTATAAAACTCCACTGATTTCCTAATGGGAAAAAAAAAAAAGATATATTAATCCATGTGATTAAGCTTCATTTAACCTCAAAGAAAAGCATTCACATGGTGGCAATGCTTTGCATCTCCATAAACGAAATGGTAAAGAAACAGGCAAAATCTAACTTAGTGTCATGCAGCTGTGTAATTTAAAATGCAGTGGTATCATCTTGGTTTCCCTATTTTTAAAACATATCAGAAAGCAAGCAAGGCTGCCCTAATAACAAAAAAAATCTTAGCAGCTTCCATTACACCGAAGTTTTACCATCTTAATGTTCAGGAAGTATGTTCAAACACAGCCACAGCTAAGTCACTTCAACAATAATACAACTAAACTGCATTTAAAAATACTGGGTATGACTATTATGGCCAACAGCAAGGCAGTTACATCATACTGTTGCCCTTCCTCACAATACAAATGGTCTTACACAGGGAGTTCTCTCAATCGTCAGGTCCCTGAGACACAGGATAACATACATCCATTTCACAATTGATCCTGCATTTTCCATTTTTAAAATGGAAAGACATTTCCAAGGAGAAGGGGACACACAGAATCAGACAACAGTGTAAATACCACATCTGTTTTTAAAATCTGATTTTCAGGTGAATTTAAAACAGACACTGAGTATTTGAGCGACACCCAAATCAACACCCATAGAAGCAAGTTTTGATGGAAAGTGTTACAGACCCGTCAAAAATCGTTCTCTCTCTTTTCCATTCAGAGGCTTCTTGGCTGTGGCTGCTTCATCTTCAACAGTAGCTACATAATCCAGTAGTCTGGACACCAGCATGACAACCCAGCTTATCATGGGAATGTCTAAAACGCCTTCAAAATAAATAGATTTGAGTGACTTAAAAGTTTTGAAGCCATGCAGAAATAGTTTTAAAGAGACAATGACAAGAACGACGTTAGGCCACAGTTTGTTCTCCTGCTTCTTTGCTTTTTTTCAAATGAGGGTAAGACTCTGAGCACTCAAAAATGAGGGAAGAATCAAATATTCAGTACAAAACTCTGGGGCAAGACAAAAATGAGGCAGTTCTCTTAGTCTGATGGAAGTCAAAAGTCAGAAGCTTTTATCTATACTGCTATAGCTAAAAATCAAGCAGCATTTTGGAAACAAGTTTAAAAATGTGAACCTGAATTTCCTAAATACCAAACGCAGAATGACAGTTGCTTACATTAAAACACATAAATTACATGTCTTAACTTCCATAGTGTGAAATTCCTTCATCACCCAAGGCTCCAACACGACAGATCAACGTGCATCAAAATACCTGCATGTTTATACTTTTGTTAATGTATTTTCACACAGTCTTTTGGCTAAGAGGCAGTACAGCCAGGACTGAGGTCAGACTAGATAAACCATGTTGGAGGCACTAATGACTGGCTGTCACTTCAGCCTCACACATTAAAACACAGTACTTTTGCACAGGCTGAGAGTAAGAAAACCGAATCTTAGACATTGTACAAGAAAAACCCACATGCGCGTGAGCAAATGTGAAGAAACAGTTCTGAAATGAACTTGGGAGTGCTTAATAAATGCAGAAACCTATAATTAATGAGCACTTCACTGTCAAAGTCATTATGCCAATGGCATACTTTTCCATCGTGTCAGTACAGCACAGTCAGCAGCAGCAGACACTACACGTGCACAGTCATATCTGCATGCTGTGCTGAACCATGGCTCGTTACACTACGCTTGTCATGCGGCGCCCTCAAAAAGGCTCAAACTGTTACTAATTCCAGATCAAACCAGAAAACTAAGGCACAGAAATGACTTGTCTCAAATTCCATGTAGCTGCTGGCAGCCCAAAAATAGGATGCAGGCCTTTGACTTAACTCCAGTTTTCTATGCACAACTGACCCAAGCTGGCAGGAGAACAGGAGGCGTCCCTAAAACAGTCCTTGAACAGGACCTACAGACTTTGTTGCAAGAATGGACATAATTAGCACTGCTGAATGATCTTAATTGTTCATTGGAGGAATAAAAGGAAAGAGGCCTTTTCATACTTCTGTTTAAATGAGAATGCTTCTTATCCTCCTATCCTTTAAGAAACTCTTTGCAGTTTCTCATTTTTCCTTCCCCTCTCCCTCAAAGTTCACAACTTCTCTCTACCCATAACACTCACCTCTTGCTCTGATTGTCCTCTGCTTCCTTGCTTTTCCCCCAGTAAGTTTTGTACCCTTTGACCCTTAGTAACGTATGACAGTTCACACACAGGAATTTCTTTCGTTGCATCTGATGCTTCCACCACAGGTAATAATGCCCTAGCACTCACCTGTACTGTCCAGGAGGAAGGAAGCTGGAAGACCAGCAAATAAACTCTGAAGTACCAGTTACTTCTGCTTCCTAAAGCCCTCCGTGAGGACAACTAGTAAGGCAAGAGCGATGAAAGGAATTGGCAGCTGTGGGGAGTGCGCAAACAGAGGTAGAGGAGATGTAAGCTTGGGTTTGCCTCAAACTAGGTAGAGGCTACAGCAAGATATGGCCATGATGAAGTGCATGGTAGACCAACAGGAAGCAATACAACAGCTTCTGACCCCAGCTGCAGGCTTGCGTACCGCAGGAGACAAGAGAGAGAGTAAGCATAGAGTCTCAGCTGGAATTTTTTGACTTTGCAACTCTAAGAATTTTTAAAAAACTTATCCTCTACAATTCTGTAGTACATGTACATAGTTGAGTAGCCTACAATTCAATGTTTTCAAAAGCAGGCATTTTCTTCAAACTCAGGGCAGTTAAAAAAAACTAAAAAAAAAAAAAAGAAGTCTAGAGAGAACAATTTCAGCATGTTTTTTAGGATCAAAAAAATGTAAATTCCTTGCAATTACAAAAACCCCCACCTATTGCAGAGACCATACCGCTACACCTAGTAAACTTGTCTTCATAACCATGTTTCACCACAGAAGCTTGAAACTTAGAAAGCTTCTCATGAGCTTAAAAGAAGGGGGACTTCTTTCCAAATGCCTGCTTTCGAGGTCAGTCAGTAGAGTTGCCTAAGCTGTCTACACATTGGATGTTCCCCCCGACTCTTACAAAACTTGAAAGCTTCGTAGCTGAATGAAAAGCAACCTATAGATTTTGCTCAGGTTTAAATGAGGGGAAGGCAGTTCGGGGGAGGAATGTCTTTTAGCACCTGAAGAAAAAGAAGTTTCAGTGCATTTAAAAATACAAATAGGCTTTGGAAACATAGTAAATGAGTAATTTCTTCTTTTAATACAACCAAAATTGTGAGCTAGTCTCTCAATTTTCTAGCTTATAATGAATATGGAAATAATTTCCCAAATTAGAGGGCTACCTTCAGTTCTTCTGTGCACAGGTAAATGAGGTTGCAGTGGTGACAGCAGGTTATCCAGGAGATTAAGTAAACTTTCTAAAACACCACTGTTGCTAAGCGATCTTTGGCCAATGCAAGATAGCAACATGAAGACCCTAAAAATAAAATTTACATATTTAACATTTTATTTTTCAGATCCAGTAATATTCTGAACACCCCTTACAGAACAATAGTCCCCTAGGCTTACCTCTGAGACAGAAGCCGATTGCTACTGAAAGCAGTAGTGTGGCCCAGAAGTGGAATGGATTCCACATCCTGTATCTTAGGGTGAACATTCTGCTTTTCACCCTCCAGAGGTCAGCAGAGCATTCCACTTTGTATATTTGGAACAAGATCTTACCCAGGTTTTTTTTTGCTATTATATATGGTATAGTGAACTGATCCAGAGAATTAAACCCAGGTATAACTGTATTCTCAGATTAATTTAAAAAATTATGAAAAAGTAAGTGTTGCTGTCCAGAGAAGGCAGAAAGCTACAGAACAGCAAAGCTGGTCGGTTGCAATAAAGCACTAGTGTTTAGAATATCTAATACTTTAATCAATAACCTGAAATCATTAACAAATCTAACATTCAACACTCAACTCCACGCTGTTTGCCCTTATTTCAAGAAAAGGTTTTGTGTTAACTGCTAACAGTGCCATTTCCAGTCTCAATCCTACTTCCAAATGTATAAGAAGAGCAGCTCTATGATGAGGGTGCATTTAAACCTGACAAAGGAGAATGCAGTTTTTGACAGTGGTGTGCAATCCTGCCAGCTATGTGAAGCCCTCCAAGTAAGAAAAAACACCAACTTAATATGATTGTGACTTATTGCAGTTAGTTATTTCAATAAATCACAATCAGACATTAATAATTTGCAGTGATTGAGGGGTCTACAAAAAGGCTGGGGAGGGACTTTTCAGGATGTCAGGTAGTGACAGGACTAGGGGCAATGGAGCAAAGCTGGAGATGGGTAGATTTAGAGTGGATGTGAGGAGGAAGTTCTTCACCATGAGAGTGGTGAGAGCCTGGAATGGGTTGCCCAGGGAGGTGGTTGGGGCCCCATCCCTGAAAGTGTTTAAGGTCAGGCTGGATGGGGCTCTGGCCAGCCTGATCTAGGGTGGGGTGTCCCAGCCTGGTTGGAACTGGATGATCAGGTGGTCCTTTCCAACCCTGAGTGATTCTGATTCCATAACTTCTCCAGTGAAGTGATCCTGCTGTGGCAGGGGGATTGGACTACAGCATGGGTCCTCTAGCCCTGGCCCATGGGCCAGATATGGCCCCCCCCCGGGTGTCCAATGTGGCCCGCTGGTATTTACCCCCTCCGCTGAGCAGCCACAGTCGACTTCTTCCTGCTGACAACTGCGCAGCTGGGCTGGGCAGCTCCTCTGTCTCTCCCTGGCAGGACAAGCCAGGCAGCACAAACTATAGCTCGACTCCTGACACTGTCTGAAGGAGAGTGAACTGGCCCCCCGTTTAAAAAGTTTGAGGACCCTTGGACTGGATGATCTTTCGGGGTCCCTTCGAATCCCTAATGATTCTATGATTCTATGATTTGGGGAATATTTCTTAAATCAGTGGAAGAGATGATAAACATCCTTCAGTCACATTTTGTCAAACCCAATATTAAGTTATGAACTAGAGAATTATTTTCGTGATCCACAGGTAATGCATCAATGCAGACCTAGACCTTACCTGTCTTGTGGGAATATGAGGAGTTGCTCTGAATTGTATAACTCCTGCAGTACGTTTGAGAGGAATCGACCCCACCATCTCTCTCCTCCACAGAGCTGAACAAGTAGCAGGCCAGTATGCAGCCGTATCTTTGGGGTTCCACTGATACACAGGTGTTTAAATAGTTCTTCACAAGCTTGAGCATGAAATGTACTTTGCAGAACCACAGGAACTGAATGCCCTGTTAAGAAAGAAGAACACGAAACCATGTCTTAGAAGGCTTCAAAACACAGGACGAAGAAGTTTGTGGAAGTTTTTTTACACTACTATGATGAGCCATCAGCTGGCACAATGGGGAGGGAGAAGGGAACATAAGGGATTGGTCGTTTGCAGGTAACCCGATAAAGCCCAGGCCATGGTTCAAAAGCACACCAATTTCATGTGAGTGCAAATACCCACACAGGATCTACACAATGGAAAAACCAAATGATCAGTAACATAAGAATAAATGGGTACAGAAAATGACAAGACAGGCACACTCTGTGGCAATGGAACAACTATATTTTTGGGTTTTCTGTTTTTTAAAATAAAAAAGCAAAAAACCAATAAACAAATCGCTACTCTGACTTAGACTTTTCAATTTTGATTCTCCAATAACTGTTGCAATGGCAAATTCGGGAAGTACAAATCCTTACTGAATACTGAAACCCATGAAAAGAGTACAGATACAGGTTTTAAAGACTTCTCCCACTCCCCTCCCCCTGTCACTGAAGCAATTCCTGCTTTCTTTCCCCACGTCTAAGTGCCCAATCCATCCCCAAGCTGATTCTCCTTATTAAAACAACATGAGTATTCTGCCTGAGCAGTCCTTTGTTACTTGAGCACAGAAGGATCAGGTGACTCCCCACAAACGAATATGCAGGCAGGACTCTGGAGAAGGACCTCACCACCCTCTCATGTTGCATTTGGGAGTGAGATGTGGTGAGATCAGCTTGGTGTTACTGGTGAAACTTTAGATTTTATGTTACAGCAGCTACTACAATCACAGTAAAACACACCTGAATGTAGTTTAAAGTGGGATTATAGTTTACAGTGGGGAAAATACAGGTCAAGCAATACAAGCACTTGCAACTCCCTTCTAAAAACATAACAAAAGTATCAAAAACCTCAAAAAATACTAACCATTGGAAGAATGAAGCAAACTAAGCAAAGTATCCAGTAAGTATCTAATGATGGTGCGTAACTGTTCTGTGGAGGACAGCTGAATCAAATCCTTTGGATCAGATTGCTCCGTCAGCGTTTTTCTGCTTGCACCTAAAGCTACTCTGAGCCTCTGAACAGCATAGTGAGCCAAGTTGAGCTGAAGCTGTAGCTGAATGCAGTCCTGGTAAGCAGAAAATACTCTGCTGTCTTCTTCTACTGCTTTGTCAGGCTTCCGTAAAAAGTATTGGGCGTTGTTAGCACTATTGAGTGGTGGCAGATCAATACTCTGTAGAAGGATTTCTAACCGATGACAAGCCAAATTGTACCTAAAGGGAAAGATTACAACAGACATTAACAAACAGCGATACATTTGGCAGTCACCGTGCCCCAGAATGACTTGTGGTCAGTTCTGAATGCGCTGTTAAGGGCAGATACTGAAAATAAGTCAAGCAAAGTCTTTGTCACTGCTCTAAGAGCTCACTGTAACAACAACAGCGGCCTTTTCTTTGGTCTGAAAAGTATCACAGGAAGGGAAAATACCCAAAAAACCGTAACATTACAATCCCCCATTGTTTTAAGTAAAAATAACGTAAGTTATTTCAAATTTCGTACACATTTCTTTTCCACTAACCTGCACTGTATGTCTTCTTGCAAGGCCACCATCATTGCCAAATGCTGGTCAATTTCTGGCTGATTTGCAGCTTCACCTTCTCCTCTGAGGGGATCATGCATGAGTTTCAGCTCATTTTCAAAGGGTAAGATATAGGTATGGCCATAATAAAATCCTAAGGGGATTTTTGCTCTGGCATTTGTGCTACCATAACGACCAATAACAGTGATCTGAAAGACAACAACTACGTGTAACTAAAGTGTAATGAAAACACGCAAAATAAATATAAAAAATAATAAAGAATTTATAGTCAATGAAAGCTTGAAGGTCTGATGGAAATTAGAAGCAAGTTCACAAATTAACAAAGATCAAGAGTTTAAAAAAGACAGCATATGCAGGCTATCTTCTCTTACCTTCATAAACCTGCAAACTGGGGGTGGCAACAAATCATGTAAAATAAGTGAATGTGTGCTGATGTCAGTAGCCACCACCAGCCGCCTTCCATCTACTTCTTCTCCTAAAGTCCAGATGTCAATTGACAAAGAAGCCAAATCTCCACAGGTGGGAATCAAGACATCCGTCAGCAGTACAGGTCTTCCAAAATCTAAGGTCACAAACCTTCTTGCTCCTAGAGAAAAAATACAGAATTGGCTCAAACCCCAGGGCATGCCAAGCCATGCAGAAATGTCACTTCTCAAACAACAAAGGCACTGTCTGTATATCATTCAAAAGGTGCATATTCAAGGTTAAAGAGTTACGAAATCTCAGAGTATCTCACTACAGCTCACACTGTTCGAAAAGGAAATTTTAGCTTCAACTTCAGTGAACGTATGCTTTCCATGCATTCATACAGGTGATCTGTCCCAAGATCAAACCTATCCCCTCAGCTTCCCAGGAGTTTTCAACTTGACACACATCACTGAACGCTGGGTCTTAAACTTCCAGAAACACAAACTGAGAAATAACTTTTTTCTGCAGTGCAACTGGAAAATAATCCAGATTGTATTAGAAACATCTGTGAAAATTATTATTAGGACATCCTGTTTTACCTGAGTGCATGCGCTCGATAATAATTGACTGATGGGGTGGAGGTTGAAGAAAATGTGACGCATGAGATATTGCAAGAGCAAGACCGGATCCAAGTGGATTCTGAGGAATGGAAACACATTGGTAAAAATAAGTCACCTCTCGTGATTTAAAGAAGCGCAGTTCTAACAACAGTTCATTCCACTTAGAATTAAGCATGAATGATCAAAATACATTAACCACTAAGTGCAAAGGATTAGCAACTCCTTATACAGTTAAGCTAGCTCAATTAATAGAGACTACACGAGGTACCGCAAAAACCCTTGCTTTCATAAGCGTCCTTTTCATTCAGTCTACATTTAGTGATCTTTTTCACATCTAAACCAAACAGAGATTTACTAGTGCTCAAGTACCAACTACATTCTGGTAAGGCGTACAGCATCTTGTTTCTATATCACAAAAATATAGAAAGAGAATTACCATTCTAGACTTGCTTGTGTTTTTGTTGTGTGCTGCAAGGTTCACTGTTGGGGGATCAATGACTGAACCAGGGAAAAGCTGAGCAAGCTCTGCATTAATAACAGCAGAAACTGCCTCGTTAGGTGGAGTCAAAGGCGGAGTCATGAAGAGAGGAGTTGTTTTTGGTGTGGGTGGGATAACATCTGAAGGATGGATGAAGAACCCTGGGGCTGCTACTGGATTAGAAGGCACGGAGTTGTGACCAACTGCTGATGCTGCTGCCGCCGCCGCTGCTGTTGTCTGATGCAGTTTTGCTTCCAGTTTAGCTTTCTGTGGAGAAAATGAAACTAGTGTATGTAGCAGGTAACAGTGCTTGTGAATCCTGTACTAGCACTGAATTCCAGGTTCAACTTTTATTTAAAATCTAACCCAAGCTACCTTCAACACACACCCATCAGATGTCCAACTATAGGCTGAAAAACTAATTTCAACTCACGTGCTGAGGAACATGAGTAATTACACAATCAAGTGGAATCATAAAATAATTTAGAAAACTTCAAGTGAACAGCAGAGTCACACAGCCAAGCACCTATACCGTCAATGGCTTTGTGACTGATACTTCCTTGTGTTGGTGACTGTGCTTTTCATTTCAGTGGGCTTTCTCAATTTCAGACTGCTGTACTGAGGTACTAAGACTTCGTGTTTACTACAAACACCCAACCCACCCTCAAAATACACAAAACACAACTCTGAAAAACCAAGGCAGCACCGAAGATACCCTCAGCATTGTGCTCAGTAGGAGTGATGCTCAGTGAATTACTGTTCCTTCCTCAAATACACTGGGGGGGTAAGGGCAGGGGGAAATCCCAAAGCAAGGTCTCTGCAACTACTTCCTCAGCTTTTGAAGTTTAGAGACAGCATTAAAAAATAGCCAAATAGCCTCCAACCTGTTGCTGAAGCTTCAAAAGCTGCTGCTGTTTCTCTTGCAGCACCTGGAGCTGTTGCTCGGCTGAGGCCATTGCATGAGAGAGAGACTGCAAAGCTACCTGGGCTGCTGAGCTCAGTGCTGTCGAGGCTTCCCCAACCGTTCCAGAAGAGAGGCCACCAACTGCTGGGGTAACCCCAAAGGTACTCACTGGCATGAAACAAACAAACCAAAACCATGTATGTAGAAATGGTATATAACACCTTATATTTCATTCCTAGTAGTTAAGAGTAACATAAAACCAAGAGAACTATCTCCTTTTGCCCACTTTCTGACAGAAAGTAACATCATCTTGAATTACAAAGTGTGTGGTTTTCAGTCTGCGCACACTCATCACACACACAATGTTTTCATTAGAGAAGAGCCACCTAAACTCTCACCACATAAGCTTCAAAGTAAAGGTGCAAGGTGGTATCTTATATTCACTGATATGCACATATATATAAACTATTTTAAAAAAGCAAACAAACCACATCATCTTTCAATGCTTACAAAACTAGAGGCAATCAGTTTGTCAGATTGCTCAATCTATCCCATTTAAAACCTATGCTATGAAGAAAAATGGAAAAATTGTATATACCAGTAAACGTACTTGCATCGTCCCTTTCTATTCTGGTTCCATCACTTGTTGAAACACAGGTGAAGTGCAGAGGTTCAACTTCCAGAAGCCCAGTAAGGGAAGTAAAACTGCCGACAGCAGCTACACAGCTATTTATCTTCCCATTTCCTGAAAGAGAAATATCTGCACCATCAGCTGCTGCCTCAAAGTATTTTATTGCTTCACACCTTAACACTGTCACATCCACCAAATAAACAGAAGTGTATTTTGAAATGGAAAACGCTGCCGTATCTGAACACAGTACCTCAGCAAGTTAAACTAGAAAATGTGACAGCAGGTGCTTACTGTAACCTTCTTAATTCCAGAAATAAATTATATGGGGATGTTCTGTTCTTCCTACACTGTGAGAAAGCTTGCAAAATTACACCGATGCTACTGGAAGAGAAGGATAGTAACAGACCTACTAAGATGATTCATCAAGTTAGTATAAAAACTAGACTAGTGTTCAATGCACTAACAGATTCAGCATTAGAGGGAGGGAGGGATGGGAAGGAGACAGACAAGAGCACAGAAGGAAAGGAAGAGTTGCTATGACTGATGAACAAAGAATTTTCAGACAAAATCATCTCATTCTTCAGACGTTCCATGGCCTAAAGATTCACTGACGAATTAACATGGGAGGACTGATAAAAATATGATTTTATGATATTTTACTGCCTCCGAAATAAATAAAAAAAAAATCTCATTCAATCTGTAATATTTAAGTAGAAGAGGGTCTCAGCTTCCCAACTTGAGAAAAATACATCTCAGGTTCCTTGCCTATGAGGTGGTTGCTAGTCTAGACAAATGGTCTATCTCAAGGCAAATGCTCAACAGTCTCAAGGAAAATGCTCAACAGACAGTCCCTAAATGACTCCGACACAGGGAATGACAGGAGACTGTTTAATCTGTAGCTTTTTATTACATCACCTAAAGAATGAGAACAGAGTGCAGAAGGTTTTTTTCTTGCCCTACAGGCAATACTAAGATCTAAAGGAGCAACAGCACATCTTGACCTTTATGAAGTCCACACAAGAGAGAGAATTACCAATTCTTTCCCAATAGACAAGTTAAACATTCGTACCTGAGAGCACATCAGACAAATCAATTTCATCTGACTGTACTCCAATGCTGCTGTAGAACATGTTTTTACAAGAAGAACCACTTATTTCCAAATCAAACAGAACTGGATCAAAAGGTGAACTGTACAATCCGTATCTGCAAACAAAAGGAAACAAACAGCAGTAGTCAAACAAACATAATTTACATAAAATTATTTACAGAAAACAGCCAGTATTTGTCATTCTCCAAACTGTTCCTTTCATTCTATTCACATATCTTTACATTGACTCCTATTTCAGAAAGTCCTTTATGAAGTGACCTTTTCAAACAGATTACAATGTTAAGTAAGTAACAGTGTTAATAAAGAGGTTTTGAAGATGCAATACTGCTCTGGAAACATGACACATAACTACATTCAGACATGAAAAGCCTTACACAGCCACAGCAGTGTAAATGCCTGTACATGGAAACCACACTTATATGAAGTCTTAAAAAAAAAAAAACAAACCACAGCACGGTTGTCCGAAACAGCAAAATACATTCCACCTCAGCTTATTTTTGCAGCTTAAGAAGAAAAGAGGGAAATACCAATAGAGACCCCAGTCAACACTTATGAGTAGTTTAAATATTTCAACAGAAGACAATCTCAGTGCTGCTATGCTGGCAGTACTGCAGCAGAAAAAACCCACAATCAATCAGGTAACAAGGTGGTCTCAAACCAATTGGGGTTTTAGATGCCAAGAAAATTGAAAATCCAAAGTAATAAGAGAATCATAGGATGGGTTAACTGGAAGGAACATTAAAGATGTTCCAACTCCTTTACCATGGGCAGGGACACCTCTCACCAGACCAGATTGCCCAGAGCCCCACCCAACCTGGCCTTGAACACTTCCAAGGACGGAGCAGCCACAACCTTCCTGGGCAACCTATTCCAGGGCCTTAGCAGTGTCACAGTGAGGAATTTGGGGGTTTTTGTGGAACAGTACTTATAAGTACCAGCAACTTATAAGACTGTTCAAAAAGGTAATGAGGCCAAATGATTACTTTGTGTTTGACTGACAAGAACCAGAACAAATATGAAATATTTCAACAAACACAAGTGATGACAAAGTGCTTCCCAGTTCTTTTTACTTCTGGCTCCAAGCAGTTTCTCTCTTCTTTAGCAGGTAAGGAAGGCCCCCAGCAGGTAATTCTGGGAAGCCTAGTGTGTTTACATACCTTGTTTTGATTAAATAGTCACAAAAGAATAAGTCTCTACATGAATGCTATAGCACCAGGAACATCTTAACCAGTTAAAATGCTTCCACCTTTACTTTGCTCAGCGCTTTTTGCCAGGCACTACTAAGGGTGTGACCAGTCAGTAAATGGCATTATACAAAAGGACACTAAACAGTACTGAACTTGAAGAAGAGAGGAGAGAAAAATCTGAGAATTATAGATCAAGCCATTTAACATACTTTACTTAGCTAAGTGACTGACAAACACTCTCAAGTTAGAAAACTTAAGAGACAGCTTCATAAGACGACCACACATTAGAAGAAATGAGGCTGATCTCTACAAGCAGGTACTACACAGAAACACTGAACATCTAGGTCTGAATGTTTGTCACCGGACGGTTTGTCATAAGAAAAACAAGACAACATGCTATTGTAGAGTAGCTCCCAAAATGTCTAACAGCAGTGTGTTCCCACCATGGTAACACAGCTTTGGAAACTGCTACAAAACTGAATCACTAGATATTTCCTTTAGGAATCGCAAAAATCCAAAAGTTAAAAGTCCAGTCACTTCCAGACATACAAAATGGAACATCACAGTCCAAAATTAAATACATACATAATTTGTAACAAGAACCTGATGAACCAGTGAATTACCCCAGGTGTCTACACCGAGGATCTGACCTTTAGTGGCAACAAACAAAACATGCGGCCAGCTTAGAGAAAGACTACAAGCACAATTCTTAGTACCTTGTCTGAAGTAATGCTTCCATTGGCGTTAGGCGATCCTGAAGCTGTCGGGACACAGCAGTTAGCAATGATGCACAAGCTGTACTGCATCCTGCTAAATCTTCATCCTTCACATAATTCAGCAATACGAAATACCAATACACTGATCCTGCATTGGGAAAAATACTGATTTCAGGCAAAACATGATGTGAGCTCTCCACTCAGAAAGTAGATTTTGAAGCATAATCAATGCAAGTGACAAATGAGATATCTAACAGTTGAATACAGACTGAATACAGACCAGAATGCGTTCTCACCTCTCTCCTTTTTTGAGAGAATCAGAATCATTTCAATTCAGAATCATTTTGTGGTCACTAGCTTCCACAAATACTTCAACTTCTCATCAACTATTACATAATTCATGAAAAGGAGGTTCCCAAGAGATAGTTTCACACATACTACTTCTGCCCACTGCTTCTACTAAGCACAACAATCAAAATGTTCCTGATACACTAAGGTGCCAGGCTAGGGGTTGCAAACCTTACTCTGAAGTCCTGTTCTGCTCTTGCCCTCTGGTTTTGGCTGCTGTCTCCTTATTCTGTATTTGCTGGAGGCACTGTTTCCCTACAAATCAGTTCTGGGTGCACAGTGCAGTGGTTCTACATGGAAACCTCACCTTCCACACCCTCCTCTGACAATGCCTTCCATGCTCCCAATAGCCGCGTTAAATGTTTCTACCTGGGTAGAAGCACAACAAGTATTGTGGACTGCAAAAACAACTGTCCTGTAAGATTCCACTTTGATGCCAGGCCAGCTGCAACTCAACATCACATTGTGAAAAACACAGCTGGGCTTGTCACCCCAAGTACAAACACCAGTCATCCTCCCATTCCACCTGGCACTTAGAAAGCTTCGACAAGGTGCTAAGACACCATTAACTCTGGAAGTTATCGAGGAAGCAATGTGTGACTGCTGAACAACTTTGAAAAATCTGGCAAAACTTACTTAAGCTCTCACAAAATTGTCACTGACTTAGCTAATTTGCTTAAAACTCCATCATCTACATACTTCATACCTGAAAAACATTTCACTAGGCCACTCCAAAAGTTTGTACTAACTGAACAACGACCTAATTCTTATTTCACAAGAGAGGTCACCAAAACATGTCAAACATCCATAGTGTATGCCTTTATGGCAGCAAACATTATACGTACCACCAGTTGCAGCCGCAGGCAAAAGAGGCATGTTGTCAAGTAAAGCTTTTAGAAGAACTGATCCAAACCCCTGCTGACTCGGGTCACACCTGCCATTGCTACAGAACAAAACAAAACACAGACACTTGAACATTTAAAGTAGGAACAGCAGACGTAATCTTCTCCTGAAGATGAAGCTGAAATCTGAGATAAAGAGTGATGTTCTTTGCAGTCATTCCCTAACACATTTTAACTAAGTAGAAGATTTTCCAGATATTATTGCTTTCTGAAGTCAACGTTAAATAACAAACCCGCACATGCAATTCAGACTGCAAAACCACCCGACCCCCTCCTCCCCAATATAAATAAAATATAAATTTAGAAATAATTTACACTGACCTGATACACAGAGCCAGAAACCGAGCACATTTGTGAGCTATGCTACGGCCAGCCTCGAAGAAGCAGACACGTATTATATCAGAGACACATTTACGTGTTTTGGAAAGCAAACGATCATTTCCTTCCTTTGAGCTGCAAAAACAAGTTGCACCCTTTAGAGTACCACATGCAGCTTTATCTTGTTACTGATTGTTTTGGTATGGAGAAACAGCCATGTCAATTTAAACTCAATTTCTCTCCTACCTGCCAGGTCCATTTGAATACACTCCGGCCAGCCAACAGAGTATGTCTAGCACAAGACTCTGAGCGTGTTCTGTAGTCAGACCATCATCTGTTTTCTTGCAAAGAGTGCTAAGCAGCTTCTCATGGAACTCTGAGAACTGTAACATGGCACACCGTTGGACTCTAGGGAGCAGGGGAAAGAAAATACAAATCAGAATTACCCAACATGGCTATTCTGCCACTTAATGACCTTCCAGCTTTGAATTGTCTTAGGAATTGCAAAGAAAGAAGCCTAGATGAGATTAAAAGCATACAAACACATACAATACTCTCTATACACACCTTACCAGTTTTCCTACTTTCTGCTCACAGAACTTCCTAAGTTACTCTATATTTAGTAACCTTCAGGGGATTATTGCTTTTCCTAATAACTTGTCTAGTAACTTCTAAACCTAAGCAAACTTTCATAACTGACAACACTCTCTGGGAACTAACTGCACACACACCTCTGCAGAGGAACCAGCTGCACACACATTCTCTCAGCCTCTCTGACCTCTTTAAGCCCACCACAGTCAGTGCTAGCACTGTGGGCTGGCAGTTGGCAACATAAATTAATGCTATATTATTCATATTTAGGGCTGTACTACCAATCCACAGAGACTTCAACTATTTTTTCCAATAGCAATTTGTTAGTTCAGTTTGATTCTAAACTTTTTGATAAGCAATGCACCCTGTGCTGTAAGAAACAAGGCATCTGGAAATAGAAAATAAAGGTGCTTCCTTTAAAAAAACCAATCTATCCACATAATTTATCCAATTTACCAAGAAAACGTTTTTACATTTGCCTGTTCAAGTCAGACAAATCGTTACTCAACGTACAATTTCACGCATGGCATTACTCTACTACAAGTTGCACAGCACAATGGCCTTGAACTCAAAATTTCCACATAAATTTATTAAATGGCAACTGGACAAATGGTTTCACCCGAGCTGTTTTGAGAACTTAGTATTTTATGAGAAGTGTAATTACAGCAAGTATTTTTTAGAATCAGAAAACATCTACTAACCTTTCCTTTGAAATTGAAGTTTTTTTAAATCTTCGAATTGTAACAGACACTTCTTGAAGTAAATCACAGCCTCTCAGATTATCTGATTTTCTTGAAGAATTAGTGGCTTCAATTTTGCTAGATGGTTTTTCCTGATTTTTTTGGGGGGACAAAAACTGTTTAATGAGTCATGTTGGTTTTGACAACTTCATTTTTATATCTTGTTCAGTGAAATGCACACAGTTCAGTAAACTCTCACTCCATTTGAGCACTGTACTAAAATAAACTGCTTTTACTCATTAATTGCTCTCACCTAGAATGTAGAATTTAACAACAAATTGTGACAGAACTGTTAATAAAACTGTAATTTATGTTCTAACCATTCTGATAAAGTCCATTCAATCTTAAGACTACATGGATCATGAATAATACACACACACAAACAAAAATCTTCCTGAAAGGATGAGGTGTATCAGCTACTGACAACACTCACGGAAACATTTTCAAAACCAAGTGCTCAGAGTGGGAAGGCAGCAGAATAAATCTTTTTGACTGAATTTGCAAGGAGAACAAATGATGTAGAGATGTTGATTCTTGAAGATGTTAACACAGTGGAACTCAAAGTAATTTTTAATGCATCTCAATTCTCCAAGAGCTGCTTTGTTTTCAGATGACACGAACCATACCAATTCCACAAGCCTGACACAGATGTCTTTGTTGGCTATTCATTACCTTGCCTGCTGCAACTTTAGCCAGCAATGACGCAAGGGAATGGCCCTTGGTAGTCTGAGGTTTCAGAGAAGGTATTCTAACAACTGGTCTAATGCCACCATTGCAGATTTCTTCTGTTCCTCTGTCATTTACCGCTTTAACATGAATCAAAAACGAACGGTACTTGCCACCAGCCATGCCTAGAAGTGAAAAAATAAAAATATGGGGAAGGGGAAATTTGCATAGTGAGTTGTACATAGATTTCAACTTCACAGATACAGTCAGTGTACAAACAAAGCTCAGCTCTGCTAATCACAGTACCGAATCACATCAGCTCTGTTAATCACAGTAGAGAATCACACTTTACCGAATCACAGAATCAATGAGGCTGTAAAAGACCTCTAAGATCATCAAGCCCAGCCTATGACCTAACATCACCACAACCAAGACCACGGCACTAATTTCCACGTCCAGTCTTGAAGATCTCTAGGAATGGGGATTCCACCACTGCCCTGGGCAGTTCATTCCAGTGTCTGATCACCCTTTCCTGAGGCAAGGCTTCCTAATATCTGACCTAACCCGCCCCTAGCAGAGCTTCAGGTCCTGCCCTCTTGTCCTAAAAGTTACTTTGAAAAGGTAACTCACTGTTGGGCTAAGACAGCAAAACCTGTCAGCATGAAAATAAATACAAACCCAAGCCTGACTACAGAAGTATGAGACGCACTTGTCACACATCCTTCATCAGGACAGAACAATAAACTGGCTTACCTTTAACAAGCTTTGGACTGGTCAGGGTCAATATTCCAGCATGTCCTGATAGATCAAGTGCAGTAGCCAGCCACACTGGACCACAAAGTATATCCTCCTTGTGTTCTTCCAGAAATGGGCACAATCTAAAACCTTAAAAAACATGGGTAATGTGGACCTCGGTTACTCATAATTGTCACAAACTGTTCATTCGTATGGGTTCAAGATACACCAGTGTCAAATCCTGATCATTGCAAACACCACACTGAAAAACTGACAGTTACCTGAGCCTACTTCCAGTGCAATCAACACAAGGTAAACGGCACTCTTCCAAGCGTGCTCCACTACACCATATGGATAACACACACATTCGCTGTCTCATGAGAGCCACAAGATACCTAACCGATAAAATCATGAACCAATATATTTTGATGCACAACTTCACTGGGGTTTTTCTGAAGGATAGAATTGCTTTAAAAACCCCAAACCTGATTTGTAATCTATTGAAACGATCAGTCATCCGCTGAATCATTGTCAGCATGAAACACCTCCTTCCAGCACTTTTTCTTTAACCAGCCCTTTGATCCCTCATCCTTAACACTACCTTTCCTGGAGTCACAGAATCACAGAACAGATGGATTGGAAGGGACCTTTAAAACCATGCTCTACATAAGCCTGATCATTTGAAAAAAAAGTGTAAAGTAAGACTGCTAAAAGAACAGTAAAAAAAAGTTCAGGAACTGATTCACCAAGCTACCAATTTTTAAATCTGTAACTCTACTTAGTCAGATCCAATCCGACTGTCTTTCTGTCTCTCTAACAGTTTCTACTGAAGAATGCTGGTTAGCAAAAAAAAGGTCCTAGAAACAGGCACAGTTAGCCAGATGTGGCTGAAGGTCAATATACTGAAGAATTCATAATTAGCCAAGAGCTGATTATTTCTTCTTGGTTTACAGTAGCAATCGCTACAAAAGCCAGGTACAAAAATTAAAATTAAATTAACACTATCTAAGAAAATCAAGTTAAATACTTGCTGGAACAGGTTAAGATTGGAAGGTAGAAAGCTGTCATGTCCATCTACTTTATTTCTAAATTCAAACAAATACTAACCTGCATCAAACCTCTCCAGTAGTGGTTTGTTAGGTGCTGTTTTGCTATGTTTGTGTTAAAACTTTCAATTAATACAGTAAATAGACTAGTGAGAGAGGTAACATTGCAGATGGTTGAAAAATTAGTCTATTTTAAATGATGCAGAAATTTTTGCAGACAAACTGCAGTGTATCATTAAAAAAAATCAACACTTTCATATTTATTATAACAAGGTAAATAAAACTTACATTGGGGTTCCTCTATATCCATGTACTGCATTTCTTCACCAAATTCCACTAGTCCTGGTTTTCCATTTCTCTCCACTTCAATATTATGGGCTGGAGATAAAGGAAATGTGATCTGTCTATCTACTGCTGCTTCTGGAAAGAAAAAATACGAGCAAGCTTTCATCAACATTGCTTAGTGCTCACAGCAAACAGAACTAGTTTTCATAGCAAATTTATCCACTTTTAGCCCAAAAATTATTTCTACTACAAGAACCACAAACACACAAAAGCAAATTTTTCATACTAGGATTGCAGCTGATGCTGAAGAAAAGTGTTAAAAAAATATTTATTTGAACAACCTGTAAATAGCCTGCTTTGCTGTAACACTGCCCAAACAATTTTCTCCTTACAATCAACTGCAGATTACTCCTAAGTAATTAGACTGTTAAAAAACAGACTCTGCTGAAAACTAGACATTACTTTAGTAGTATTTAAGTACAGGGTTTTTTTTCAATTAAATGGTTCTCATGAACCTTAGATGAAGAGGACATGCAAACAAATGAACAAAAACCATACAAAGCAGCTGCCAGATCAAACCCATTAGCTTCAAACTGAAAGAATTATGCCTCTGGCCTTCCTGTTATTACACACTACACATTTAACTGGTTCCATGATTCCTGTCATACAAAAACTGACTGAATAAACTCTCCCATACACATCTTCCTTAGGCTTCATCTCCCTCTATGGATGGAGATAATGGAAGGGAGTAAGGGATAATGTCTAACTGAATTGCAGTCTGAAGACTTAACACACTTGGAAGAGCTGCCAAACAATACTTCTGTCTGGAATTGGAGTATTTTGGTTAATATCCAGCATGGACAGAAATTGAGAAATTGTCCAGATTTCTCTTCCCTTATAATGAAATCATTAGTGTCCTACTAGTTCATTCAACAGCGCATAGGAAAGAGGGTAAATGTCATCATGGCCTTTTTCCAAAGCCAAAGAGTGAAGAAGTGTAGTTACTGCAATGCAGTAACTGAAGGGGATGTTGGTTAATTCAGGCCCCCCAGTCCTACTGAATCAAAAGGAAACAAAGACCTTACAAAGGCTGCCTTGCCAGGTGCGCCCTTATCCACCAGGCATTTTCATACAACCCAGGTATACCCCAGCCCTCCCTCCACGCCATGCTTGCTCCACTGGATCCATAACAGAAAAAGCCAGTTTCACTACATTGTATATAAGGGAATGAAATACCACTTTCTGGAAGAGCTCTATCGCATCCTGTGCTTGGTATGCTGAGCTGAAAGCATACACAGAAATCCCTGGCAGTCTAATTTCACAGACAAACCACATATGTTTTCAAAGAATTACCAACTCCTGGGAACTATTTGTTCAGAAACACTGAAAACTGAAAGTTTAACAAATCATAGTGTAGCTTTTCCTCTGCCGTGCTGCTTCACAGGTGAAAATTTTCACACTGACATCCAGATCCGCAAATGAAGCAAGATGCCCTCTGACAGAGCAGAATTCTGCCACATTACAGATTTTACTTCAATGACTAAACAAAGGGAAAACCTGCAAAAATAACTGCTGACTGTTCTCCTGCAGTCACAGACAGCACTTTTTAAAGCTCTTAAACCAGCTTGTATCCTAAAAGGACATGCTTTTGCCCAAGAACATTACTATGCTACAATATTTTATTCTTGGAGAACCAAGAAGCAATTTCTAGGATTTCTTCAAGGAGCATCTCCAGCACTGTTTTTTATTGTTAAATACTGGGGGATGCTACAGAGTGAGAAGCTGTATGAAAACATTTCAGTGACCTTCAATATGCCTGTATTGCTTTTTAAAGTGCACTGCTGGTTTAACTGGTGTGCTCTTACTTTTTTAATAAAATAGATACATTTTTAAAGAGATTTTGTAATCATGTTTGTTATCATACACACACTTCTTATCCCACAGCCAATTCAATAATATCTGTCCAGATTTCTCAAAACACCAAGGTTCTAAAAGTTTTGAAAAAAAGAGGTGGCCAGATGAAGATAACCAATTACTGCTGCTACAGAAGTAAAGGTTACATGTAATTCTTCAATCCCTAATGGATGGCAGCAGGAAATAAAATGAAGACCCTTTCCACAAAAAAATCTCAGTGAAGGCACAAAGTGTTCCACATCAAGGAAGTGACTTCTCAATTTATAGTACCACTTCCAGGTTCCCTGAGAGCTACTAAGATTCTTAAGCAGAAGGAATCTTCCAAAGGCAACAGCATTCATACCTTTGGTGTACTGTGTCAACACTACACAGAGCAAAAGGTGAAACCATATTAAGCTATGTGAAAGATGCAATAAGCCAATGGTGAGGGTGCTTCCAAGGAAGCCAGGTTTCATTTACTATGGTTCAAAAAAACCTTCCTACTTCTCTTAAGCATCCAAGAGCACAGGCAAATAACCTCCTTCTCTGACTTGGAATAATTTATTATGAATTTCTTAAATAGCATTGTTTGTTTCAGCAGCCAATCTCTAGGATGATTTACAGCTTACTTTTTTTTTGTAATGTCTGCTGGTTTCAAGCAGTACAGAATAGTAATTGAGTGCAACCTTTTTGAGCTATGCACTTGCACCAGTATAAAACTCAGGATTTTCAAACTGACTACTCTGTTTTCCCAATTTACATTCCAGCATGGTAAGTGAAAACAAACCGTGATGCTGAAAAACAGAATGCAGTGGAAATAAGTAAAACATTTACACAATTTCAAGCAGTTCTTCTAATACATAGCACACAGAATAGTGAGTCTGAGAAGAGAAATAACATTCTGAAAGATAACATTAAGTTCTTTCTTACCACTGACTTTCCCCAAGCCTGGCGCTTTATTTTTCAGTAAAGTCACTTGAATCTGGGGAATGTTCGTGATGTTAGAATTCAAAACAAACTTGAAGTCCACGTGCCCAACCATACAGGCTTTTGGTAGAACCAGTTCAAAGACATGCTCATCCCAGCTGTTGCTGTTAGGAAAAATTATGACAGTTAGCCAGTTTTAAAAGAAAACTCAGATCAAGCAGGCAGTATCACCAAGTGCATTCTCTGCCTCTGCAGCTTTCAAGCTGCTGTTCATAGAATCACAGCACATATTGGGTTGGAAGGGACCTCCACAGGTCATCTAGTCTAACCCCCCTACAACAAGCAGGGCCATCACTCACCAGAACAGATTGCCCAGAGTCCCATCCAGCCTGACCTGGAATGGCTCCACCACCTCTCTAGGCAGCCTGTTCCAGGGATCCCCCACCCTCATTGTAAAGAATAAAAATCATTAACGTTAATTTTGTGCAAACACATTAAAAGCCAATTGATAAGACAAGGAAATCAGTGTTTAGATAAAAATAGCAGTGAAAAGATTCCCTACGCCTTCACTACAATATTGTTTCCACATTACTATAAATACCAATCTCTGGAAAGAATGAACCGAGATCCTACAGCCACTGTATCTCAAAGACTAGTTTAAAATTACTTTTAAAAACATATTTGCTAATTTATACAAGATGAGAAGTGCTTACCATGTACACACTCAGAACCCTGCAGTGTGCAAAATTAATGAATGGTATTTTCCTTTCCAAGTCAACTTGAATTTACACTGAAGTGCGAACTTTAGATAGTAAGTACTCCTCACTGATCAGTCCCCTACTTTGATGCACTAAGGTTTGCAAAAACGCAGTTCAAACCAAAGAGCAATTCCAATTGATCACGTGTCACTTGTCACATTTGTGGAAGTTTTTAAAGCAACCGCAGTTCTGTTCTTCTCAACTTATCAGTAAATAAATTGTGAAAACACAGCAACTTCAACAACCTGTGATCATTTCATTGTGTGGAGTCTCCTTCTCTGGAGACTTTCAAGACCTGCCCAGATGCATTCCTATATGACCTCAAGCAGGGGGTTGGGCTCTATGACCCTTGGAGGTCCCTTCCAACCCTTAATGATCTGTGTCTATCTGTGTATATATGCATAAAAATGTATTCGGAAATTTCACACTTCACATGGAGTACCGTGCAGAAAACCATTTTAAAGCTAGTTCAGGATAGGTACAAATACCCTCAATTCTTAGCATTTTGCACAGTAATATCCTTGAAGGCCATATCTCAGTCCAGAGAATATAAAACACTTCATACGGTATTCCAAGCACACCTAAAAAAATGGCAAATTGCCAGAGCAAACAACATGGAAAAACAGTGATTTTGGGAGGAAAGAATGACCAGAAGCAAAAGATGGACAGAGGAGAGCTTGTGACTATCATTTATGTGAAGAATTTTCAGTTAACTGCCTTAATAACTCAGGTAAATAAAATATATTGAAAATTAATCTTACAACTCCAAGACAAAAACCCCTCTGTTAATAAAAGTTAATCCTAAAGTTCAAATCACTCCTGCCTTTCCTCTGGCTTGGAGAACACATATTCCAGTGTAAAGCAGGGAGAGGTTTGGGGGTGGTTTCATGTCTCTGCATTCCTAGAGGTGTCACACAGAACATGCATGAATGAGACACGTGAAGGACCAAGCCTTCCGAAAGACTAAGTAATACTGTGCTCATCCAGCTTACGCTAGAGATCCTGTACAAAGCCAGAAATGAGTAATAAATCAATCTGTCTGGAGTAGTCTTTTGTAGTCTGTATGCTGTGTGTGACACATCCTGCCAGACCACATTGCAGCTGTTACCTGCCTAGACTAGAAATCTGTTTTTGACTGAGTTCAGCAGCAGAAGCGCCAAAGGAAGTTTTCAGTATTTCTCCAAAGGAGTGTACGGAATAACGATCCTCCATGAAGATGTCACACTAATCCAACAGGTAAAAGATATTCCTATACCTGTGGCAATGAATTTCAAAATCTAATCCTGTGATGAGTGAAGAACCACCCTTGCAACAGTTTATAAACGTCTCATATCTCTGCTTAAGTGCACTTCATTCCTTTTTTCATATGTGAAGTATCAAAGGAGCAAACTCTTTATTTCCTCAATAATTTAGTATATCCATCCTGTACATCACTTTCCCATAATAATCTAACTCAAGTTCTTTTAGAAACCTTTGAAGTTTCAGAAAATGCAGCAGCATCTTTAAAAAGAATGCCCATACTGTTCTGAATGCAAACATACCTCCATACTCAGAAGTACTACAAGTTTTTCTAGCACTCTTCATTCCTCTCCTAGGACATCTCGTTAACCTTTGATCCTCTACTACAACTGAACTTAGAGCTGAAGATCCATTTCCAGAGTTTAAGCACTGAAAAGCACATCACTACTCTGCTCTTCCTTCTTTCACACGTTTTCAAATACGTTTATGTTAGACAAACACATAAAATACTTCCTTTTTAAACTGGAGGAAAAGTCAGGAAATTCAGGTGTTACAGTTCTATCAAAGCACAGCAAGAATTCATGCAACCTATGTCTTCAGTTAAATTATCACTGAAAGGGAAATACTGATAATTCATGAAGTAAACCATACTCTTTTCTGTTGTGTGTTACACAGCCTTTTTAAAATAATAACGTAGGACTCAAAGAGCCCAAGTCGACTAGAATACTATTCCTTAAAATACATTTACAGGATACTTCCTTCTATTTGAGAAACAAAAGAATTAACACATCAAATTCCTTTACCCATCCACCTAACCCTGTAATACCATGTCTTGATGTGCATCAGTATGAGACACTCAAAAAGGAAATAGAAGAACCTTGTATTAAAGGCCAACAAAACAGTCCAGACTTGAAAAAGTTTCTAAACCAGCTAACTTTTAATTAAGAACTAACATGGCTCTCAATCTTAAGACTGTATATTCTATCCTATGAAGAAAGGGACTGTAATTTGATCATTTTGATCATGAGTCCTTTAGCAACTGTCAAAGATTTCAAGTACTACGCTTTTTTTTTTACATCATTAGCACAGACTCACAGGATCATCATGGCTGGAGAGGACCTCCAGGGTCATCGAGTCCAACCTTTTCTCCTAGTATCTAACCGCTAGACCATATCCCTAAGTGCCACGTCCACTTGTTCCTTAAACACCTCCAGATGTTCCTGTTTTACTTTGCAGTTGGCATCGATCCTTTCTTATAATGAAACAATATTTGTGAGCTAATGTTGCACCCATCACCTTCCAATTAACACCTACTACATGTTCATGTTGGTAGTTTTTGCTTTTCAACTATTGCTGAACACACTGGATGATCAATAATTTTTAACTGGAGGTTATTTTGCAAGAAACCACCTCCTCTCCACTTGCTAGACAAAGAATACGCCACTTACACAAAGCAAAACCTTTAACTCAAGGATTTAAAGCCAGTAACACCACTCAAGTTTGAACCATAGCTTATGAATATTTAATTGGGCAAGTTGAGTTCATTTTAGGTGTCAGCCCTGGAAATACCTCCAGCTACTACTCTTCGAGATGTGTCTTCCCACTCCGAACATATTACCACATGCTGGTTTTCACATATTTATATGACAAGCTTTTTTTTCTACTTGTATGATCTCCAGGTCTCCCAGCAGCCTACTTCAAGTAGGTTCCACGAGACCTGACCACTGCTGTTCTAGTCTTTAGGATCCCAGAGGAATTCCAAGTTCTCATGACTCAGATAAAAAAATAAGCAATAGGACAGATACAATGTCAAGTCAGCTCATTCCATGAAAATATTCCCTACATTCTAGCATGACCAGGGCTCTATGCTGACTTAAGTAAATATACCACATATAAAGATTTAACTTGTCACAACAGACACAGAACCTAGATTCCATCTCTGTATTTTTAGATATAATGCAATTTCATTTAGGACAACAAACTGGTTGTTCTGGCACCTGCAGGCTCTATTCTGTGATTCAGAAGTACACTAAGAATGTGCGTGTGCCTAACGGCGAGTCGAATTTCCAAAAAAGCAATCAAGAACATCTGTAATTCTGGCAAACGTGTTGTCTAACCAAAGTTCTGGAATTCAAACCTTGATTTTTCCATTTGTTTCAAGGTCTACTAAACCAACTCTCACAAAGACCTATAACACAAGGTACAGTCTTTGAAAGCACATGTTCTTTAACTTGCACAGCACTTAGAACCAATTACATTGTGATTAATATAAATTACATNACAACAGACACAGAACCTAGATTCCATCTCTGTATTTTTAGATATAATGCAATTTCATTTAGGACAACAAACTGGTTGTTCTGGCACCTGCAGGCTCTATTCTGTGATTCAGAAGTACACTAAGAATGTGCGTGTGCCTAACGGCGAGTCGAATTTCCAAAAAAGCAATCAAGAACATCTGTAATTCTGGCAAACGTGTTGTCTAACCAAAGTTCTGGAATTCAAACCTTGATTTTTCCATTTGTTTCAAGGTCTACTAAACCAACTCTCACAAAGACCTATAACACAAGGTACAGTCTTTGAAAGCACATGTTCTTTAACTTGCACAGCACTTAGAACCAATTACATTGTGATTAATATAAATTACATTGCAATTATCCCAGCTCTACCAACTAACTAAGCAATACACACACTTTCTGCACCATTAACATACCTGTCTGTCTGCAGCTTCCAAGTTCGAGTATGCTGAGCTGCGTCCCCATGGTGCTGCTGGTGCAGATGCTGAGGATGCCGCCTTTGCTGCTGCTCTTGCTGCACTTCTACCCAACAGGGAGGGACAGTGGCAGAAAACCGTGGAGTCAAGGTCTCAAAACGGGTCAGTTCCACCAAGGATGTCAGTGTCTCAAGGGAAAACGGCTGGTCCACTAAAAGGTCAACTCCTGGATAATTGCAGAACATACACAAATTACCACATGGATACTTTTGCCAGAACAACTAATATGACATCTGAAATATATCCACAAGTGCTACAGGCAAAAATAATGCCATGTTATACAAACAGAAAAAACGCAAACTCAAAAGCAAGTCAAGAGAAAACCCAAACCCAACAAACAACAAAATAAAAAAAACCCCCAAAACTCCAATCTCAAGTCCAAAACCACAAAAAAAGAAAACAAACAACCCTAGCCTTGAATCCAATATCCTTTGAAGGCAGCTCATTCGGAATAAACTTTCTAAGTACTGAGCGCTTTGAACATTCTGTCTGGGCTTCAGCCAGAAGCATCAGGAAAAAATAATTAGACAGCTACATTTTGATGGCATAAAGCTGATTAAAATGTATTTAATACTACCATCGACTAAGATTGGAAAAAAGAACAACCCCCAACCCAAAATAACAACTTTTTTTAATGAAAAAAAAGTATGGGCTATGCAACTGCGGCATTTTGATTACTATTTAAACCATTACTTCGCCACCTGCTTATCGACTGAGACTAGCGTGATGGTGGATTACTAGAATGTTTTTGAAGGCTCCCAAGTGAAGCTTAAGAGAAGGGTAAGTGAAAAGCAAACGTGCTTTAGGCAACGCATTTAAACTGGGCCTAGACAAGTTGTCTACTTGCCTTCATATTCATGTCTTGTTCTGAGGAAACAAGAATATCAAATGAAGAAGTACTAAAAATTAAAACATTCCAGGGAGACAAACATCTGAAAAAAACCCCAAGGAACTAAAAAAAAAAAAAAAAAAAAANNNAAAAAAAAAAAAAAAAAAAAAAATCAGGTTTCCTCAGATAAAATAAATAGAGAACTTAAGGGAAAAGAAGATGTGCACCATGACAATTTGTGTTAACAGTTGAAGCATTTTCCTTTAAAATGCATTTTGGGAAAAGTCTTTTACAGGTAAAAAATTATGTTTTTCAAAACAAAGTTTGCTACCTGCCTGTCACCACCCCAGGGCAAAAAAGAAAATAATTCAACACACCAACACATACACCATCCCCTCACAAAAGTCTGAACCTAAAGACTGCTGCAAAAGCAGGAGAGGTTGAAATCAGAATCCTATGATACATCTTCCAGCCCAAGAGTAGAAGAGTATACGCAATTCTTTCAAGAAGTTAGAAAAGCTGAAGTTGAGATGATAGCACAATTTGAACAGAGCTTAATCCAGACAAATTGCTAAAAACAAAAATCCAGGAGTGCACAATGTAACCTCCTGCACAGCTACTGCATGGAGAGCAGCAGTCACATGTTGTGCAGTAATACCTGGTTAAAATATGCTTTGCACAGCTTTATGAAGTAGAGCTGTACAGACTCCACAGGAAATGTTAGGGCAATTTTACATAATAAACATTTTAATTCCAAATAAAGAACTCAAGTACACTTCAACTCTGAGGGATGCTCAGTGCCTACCTCTGCAGTTTTCCCGTTTTTTCCCTGAAGGTAACCAGAAAAAAACAAATCAGTTATCTAAGTGGTTTGGGTTTGTTTTCTTTAAATCAGGAGCCGCTCTCCACGTACCTAACTAGTGACAGAAGCACAGCAACTACAGACCTCCAACCTCAGGCAGCAAAAAAGCATAAAGTAGCATGCAACTAAATTACTCAAAATCATCTTAGTATGTAACTTCCCCAAATTAAAAGAGTATTTTTACTTCTGATACATTTGAACACATTCAATTCACCTGTAATTCCTGGACTAGAAGGGTTAGATAAGGGCTTCGTGCCTTCCGATGACTGTTCTATGCTTTTGGAAATGGATGCATCTACAAGTATATCAGCTTCATCTATGTCATCACAGGTGCCTCCTATCTGAAGGAAATGAAGTTCTCCACCTAAAATCATGGCAAACAAAAGAAGGGAGTTTAAACATACAGCTAAACCCAACTCACTTGACAGGCCTTCAGTGGAAGTACTGCATAACGATGCCAGTATTTATGCAGAAACTGAACACAGCAAGATCATACAGGTACAGTCACTTGGCTCTACTACCTTTTCAGCGTAAGAGCAAACCTGAACTACAGAAACACCTACCCCAGCTGTGAACAGCAACAAAGCAAAAGAAAAATATGAGGAAAGGAAGTTAAAGGTAATTGACCAAGAAACAGTTAATAGAAACTCAACAGAATCCCCAAATCACAAACTTTCCATAATCCAAATTATGCTTTTAGGCAGAAAATATTCCATTATGTCTACAGAAAGCCTATACTGACTCCATACCGTACTACCAATCTGTATAGGTTGCATAAACTTCCTTTTCAAGTGCAGTGTTCGACAGTCAGAAAATCCCTTCCCCACTCAGCTCCTCCAACTAAGGGGCTCTTCACACTATTCCCTCAGACCTGGAAATACAACAGTCAAAACAGCAACTTCAAAATTTTCAATGGACTCAGGGTTTGGATGAAAGCCTGAAATCATTCAGGTTACCCATTACTCACCACTACAGGCTGAATTCTGTCAACTCCAGAGAAGTGACTGAGAAGGAATTCTCTATTTTACATAAGGTTGGGGGGAGAGGAAGGGTTGCTAACACTTTCAGACGTCACAAAAATCCTAATCAGTAGGATTTAAATAAAGAGGAAAATCAAAAAGTGGGCCCTCCCATAGTTCTTCTGAAAACTTAACTTTAGATTGCCCTTCAGCATCAGACTAATGTTGTGACAAGCCCTGTTCCACAAAATATCCAGGTAATCCAAAACAAACTTGAGATAACGTGTAATAAAAAATCTAGACAAAAGCACAATCAGCAAGTCCATGTTCTACTCTGCGAGGGGTGAGGGAAGTGAAACAGTGAGCGGTATGGAAGCACAGTAAGGCACACAGCAAGTGTGACTGTGAGGGAAGCACCGACAGAGCTGGTACAGTGGTTTTTTTCCTCCATAAGAAAGGCCATGGATAGTACGTGCACAGTGTACTGTGGAAAAATCCACCTGGCATCTGGGTGAAGCTGTCTCAAAACAGGGCTGTGGGCATCTAAAGGAACATGAGATTGTCTCACTACCTATATTCCTTTTCATTCTATCTTACTAAAACAGCTATTTCATTAATCCATTTAGAATCACAGAATGTGTTGGGTAGGAAGGGACCTCCAAAAGCCTTCTAGTCCAACTCTCCTACAACAAGCAGGGACATCTCTCACTAGAGCAGACTGCTCAGAGGCCCAACCAGCCTGACCTGGAACAGCATCAGCGATTTCACCACCATGAGATTCAAGAACATTTTCTTAATGTCAAGCGAAAATTTACCCTTAAAACCACAACCTCATATTCTACTGTTACATGACCTTGTGAACAGGGATGTCTTGGTGGGGCTTTTCTCCGTGAGCTCCAACCCACTCACACCCTGTGCACAACAACCCACACAGAGCCCCAAACCTGGAAGGGAAAAATTACCTCTAGCAAATAACTTTTCTCATTAGTTTCCTTGAGAATAAACAGCTCACAAATAAGCATTTTACCTCAAAATAAGTGAATTAAGGATACATTAGAAATCATAGCACTCAATAGCTTCAGTTGGTAAGGAGCCAAACCTCAGTTTGTTTGTTGCTCAGTTTGTTTGTTGCTCTGCTCAAAGATCAACAATCAGGACAATCTCAATTACCATAACCAGATAATCTCCTGTCCTGGAAATAAAGTTCACCTCCATGCAGCAGATGTTCAACACACTATCTTGTACAATGTGCCCATTTCATGGCTCAAAGCAGGAGAAATGCTGAGTAACTTCACAGAGTTGTGAGGTTTTTCTAAGTGAAAGTTATTCCAAGGTCTCGCTTATTTTGTAGATAGTTTGGTTTTAAAGAAACATGCCCTAGGTTCTCAACCTCAGTTTCTGTCATGAACAGCATAAACAGCATTCTTATCCTTTCATCCATACTACAAGAGGAAGAGTCATCATCCCTGCACTCCTGAAGGACTCCAGCACTTCTCTGAGAAAAATTTCATGTTAAACTTGAGAGGTATCTCTTCCTCATACTTGTCTTTAAAGGCTTCTATAAAGTGGTTTATTCTGAATTTCAGTGATACAGCATTAATCTGTACAAGGATCAGTATTTCTGTGCATTTGCCAAAACACCACAGGTGCCTTTGCTTCTGTGTCAGCTTCGGGGCATTTGTTCTCCTAAGCACGCATCATCAGAAGGCCTGTTAACTATCTGCTCCAAAGATACCACAGTTCCTACAGTCAAGTGACAGCGAAAAAACCTCAGCAGAGGTGAGTGTTGCTTTCTAACTGCAGCCAGGTAACAAACACTAAGTAACAGATTTGTCTGCTAGCATCACTCTGACAGAGGTGATAAATGCTTCTGTTTTACTATCAAGGACATATGAAAACTCACACTGACTTGCTCAATGATCACAAAGCAGAGTAACTGAAAACCAGCATCGCTGCGGTTCTGAAAATAACAGGTTACACACTCAAAGTATTGTTACTTTAATTTTGAACTGTATTTAATTAACTGTTAACTGTAATTTGAACCTGGTGAGTTATAAAAACAGAATGTGAGAATCATAAATCACTCCAAATAAATCTCATGCTTCCTTCTGGCAGAACAGTTATTGGTTCCAGGCAAGCAGCACTGGCACACAAAATAGAGAACATATCAGGGTCAGGGCCACTGCAGTGGCTGGATGCATCCTGAATGCTCTGACAGGAGTCTGCAAGAGTGACACAACAGCAGTAGGAAACCACAGCACAAGGATACAGTTGAACAATACACAAACAGTTAAAGAGGTCAAGAAAACAGTGTCGCACCACAGGAAATGGTCCACCTAGCAGCTTACAGCCCTCCTCACTATGCCTGTAAAGAAAGGCTTAGATCTAAACCAACTTACCCTAAGCCTCACACGAATAGAATTTACACTGTTCTTGGAGATTTCAGCTGTAAAATTGCATTCAGGCTTGTGAAAAAATAAAATGCAATTGAAAAGGGACAAGTGAAAGTGAAATAATTCAACATAACACTATGGGATGAAATAAAACCAGCTACTCAACAGTTCTATGAAAGAGGCTCCCGTGAGTCAGATAAACAATTTCCTCTTCAGAATTGCAAACCCATGTAACATGCACATGGTTGTACACACTAAGAGCTGCTAAGGAATCCTTCTGTTCCATTCAAAGACATATGTACGTTTACTCTGACTGGGTTTGGGTATTTGATCAAGAAACTTGTGGACTGACTTGAGCAGGTCTTTTGAGCAAGAAAGACTAAGGTGTTTTTAATTTCAAAGCTCCTGAAGACAGTTCAAAGGTACTGGAGATATTCAGCTCAAGAAAATGAATGGTTAGAAGAAGGGACCTGGGGGTTGTAATTGACAGGAAGATGAATATAAGCCAGCAAAGTGACCAGGTGGCCAAGAAGGCCAATGGCATCCTGGCTTGTATCAGAAATAGCAGGAGTAGAGAGGTTATCATCCCCCTGTATTCAGCACTGGTGAAGCCACGTCTTTAGTTTTGTGACCAGTTTTGAGCACCTCAATACAAGAGAGATGTGGAGGTGCTGGAGCAGGTGCAGAGGAGGTCAACTAAGCTGGTGAAGGGCCTGGAGAATAAATCTTACAAGGAAGGACTGAGAGAGCTGGGGCTGTTTAGTTTGAAGAAGAAGAGACTGAGAGGAGACCTCATAGCTCTCTACAACTACCTGAAAGGACATTGTAGAGAGGTTGTTGCTGGTCTCCTCTCACAAGCAATTCGTGGTAGAACAAGAGGGAATGGGTTCAAGATACAACAGGGTAGGTTTAGACTAGGTGTTAGGAAGAATATTTTCACAGAAAGGGTGGTCAAGCATTGGAAAAGGCTTCCCTGGGAGGTGGCTGAGTCACCATCCCTAAATGTGTTTAAAGATCGTTTGGATGAGGTGTTGAGGGATCTGGTTTAGGGGTGAACTTGTAAGGTAGGGTAGATGGTTGGACTCGATGATGCCAGGGGTCTTTTCCAGCCAGGGTGATTCGGTGATTCTGTGAAGAGGAGAGTATCTAAAGTAAACTCTGTCTTCCCCTCCTTTTTTGAAGCCATCTTCATAAAGAATAGTAAAAAGGATAACAGTCAGCAAAGACGGTACAAGCTAAACACTAGGGAAAAAAAATAATGATCATAGAGTCACAGAATGTATTGGATTGTGAGGGACCTCTAAAAGTCATCAAGTCCAACCGCCCTGCAACAAGCAACGACATCTATAACTAGAACAGATTGCTCACAGCCTGATCTGGAATGGCTCCAGGGACTGGGACATAAAGGACAGAGTGCAATAGAAGAAACTGCAGGAGAAGGCTGTTAAATTTCCCTGTTGAAGACCTCCAAAACAAGGTGGATGAGTACCTGCTTCTGAATGGGTAAGTGTAACTGAGGGTCAGTATGGAACCTCAGTTGTCTGTTGGCTCTGAAGCCACAGAGGCAGAAAATTACTACAACAAAATCTCACCAATTTTTCCTTATGCTAAAAGCCAGCAGAAAAACATTTTTCCCCAAAAAACCTAATTGAATGTAATAAAACTAAAAATAAAACTAAATACATTTATTATTTATTTTTTAAATTTTTTATATATTTTTATAATATTTTTATATTATTTGCATTTATATTTTAAATAATATATTTATTATTTACTGGAATAAGCATCAACTGAAGAAACATTGCTTTTAAATCTAGTTTTGTGATGGGAAATCTTTTGCCAGGTGTAATGCATAGACAAATACTAGTCCTTTCAAGAGGACACAAAGGGGGAAAACATTTCCTGAAAACCTTCACTCACAGACATTCAAAAACTAGATTTTTAAAAGAAATCTATTGCAAATATCAGTTAAGGCCAATCCAAGAACACTTATTAGAAGGAACTCAAGTACGTCATACAGACTCTAACATCTACTCAGACAGCCTTGAAGGCAAGAACCTGCTTCACCACAATGGCATGAACATGTCTGAGACATTACCTTGCTTTCCTACTCAGTAACTTTTCTTTAGAGAGGTTCAGGCACTGAAGTTCTTAACTTGACAAGGGAGAAAAACAGCAAACTAACAATTATTAATGATGTTAAGAATACTCTCATAAACACAAGTATGTCAGATTAAAAAAGAACATCTCAGTTAAGTCGATTTGTTTACCTTATTCCATATTCTAATGCAAAGTAGAAATAAATGTAATGCCTAGTGTAGATCATTTTCTTAAGTAATTGTGAGGAGGACTGTAGTTTAAAAAAAAGAAATGTAATAAGATAAAAACAGATATAAAAAGGGCAGTGACAACTGTAGCTCTGGACAGTTAGGCGTCAAAAAACCCCATCAACCTAGACATGATCCTCTTAAACACCAGATAATCGTCTTTAAATATCAGGAAAAGACTACAGCTGTAACTTGATTCAAAACTAATACCTGACAGCCTTCTGCATGGTTTCATAATCAAGAACTTACTTCTTCTGGATACTACAAAAGTAGAATTTAAGCTGGTTTACAATAATGATACAAGACAGAACCTTTAAAACCTTCACATGATAACAGACAAAGCACTGCTGAGGGAGATATTAACTGTTCTGCCTTGGCCAAGAGGAAGAGAAGAAAGCACAAAATAAGACATTTCAGTCCACTGTATTTGCTTAGCTGAACTAGAACCAAGAGTATACTTGCATACTTTCCACCCTAGAGGTCAACTCCAGGTAATCCTTGCAGAAACAAAGCAGCATCTTAAACTGACATCAAGAGATAGCATTCTGAAGCAGGGTAAGAATAATTATTCCCAATCCAAAGATGGATGATGTCAAATGCAGGTCACCTTTGCAAAAAAACCCCCATTCACAGAGAGATTTCTTTTCAGTTAAATCTTAAAGGCAACTATGGGAAAACTTACATCATCTGCTAATAAAAATACCAGCTCAACAAGCAGGAGAGGCAGAAAAACCAGAAACTATTCCACATCCAAAACTTTCAGGCACTAAAGGTACCTCTTTGTCTGCTTCCACCATCCAAGCAAGCAAACAGGAAACACTTCCACTTACATCTTTGCACGTGAAGCTACTTGCCAGAAAGATTGTTGGATTTATCAATGAAAGCAGCTATTCTGCTTCCAACACGGATCTTCAAAATGCTATCAGGCTGCCAGCCCCACCCCATACCTAGTCATAAACGTGGAGAAGCCTAGAACTCAAACTGATTTGGGAAGAAGGCTAAGAAAACTGCATTTAACAAAGGATAACTACTAGCAGTGATAGCAGATAAGCAAGGAATATTACCCACTTACAGTGGAATAATTAAAGGTTTATTACAATTAAACACAATAAAAGTTGTGCAAAACCTGTTTCTTACATGAAGTTATAGAATAAAAATGTTATATTTATAGTTTAACTATTTTGTTTTGCTTTTTATCTTAGTTTTCCTGTATTTTATGCAGTGCAATTATTTGTAAACATTTAAGAATGAATTAAGCAAGTCATTTAGTACAAAACTGTAATTTTTTGGCATAAGCATTCTGACTGAGGCTTCATATGCATCAAGAATCTGACGCTGAAATCCAGACTTCTAACAGAAATTGCTCAAAGTTAGGGTGACTTTGAACTGAATTTCTCAAAAGCTATGAGGATTATACTAGAAGTGACTAAAATATTAAAAAAGGAACAGGAATTAAAACCTTAAAAGGACTTTTAAATAATGAAGATACTGAGTTTTGAAGTTTATATTCATTTGGTTGCAGAGTAAAAAAAAAAAAAAAAGAAAGAGAGGATCAGTACATGTAAATGAAAGGTAAGAAGAATCGATAGATTAAAAAAGTTACCAAAACGCTGTATTCAAAAGAGGAAACTTGAGGGCAGGATACCTGTTGCACAGAGGGGTACATAAGAATACCCAAAATCCCAGTCACTTTAAAGGCAGCAACAACAGAAGTCATACAAAGCTATTTCTAAGTTACAAGGTTTCCATCATTACACTCCAAGAAAAAAAACCAACACCAAACAGGTATTAACTAAAAAAGTAGAACACTACTCTGAGGGAGGTGCAGCATTCTCCAGCCTCTAACAGAGGCGGTGCTTGTCTAGGCAGAAGAAACAAATTCTCCTACACGCACAAAGTAAATGCTCCCAACTCAACAGACGTGCACATCTCACACTCCAAGTCCCAAACCTGTTTAGACAACACCAAATGCTACAAGCACATAATTCCCACACAAGCTAACCCTGGGTGGGAAAGTGCAGCACACAATAACAATGAGTCCTTTAGCTTTTATCATTAAAACACAAGAAGGAACAGTTTTGACATAAGAAATATAGTAGTACAATTCTGTAAGGAAAAGTGAAACCCTTAACAAGGTTCAGTAGATAACATTGTGATGTGGATATGACAAACCAAGAGGTTTTAAAGGCAGTGAACTCTTCAGAGCTAGGAAGAAGGGTGCATTATTAAATAAGGCTATAACAGTTTAACATGTATCTCTTCAAAAGCAGCTCCTGAAAGAGAACAATTTAGCAAATACAACTGTTTCCTTTGGGAACCTACAAACACAGATACTAGGAGTTAACACATGATATTTTCATCCATACTAAAAAGTAAACCTACAGCTTTCACTGCTACAACTCTTGGGAAGCAAGTGATAAACACAGGGCACTTCAACAACATGATATTTTTAGACTAAGCATGACATTATATGTTGGAAATAACAAAGAAATCTGTGAGTTTATCAACTGCTTCTGGTAGAATTCAGCTGGATGACAAACTGTTCCACTGCCCTGATGTGACGCAATGAACCAGGGAGGTGTGTGGTGGTTTAGGGATTTCTATGAAGTACCAGTTACACTCTTCTCCTACCTACCCTCTTCCCTAGAAGTGTCTGTTCCTTCTGAAAAAGATTTCACATTACCACAGCCCAGCTCTTATGCTCAAGCAAGTGCAATCCCAACTGCAAAAGGCTGAAGCAGAACAGGCAGCCCTATCCAAACTAAGATACAACTATTCATGGGAAAAAGGTATAAAAGTATTCTCTTCTTTGTGCTCTTGAATATGGCCAGCAAGAGACCGGAGACGTTCCTAAGTGTGGATCTCTTGCATAGAAGTATCTACATACAGAATGACTTCTGTTTCTTTTGAATAAAATCTGTGCCTCTGCAAGAACAAATCTGCCAGTACACTGAACATACCCAAGAGCTATTTCCATTTTAGAGATTAAAATCTATATCGAGTATGAGGAATTTGGTAGAACTGATGATCCAGAGAACCGAAGTACACTGCATATAAATTCAATGGAACCTGCCTGTTACTGTATTGAAACTTAGATTGCAACATTCTGTAACACAAGTCAAATGCAGTGAAATCAAACGTTAAAAAAAATATTAATGTCTTACCTTTGGTGCATGCACATAATCTGTCTGTGCCCGAACAGTATATCACAGAGACAAACATGTCTGGTTCCTCAGTGCCCTCTTTTTTAGGTGGCTCCACTTTGGCCAGAATTTCAAAGTTTGAAAGATCTAGTATTTTTACATATCCTCCCTGAGTAGTTATTACCAGGTGACCAAGAGCAGAGATCTCAGATCTTCTCTCTCTCCCAGTGCCATTTTTAGAAGTTAATTGTATTTCTTCTACAAGCTCCTCACAGTCATCCTCTCGATTATCCAGTATGTCTGGTGGGAGCAAAATCATTGAGGTAATTGTGTCTTGGGGGTCTTTGATATGCTGGACTTTTACTGGTTCCTCCTCTAGAGTTACTATTCTAGTGGCATAATTCATCTTATAAAGCACTAGGTATCCGCCACTAACATTTCTCTGTTCGGGCTGAATTATTAAAGGAATTGGTACGTCTGCTGGTGACTCGTGTTGGATTACATCAATATTTGTGCCATTCACTACAGCAAGACTTGATTCTAGTTCTCCCTTCCTTCTATTACACAGTGCCGAGTTTAATTTATTTAAATTATTCAAGGCCTCTACTTGATTTATTGCACTCAGAGATTCAACAGGACAAGTCCGCAGTCCTACTAACAAATGAACTCCGTCAGCGCAAGGGGTGACTGAATCCACACACAGGTTCTCCTCCTCTGCAAACTTTGGCAGACGCAGGCACTGAACCAAAGTCCCAGGCTTGGGAACCATGGAGCTCCACTTGTCCGAGTCTGGAGAAGTTAGGTTGGCTGCAGCATCTGCAAACTGCTGAATGTAAGTCACAGGGGGATCCTGTAACAGCAGCTGTTCTTGACTGTCCAGCTCCATTTCAATGATCTGTGGAACTGTGAAACCATCATCATGTATACTTTTATTCATAATATTGTTCATCTGTGAAAAGAGTTTTCCTGCTTTTTCATCAGACTCCTTAATGCTGTATAGCAGCAGTACGGGTAAAGTCCTCCTTACCAGCGGGGAATTCAGTTCTGAATTAGTGCAGGATTCATTGTCAGTTGATCCCTGTTCTGAGACACTCTCACCTCGAGTCCTACTTAAGCCATCCAGAGACCTCTGAGAGTTACTGCTAACAGGAGAGGTAGCAGGTGATTTGTATGTTAATAGACCTCCAGCTAATAAACAAGGAAAGGGAATGTTGTGTTGTTCTAGATGCTTTTCCTTCATCTTTTCACTCTTACAGTTGGCCAGACAGGGGTTTGCCCCAAGTTCTTCTAGATCCTTAACCGTATCTTCCAGAACATTTGCAACAATTTCCCACTGAAGTTTCTCAGGTTGCTGAAGAATACTGAGAGCTGTTATATCGAGGCTGACTTCCATGGTTTCTTTCTGTGATGTGTGCCCTTTAAAACAAACACACTTAATATAATATATGTTCCAAAACAGTATATAAGATAAACTTATCGTAAGCATATATGATAAACTTATCTCCATAATTCAGCAAAATGTCACTGCTCTACAGTTTCAATATGCAAAAACACTCTGGATCTTCCAGATTTGATAGTCAAGTAACAAAAGGCCAAGAAACACACGCCCAGAGTTCTGCTAATTTTATCTACAAGAGTGAAAGTGAAAAGAACAAGACAATAGCCTTTGTAACAAGCATCCCATTATAAATATGTAACTGTTCAGATTAATTCTTCAACCTCGGTGGAAAAACATGTCATTTTACTGTAAAACTTGATACATCCCATCGTTCAAGAGATAACTTAACAGAAAGGACTCCAAGCTAACAGAAAACAAATCTCTGTAACAATTTCCAACACGCAGCCTAGACAAAATGAGCAGTGCTGCAAGAAAGCGAATCAGAAGAGTTCAGCCCATTAACGTGGAGATTTCAAAGATGACAAAGGACACCATACAAACCCTCATTAAGAGGTGATTTAAGCATAAACAATGGAGCACCATCTTTGCTAATACTCTCAAAAAATATCCTTTACAGGTGTCAAGAATACATTTGTGTGCATACAGTTTGTGTTCCATCACCACCTCCCCCCTTGCTGATCCTTAATCCAAGATGGAAAATTGATTATCGATAATAAGCATATAATCCTCACTCTTATCAAAACTTCTGATTTAGCCTCTAAGGGAATAAAACCACCATGTACAGCACTGTTCTGCTTCCAAAGGAAACTTTCATTCAGGAAGAGAAATGCTGTGTCAAAGCACATACCCACAGGGAAACAATCAAGATACAGGAACTCTCTCTGGCAATCCTCTGAATTTAAAGGGTTTTATACTGCTGTAATTTGTTCTTGTCCCGAGTAATTTCTTTTAGCTTGGTTTGTGTGTTTTATCGACAGCAAGATAAGCAATGCTTGTTGTCAAATGTGGTATTTATTAACCAACAAAGTATGAGTTTTCTTTTCTCCTTGCTGCAATCTCTCTACCATGTAAACAACAACTTAAATACTGGCATTGCTGTCAAGGTCAACCTTTGCCATTTTTACGTGATACAGAGAATATAATACCATTAGTTTTGACAAGGCTTTTTACAAAGTCAGAGAAGAACGATTTCCCTTCTGCCCTCAAAGTATTACATAGATCTGATACAGCCTACCTGTCACAGATTCTGATCTGGAATGCTCATCACTGTCTGAATCCTCCAGTAGGTCATCGCTTAAAAAAAAAAAAAAAAAAGCCACACCATGAATGACACTCTAAACACTGTAGTTACATCCTTACGTTTATTTTTAAAAACATAGTAAAAAATCCAGTGTGTATTGTGAGCTGGCATTTCTTTTAATCAGCAGCGTACGTTGTTGAGTTGGTCACAGACACTACCAATGTTAAGAATATCTTCCCTGTCACTGAACAAGTTGACAAGCTTTTTGTTTGCCTCATTCTACTACTGTATTCTCAACCATTCAGACATAAAGGGAAACAATATTATAGATATTTCTCATTAATCTTTCAAGAGAAAAACTAAACCAATCTAACAAAACCACTAAGAACTGATGATCACTTCAATCTTGTACCAAAGGCAAGTTTGCAGCTAGTACGGGAAGGGTGCAGGAACAGCATTGCTCTTAAAAACAGGAGGAATACTTTTCTCATAAAACCATTTTATGTTCCAGATAAAATTACGACAAACAGGCCCTTCAGTTGTTTTAACATATGAAGACTGTGTATCTGGCTTTGTTGATATAAGAAAAAATTTCCTCTGTCTGGCTTTTTACACATAGGAAGGACAGTGATGTCTGCAGATCCAGATACACCTACTCGCGGTACCATGTTAGATCTCCAAACTTCAGCAAACTGGATGTTTTCTCCTGATGACGCAGACCTAAAGCCACAGAAAAAGTCTATGCCCCAGCAACTGTGAGGGCCCACACCTTATTGTTGTCTATACTTCCACGTACCCTTCTCAGAAGGCACAAACTTCGTATTTGCTCTGCAGGACAGCATGAATCTCATCAAGCTTAAAATCAAAGATTTACTTTCCTGTGGACATAGTGCTTGTGATGCTGAAGTTCATGAAGAAACACTAAAAAAACTAGCAAGAGACCCATGTCTGTCCTGATCTTTCCAACAATTATTCACTCTTTTGTTTGAATTTTGGTCATATGACAAAGGAGTTTCCAAGTACAGACAGTAAGAAGCATAAATGAACACTGCTTTTTCCTCATAATACACTTTTTAAGTGTTGGCATACCCTTTAGCTGATTTAGAAGCTTGTGACTTGTTTAGAGTCTATATGCAAGTGTTAAAGGTACAGAATCAAAGTAAGTCCTAGCACATCCACATAATTTTTCTCCAGAATTATATAACCAGAAACTACAGAGAAGCGAATCAGACAATAGCCTGTTCCAGAAGTCCATGAGTAGCCTTTATTCAGAAATCATGAAATGTATAATCTATATCTAAGCTGAAAACCTGTTCCAATTATATTACTTCCTCTTTTTTCCTCTTCCTCTGAAACACTAGCACAGGGCAGCTTTCTGTTGGTAGAGTGGTAAAACTCAAACTGCAGGAATGCAATTTGTTTTAAAGATAGACATTTACATTCTTGTTTTGTAAAAGCTGAATTCCGCATGGATACAGTGTGATAAAAAAAAATAAATAAAAGAACCCATAGCTACCACCATGAAGGAAAGAAATCTTACCAATCTTGAGTTTCACAAAGCAAGACTTAACTAAATAGCATTTTACCACTTACACAGCAGCAATTTGTAGATTTGCCATACCTGTCTCCTTCTAATTTTGGGATATCTGAGCAGCTAGATGAATCTTCTAGCCAAGCTAGTGTTGGTCTCCTTGAGTCAACCCTAGAGCTCTGCTCTCCTGGTAACATCAGTTGCTGTACGATAGCTGGATCATATGCATTGATCTCAAATTTTAAGTGGACCTGAGAAACAGTAATGAAAAACAGAAGATGTCTTTGATCTAAACTGAGATATGCTGAAGCAGTAATCAGTTAATAAAAGCCATGTGTTTACATTGCATACCTTCATCAGTTTGGAAACATCCCATATGCAGATCTTTCCTCGTTTTGTTGCAGCAGCTAAAAAATGAGGGCAACTTCCAGATCCAAAGCAGGCAATTCTGTCGGTGCCATCTGTGCAGGGAAACTGTGCTGGACTTGTCGCCAGCGTAACTGAAAGAGGTACATTCTGAGTGTGCTCACCCTTGACAAATGGGCAGTTTGGGGAATGTCTCTCATGTTCAGACCTTTGCGTATTAAAAACAAACACAGCAAACATTTATTTCTTACTGTGAAAAATATACATACCATACAAACTCAGGCCTTGAAGCAGAGCTGAAACTTAACTCTTTCACCTGTACTCATACAACAGAAGTCACTGAATGCAACTTTTCCTGATGTTTCTCTATAGTAGATGGTGTTAAAGCCTTTGACCACTTAATGGATATTGATATTCAAATGGAGGAATCTACACACAGTGGCCTTAACACAATCAGTCTGTTTAAAAAATAATTATTCTAGAGAGAGTAGTCCATGTCCTCACAAATAAAAAGCAGAGTTGAAATTCTACAGAATGTTCATTATAATTCCAATGCTATGAGATATTGCTACAAGTAAGCTTAACCAAATGAAACCATGTCCCATCTTGGTTCTACATCCACACTTACAAAAACCAAAATGTAAAAGTCTCCTTTTTAAAAACAATGACACATTGACCAAGCAGCATGAAAAAACCCCTCTAACTGGCATATACACCCAAGACAGACATAGCAAAGAGCAATAAACACCACTGCAGTATGTCTGGAAACTAATAGAAGGTTAAGAGAACGACTATGAAGACAGTATTACAGAGAAAAGGTTCCAGCAAGTCAGGAATCTGATGTCTTCAAAGTATGATTATAGATTATCAAATAAGACAATACACAATGTTAAGAACCATTTAAAAATCAATATAAGTTCTTACGTTTCTGTCACTATGCACCTGCACCATTTTGGGAAGCTAGCAATGGACCTTGCAACATAACATAAAAGGTAAACTACTTGGCCACTGCAGTTTAAGAACTTTAAAAAAGTCTCCTAGTCACAATCACATAGAAGATTCAGTTTAGATTCCCGCAAAGAAATGTTGGCTGCCATCTTTTCCATAGAACAACTTTGAAAAGAAATAGCAAATCAGAATTAAAAAATAAATCAGCTACAATTTCTTGGGTTTAGCATTATACAGAAATTTGGCACAGTACCGGGAACTATTTTGTGATTTGACCCATGGATTCATGTAAAAAATTACTCCTTTCAGTGACACTCCCTACACTCATCAAGATAATGTTATCTGTATCTTCCAAAGTCTTTTAACTTTTCTAAACATGTCAGCACAAAATTGTCTACTCCAAACACAATTAAACTTACCAGGGTTCATCTGTAGGCTCCCAGCACACCAAACACACACTACAGGTAAAACACATGGCTCTGTCATCTCCTGATGAAGCAGGCTAGAAAAATGAGAATAAACACTTGAAATTTATGTAGTTATGAGCTACAAAACACTGTAACTAGGTGCGCAAGACCTCTCCTTTTCAAAGTTGCATAGCAAAGCCACACATCAAACCTACAAAATGCAATGAACTACTGTATAATAAAGTGACAGAATCTAACATTAAAAGAAAGGATACACTACCTTACTATGGAAGAGATTCAGGAACACCATTTAAGCCACTAGATAAAACACACATACACAGAGACCACATCTCAGCATCACTGCTAAGACATTTTTGTGCTTTGGAAAAAGAAAGTTCAAAACTCCAAAATTTTAGAACAGAATCACTGTAAATCTGCATGCTGGAAAAAACACAGCTTAAACAAATAAATCCTACTATGCCTTCAGTCTACTGAATAGAAGTCATTCTACAGCACTCTTCTTCAAACAAGAGTTGTTCACAGTTGAAGGGACCACGGGAAAAAAAAATGTAAATTTCCATTTTCTTAAGATTTAGCATGTTTATGTCCACATTTCAAGTTGCCAAAAGAATCTTGGGAATATGCAGATGTACCTCTAACACAGGAATTCCCTGCAATTCCCCTCCTGAAGGCACCTAAGAAACCCTTCAGAAAATTTTATCCATTTGCGCCAATCAGGCCTTGCAGCTAGCATGAGGCAGACAATACTCCTGTGAAATGACACACACTGCCTACTGTACATTTTCTATATCCATATATCATTTTTCATCATACAAATACTTTCAAAGAATGAAAACACAAAACACACAGAAGCAGTGGAATAAAACACAGAATCACAGAATCACTACGGATTGGAAGGGACCTTGAAAGATCATCTAGTCCAATCCCCCTGACACAGCAGGATCACCTAGACCAGTCACACAGGAACACATTCAGGTGGGCCTTGAACATCTCCAGTGAAGGAGACTCCACAACCACCCTGATGGTTCGTGTCAAACGCCTTACTTAAGTCAAGATTGACCACATCCACTGCTCTACCAACATCCATCCACCTGGTTATGCCCTCAAAAAGTCTATCAGGTTTGTCAAGCATGACTTTCCCTTTGTAAAGCCATGCTGACTGTCCCTAATGACCCTCCTGTCCTTGATGTGCCTGGAGACAGCCTCTAGAACAAATTGTTCCATCACCTTTCCTGGGATGGAGGTGAAGCTGACTGGTCTACAGTTACCTGGGTCTTCCTTCTTTCCCTTTATGAAGACTGGGGTAACATTTGCTACCCTCCAGTCCCTAGGCACCTCTCCTGTTCCCCAGAACCTAGCAAAGATGATTGAGAGTGACTTAGCAATGATTTCCGCCATCTCCCTTAGCACAC
>VXBP01001657.1:0-14061 GCA_013400115.1 Rhinopomastus cyanomelas
GTCCCTCACCACATTCTGGTCTCCAAGTTGGTGGACCACGAGTTTGATGGGTGGACCTGATGGTAAGGATGGTAAGGATGATGGTAAAGATGGGTAAGGAACTGACTTGATGGCTGCACCCAGAGAGTGGTTGTTTATGGATCCATGTCCAAGTGGAGGCCAATGACAAGCAGAGTCCCTCAGGGATCAGTCCTGGCACCAGTCTTGTTCAACATCTTTGTTGGTGACATGGACAGAGGCATTGAGTTCACCTTCAACAAGTTTGCTGACAACTTCAAGCTGTGTGGTGCATCCAGAGGGACCTGGACAGACTGGAGAAGTGGGCACAGGCCAACCTCATGATGTTCAACAAGACCAATTGTAAGGTCCTGCATCTGGGTTGAGGCAATCCTAGGCATAAGTACAGGCTGGGCAGTGACTGGCTAGAGAGTAGCCCTGGGGANTGACTGGCTAGAGAGTAGCCCTGGGGAGAAGGACTTGAGGGTGGTTGTGGATGAGAGGCTCAACATGAGCAAGCAGTGTGCACTTGCAAACTGGATCCTGGGCTGCATCAGGAGAAGTGTGGCCAGCAGGTCAAGGGCCAGCAGATCCTCCCCCTCTACTCAGCTCTGGTGAGACCCTGGAGTACTGCGTCCAGTTTTGGAGCTCTTATTACAGAAGGGATGTGGATATGTGGGAGCGTGTGCAGAGGAGGGCTATGTGGATGATCGGAGGGCTGGAGCACCTCTCCTATGAGGACAGACGGAAAGAATTTGGGCTGTTCAGTCTGGAGAAGAGGAAGCTCCCAGGTGACAGTATTGTGGCCTTCCAGTATCTGAAGGGGGCCTACAAAAAGTTGGGGAGGGACATTTTAGAATGGCACGTAGTGACAGGACTAGGGGGAATGGAGCAAAGCTGGAGATGGGTAGATTTAGACTGGATGTGAGGAGGAAGTTGTTCACTGTGAAAGTGGTGAAAGCCTGGAATGGGTTGCCCAGGGAGGTGGTGGAGGCCCTGTCCTTGGTGGTATTTAAGGCCAGGCTGGATGGAGCTCTGGCCAGTCTGGTCTAGGGTGGTGTGTATGCCTGTGCTGGGGGGGTTGGAACTGGATGATGGTTCCTTCCTACCCTGAGTGACTCTGATTCCATGGCTTCTCCAGTCAGGTGAGCCTGCTGTGTAAGGGGGATTGGACTGGATGATCTTTCGAGTTCCCTTCCAATCCCTTATGAGTCTATGATTCCATAAAGTGAGAAATTGTGTAGCAACTAGTTCTCCTCTTGTTTTGCTGCTAAGAAACAGATTAAATTTTGTTTTGTAATTTTCAAGCCATCAAAAGCACAACAAATCAATGAAGAATTAAACTGATTAATGTAATCATGATAGGTGTCCATCTATTCCCTTACTGGTAATTGGAATGAGAAGGTATTCAAACTCCTGCTTTCTCAAAGAGACAGAAGATAGATCTGCAGCAGGATTCTACTCAATCTCAATTTTTCACATAATAGTGATTAAAGAAAGCTGGAAAATTTTTATTTTAACATTTCATTACATTTTATCTATACATACTACCAAATTACCAGTGTTGAAAAAGATAAAATAGCAGAACCCTTACTTTTAATTTTAAAAAATATAGTGCAGAGAGAATAATAACAGCCTACCCTGGACACTGAAGTACCATGAATCTTGCAAAGAACCTGTTGATTAGCAGCATGTGAGTCACTCAGCTCAGGTGAGGTATGTGGCTGTAAAATGCAGATAGGGCTTCAAAGAAGATTCAGAAATCAAGCTATAGAGACATTTATTGGATAACAAAGGAAAAGGAATGCAGACAGAAGTTGTCTGACCTCTGGGGAAGCACACATTGAAAGGCAAACCTTGATGAGAATAACAGAAAATCTTATTTGCAAAATCTGCGCAAGTGTTACACTAGAGTAAAATGGGGATTATTTGATAAAACTAGCAAAACTGTGATACGACATAATAAATAAGTGGCATGCATCTGCACTACAGCTTCTTTGATATCATGCCTTAGATATAAAGTACTTGGCAGTAGCATAAGTTAATTGCTGTGAAAAAATTAAATTATATATTTTAGAATTGTGCATTTCAAAAGCAGCATTACTTCTCTCAAAACAGGGTGAAAAACAAGTCCAAGACAGTGGAGGACTTATATCTGACTGTTTTCACAGGAATTAATACATCAAAACTGCATTTTTCACATCACATTTTTCCTGGCTGGCATGCTGTTGTTTCTGTTTACAAGACTGAAAAATGTCTTTTCTCATAATCTTCTAGTCGTCATGTATAATCCTCTGCTCATCTCAAATGTTTCTTGATTGTATTGGATGTTATCATATCCTATTGACCACCTGTGTATGCAGATATCTCCAGGAGTGTTCATCCAGTTGTGATTAACCACATTTTAGACTCTATGATTAATGGAAGTCAAGGTATACGGAGTTTTGTAATTTTTATTTGGGTACGGTCTTCCTTCTTTGATACCACTCTCTTAATTATTTCCTGATATTAATATGTTTTTCTTATTCATCAATATTTTGGAGTGCTGAATTAACTCTATGTATGGCCGCATTTGTTTCAATATGTATTTGCTTATCACTTGGGAAGTTGCCTAAATGTTAGCACCATTTTGTCTTGACAGTCCAGATTTTTCTAAGGAATGTGCTTTCTCTATTAGAATGTAATGGAAGATCTTAACTAAGTTTCTAATTATTTAAAAAGCAGTACATTATTGTTATAGTAGATATCTTGAAGCAACTGATTGGTTACGTTAACTATACCCTTACTATGCTTCTGTACTATACACTATACTTCTTTTATTACGGTCTTCAGCTCCTGCTTGGGCAAAGTTCTCCCACAGCCACTTTTATAGTTCACTGTTTTTTTTACAGAAACAACTATTCATCTCAGAAAAGCACAGTTTTATTGTCGGGTTGAAATCCCAGCGGTACAAGCATCATGCATTAATTAATGGACAAAATAATGGGACAGAACCTGAAGCACCTTATGTTTTACATGTAAAAGAAATGGATGCATTATTTAATTTTGGGTTTTGACTCTTCATGAAAAATCTCATACAGTTAAAAATAACCACAACCTGTGGGAGTAGTATCTCCTTCTCCATTGCTTTTTTTTTTTTTTTAATACAGAGAATGAAATGCTATTAAAACCTCCCATAAACTCATTATTCAAACCTGAAATCTTAAGAAAATCACCAAATGTTTCAAGACAAACATTAAACCCACAAAACCCAGACAGATTGTAAAAACATAAAATTAATAACAGAATCATAGGATTGCTTAAGTTGGAAGGAAGCTCATCAAGTTCCAACCCACTGTGCCCTAGACATAGACACCTTTCACGAGACCAGGTCACCCAGAGCCTTGTCCAACCACATCTTGAGCACTTCCAGTTAGGCGCCATCCACAATCATCCTGGGTAACTTGTTCCAGTTCTTCACCAACCTAATAGCGAGGAATTTCTTCCTAAGGTCTAATCTAAATGTATTCTCTTTTTGGTCAAAAGTATTTCCCCTTTTCCTAGCACTACAGTCCATCACAAAAATCCTCTCTTCAGCATTCCTGTAGGAACCCTTTGGGTACTGGAAGACTGCTGTTTGGGTTGAACCGCCCCAATTCTCTTAGCCTGTCTTCATAGGAGAGGTGTTCCAGCCCTCTGATCATTCTCATGGCCCTCCTCTGGACATGCTCCAACAGTTACATATCTTTTTTGGTAGTGGAGATTCCAGAACAATGCAGTACTCCAGGTCATGTTCCACAAGAGGAAAGTATAGGGGCACATAACTTCCCTCGATTTGCTGGTCACATTTCTTTTGATATAGCTCAGCATAAAGTTGGCCTTCTAGGCTGCCCTTATACATTGCTGACTCATACTGGGCTTCTCATCTACCAACACTACCAAGTTCTTCTCCTATGGAATAATTTTAATCTATTCACCACTCAGTATGTATTTGAGCTTTGGATTACTGCAACCCTTATGTAGAACCTTGCACTTGGGCTTGCTGAACCTCATGCAGTTTGCACTGGCCCTCTTCTCATGCCTGTCAAAATCCCTCTGGATAAGAACTCTTTGCTTCAGCACGTTGACCACACCACGCAGCTTGCTGTCATTGGCAAACTGACTGAGGGTGCACTCAGTGCCATTGTCCATGTTGCCAATAAGGATGTTAAACTGCACTGGACCCAAAAAAGACCTTGAGGAACATCATTTAAAACTGAGCTGTACTTGGACATCAAGCCATTGATCACACCTCTTTAAGTGCAACCATCAGGCCAATTCCTTATCCACCAAGCAGTTCATCTGTCAAATCCATTTCTCTCTATTTTAGAGAGGACAAGGTTGTGCATGACAATGTCAAATGTCTTGCACAAGTCCAAGTAGATGACATTAGTTGCTCTATCCTTGTCCGCCAACACTGCAACCACAAAATTTGTAAGTCACAATCTGCCCTTAATGAAGCCATCTTCACTGTCACAAATCATCTGCTTATTTTCCACATGCCTTAGCAGTGGCAACTAAACTGGATTGCCATGACTTTTCAAATATGATGGATAAAGGCAACTTCATTCAGCAGTTCATGCAGTTCCCATGGATGTATCCCATCAGGTCTCCTGGATTTAGGATTTATGAACCTTCAGGTTCTTTATATAGTGACAAACCTGATCTATTCCTTCTTTCTTCTAGTCCCAGCCTTTGAATTCTGCGACATGGATGCCATGTTTTAAGTGCTTTCTGGTCAAGACTGAGGTAAAAATGGTAATTGAGTCACAGCATTTTCCATATCTCAGCTAACCAGACCACCTGTCTTCTTTTGGAGGGGTCCACCATTTTCCCTAGTTTTCCTTATTTCGTCTATATGGCTGTAGACACTTTCCTTGTTGCCCTGGCCAGGATACGCTGGTTCCTAGGTGTGTAGACAATACATCTGTAGTCCTTTCAGTATTCTTGTCCTCACTTTCTGCCCCTATAGTTTTTCTTCTTGTGTCAAAGTTTGTCCAGAAGTTCCTCGTTTATCCATGCAGGCTGTTGCAGTTTGAGAACTGCCAGAAATTTCAGAGGTGCTTTCATGAAGAAGAAAAGTTGTGTTGTTTTGAGGGGGAACCCTTCTTTCAGTTGCTTGTCCTGGGGGAGGTGACACTGCCCTAGAGCCTTCCCCGGACAGAACTCTCCTGAGGGACCTGTCCCCAGTTGCACAGGTCCCAGGACTCTTCCCCGGAAGGGCTGGCTACGTCAGCCTATNGCAGCCATGAACTCAGTCTCCATCTTGGATCCTGCATGTGGCCGGGCCGCTGCCATTTTGGAAAGAGTGATCAGCAGGAGGAGAGACTGTTTGTCATTTCTGCCGCTGAGAAAAGACTGGCAGCGCTTAAGTTTTGGGGGAGAGCTCCTTTGTGCTTAGCTGAGGAAAGCAGAAGGACTCGGGAACCCTTAAACCTTGGATCAGAAAGACAGAGACTGGGTTGCTTGCTGCTGCACCGAGGGACGCAGGTGTGGGTGCTGAGAAACTCAGGCCATCCCGAGAGCTTTGAAATGCATGTCTGCTGCACCGAGGGATGCAGGTGTGGGTGCTGAGAAACTCAGGCCATCCCAGACTGACATGCTCTCTTGCCCAGGTCTCTAAACTAAAAGAAGAACCAAGGCCCAAACTATAGGGCTCTCCCATTACATTTTTCTCAGGTTGTGTAATGGCGTTTATGACACAGTTTCTAGTTTGTGTGCACTGACTTGCGTAACCTTTTTTCCCATTCTGTATATAGTTATAGTGTTAATAAACCTTTCTGCAGTTTCCCTAAGCCATCAGTTGTCTGGCAAATTTTATCCAAGATGTCATTGAGACCTCACTGCTTTGCTTTCCTTTCTTTTATCTTAAATTGTGGTCCTGAACCCACCACACAGGCCTCCTGGCATTTTGGCCCAACTTTCTTTTTGTAGGGATTCAATGCTTCTGAGCTTGGAGGAAGTAGCCTTTGAATGCTAACCAACTTTCTTGGGCTCCCAGTCCCTCCAGGACTCTATCTCAAGCACTCTATCAAAGAGTAGACTACTCTTTTTTTTTTTCTGAATGTCCAGTGTAAACCTCCCCTTGTGTAGCTTGAGGCCATTTGCTTTTTTTCTGAGTGCTACCATCTCATGATCACTGCAGACTAGGCTTCTCTTGGGTTTCAGACAATGTCCACTGTAAGACTTCTCATCAGCTTCTCCAACACTTTGAGAAGAATCTGTCATCAGAGTACTCCAGGAATCTTCTGTTTACCCTCTGCTGTATTGTCTTTCCAACAGAAAGCAAGGTGGCTGAATTCCTCTATGAGGACCAGGGCTTGTAAATGTGAAGTCCTATCTGCCCTATACAGGGCCTCATCCACTTTATCTTCTTGGTCAGGTAGCCTATAGCATATGCCTACCATCAGGTTAACTGCCCTCCTTTTTGCTCTAACCCATAAGTCTCAATCACTCTCAGATAGAGTTCCATACAGTCCAGTTGTTCCTTTACATAAAAGGCAACACCCACTCCTCATCTCCACTGCTTGTCCCTCCTGAAGAGTGGATACCCCATTCCAGTCATAGAAGTCCTCCCACCATGTCTCAGTGATTTCAAAGATCATGACCTTCAACTGCACAGATCTCTAATCCTTCCTTTTTGTCACTTGTACTACATGTGTAGGGCACATGGTGTAGTGGCATTTCAGGAAGAGAGTTGAGTGTATAGTCCTTGACTTTAATGGATGGTGCAATTTCTGACTTTCAAAAACATTGGCATTCTGTCTTTTAAAAGCACCAGGACTCTGCCACACAAATATGGAGGTTCTAGACTCAAGTACCCCTTGGGCAAACTCAGTCACATCCCCATCCCCCTTCAAATCCATTTTAAATCCCTGTTAATGGGCCTCACTAATTTTTGTCTAACAGTCCTGTTCCCTTATGAAATAAGCTTCTCCTTTGAGTTACCAGTAGGTCTTGTGGTTTATAAATCAATCCACGATTAAAGAACACAAAGTCCTAACAATAACACCGGGCTCAGAGCCAAGCATTGATCTGCTGGCTCCTCCTATTTACCCAGTCATCATTTTCAGCAACTCAAGAAATATAAGAGAACACAATTTGTGCTCCCAATCCATTGTCCCAATCCCTTGAAAAGCTTCTTTGTTGCCCTTGGGCTTCTTGTATCTACCTCTTCACTAGCTACCTGAAAAACCAAAAAAGGGTAATAATATGTGAGCTGTACCATGGAAAGAAATTTTCTCCGTACAACCCTAAGCAGGGTCCCAGGAAGGCAGCAGACCTCCATATGTAGTGGGTCTCGTCTGCACATTGAACCCTCTGCTTCCTTGAGAAGCAAGTCACCTAAAATGACTCTTTTTTTCTTTACTGATTTTCTTTTGGTGCAGTGGATAGACAGAATAGATCTTGATGTCCAAGACTTATTGTCCTCCTGCTTGACCAGTGCCTTGCAGAACACTGTACTAGTTTGTGGTGCCTTCAAGACCACCATGAAAAGAAAAGAAAACAAAGCAGTTAGGTCTCAATCAGATCTGGGATAGAATTTGCCAGACAATGGATAGCTTATGGAAAATGGAAAAGGGTTTATTAACTCTGTAACTATACATGGAAAGAGGAAAAGATTAAGCAAGTTAGTGCACACAAATTAGAAACTCTGTCACAAATACCATTGTATTTTTCTCAGAATATGCAATGGGAGATCACTATCATATTGGTCCTTGGCTTTTTTACATTAGACACCTGGGAAAGAACATGTCACTCAAGTAGAGATGGGTACCACTACCCTCTGTATTCTCACTCATGTGTGACCACTCAGGTCTGCAGACACCATACCCTCAGCCGTCTAAACCAGCAAACTCTTCAGTTCTTCAGTGCAGCTTCTCCAGCAAAACACTAATCAGGCAGTCCTGGTTCCTTGGGAGACATACTTTCAAAGAGAAATCAGTCTCTGCCTTCCTTGCCCAAGGTTTCAGAATTCTTGAGTCCTTCAGCTTCCTTCAGCTAAGCAAGAAGAAATTCTCAGATGTCTTTCCTGAGGATTCTTCTCTGCTCTCTGTTACTCTCCCCAGCTTTTTCTCAGTGACAGAAATTACAAACAGTATCTCTTCCTGTTGATCAGTATTTCTAAGATGGTGACTGACCAGCCACATGGCCCCAGCCACTTGTGGAGCTCAAGATGGCGACTGACCATATGGCCAGCGTCAGCAGGGGCCCCCCAACTCTACAAATGTAGCTGAGAGGGATCCATGGCAGTCATGTCTCCCTTCTCCTCCCACCTCAGCTACAGAGAGTAAAGGGAAGAATCATTCAGCTCACCACAGGTCTCTGAATGGTTGGTTCATAGTTGGGGGTCTGCAAAGGAGCTAGGCTGGGCTGGGTCGAAGCCAGGACTGGACTGGGTAGGGACAGGCCAGAGCCAGGAGCAGGTTGGAGCTGGCACTGGACCCGGGTCTGAACCGGGGCTGGAGCCACCACCCTGTCGCTGTCTCCTACTTGGGAAGTGAGGCCAGGGGGAGTGGGGCCACGGCAAGCCACCTCATCCCCTCTGTCCCGTCTTCCCCCCACCACCTGGAAGGGCAGGGTTGGGGGAACTCTGTGCTGGGTGAAATCCCCCAGCAAAGAGAGACAGGGCTTAATCATCAGCCCTCCTTTTGTAGTGTCACCTAGTCCACCTCCCCCAGGACAGATCACTGTGGGATGGGGTTCTCTTAAAGCAACATGCACCTTTTTCTTCACAAAAGCACAAATCTATACATTTGAAGTTTTTGGTAATTTTCAAAGTGCAACGCTGTTCAGTAAGGACAGCTTGGAAGGTGGGGTAACCACCAGGAGGATGCACCTACAACACCTGTTATATTGGGCAGGAATTACCTGCCATAGATCCTTGCTGTCTAAGTCACCACATTCAGTGGGGCAGAGAGAGGACAGAAAGCTATATTTGGCAGGATTTCCTTCGTGGAAAGTACAGTGACAGCAAATATCTATCTGTCTCACTTTCACACTCCCTGATAATCCTTAATCTGTTCACCTCTTCCCTGAGCTCTGTCACCTGACCACATCTTCCACAACACGATTACCCTCTGCTGCCATCCCACATCAGCATGAATGCAGGGAAGACCCTGCAGCCTGACATTTGGGTAGCTCCATGTTCATACAAGGTCAGTGTCTGGATAGGAGCATCAGAGCTGGTGGGTGCAGAACTGTGGGTTGCCATGCTTTTCTGTTGAGTGGTTACCATTGTTCATGAATGAGCTAATGGCTTCAGTGCCCAACACTTGCACTGTGGCTGCTGCACTGGTTCTGAGTGCCCAGCCCCAAGTGTGGCTGTGCTGCTAGGGTCCCAGATGAGAGTCTCTGTTTGTCCCTGTGCTGGGTGCTTTAGCATAGTTACTGTAATCTTTCACTTCTGCACAGCTGAGGATATCATATGCAGGCAAAATGCTTTTCTTGTGCACACAGGTCAGTCCAAAGTGCAGTCTGAACAAAAGGAAGAGTTTATAACTGTTCTATCATATATTTGCAAATTAATACTTCTGACCATTATTGACACTGATTTAATTTTCTCAGTGTTTTTAGGAAAAGCTTTGTAAAATTATGGTAAACTATAAAGAAGTTATGTTCTTTACTCCTGCAGTACAAATTTTGAGAGTGCCACAAGAGATTGAATTGCATCAGAATCACATCAGAATAGATTGATCTTCTTTAGAAATATCCCTGCAGAACATCAGGATGGGCCATAACACTTCTTGAATTCAAATCATTGACATCAGTATGAAAAGCATCTTGTTCAAGAGGTTTTTAAATATAATGATCATATTGTCAACCTTTATGATGTAAATTTCATGACAATTTGAGCTTTGCAGCAAATGCTGTCTTGTCAAATCCATTACTTGAAATATATATTAAGGAAATGTGTTTTGTGTAGAAGGAACATTCAAGGAATTAACAAATCTCTTATTTCTCTTTTAACTTTTTATTTAAGGCAGTAGCCTTTACTGCTTCTTGAATCATAACTGAAGAGCATGCTGCACATAATGGGCTAAACAACACAAGCTGATTTCATTCTGAAATGTATGCCATTTAACACAGGAAGGCAAAACTCATCCATCTGTAACAGAATAAGTTAGCAAATCCTTTTTTTTGTTATCTTTTTCTGGATCTTGACCCATCTGCCAAAATAGGCAGCCATGATTTGCTATAAGCTCATGAACTTCTCATATGTTCCATTCAATCCCCTTTTTTTCCCCAAGCCTGTGAATACCTTTTTCTCCTAACTTTTAAAGTACTAATAGTCACTTCCATGGGTTGATCGTTTTAATTTGGCATACTTCTTCTGTCTTTTAGTTTTAAACTTCTTATAATTTTTTACTGGTTTTGACCACTTATCTGCTATACTGTGATCTGTCACATGTAGAGGTGCTTCTATTCTGAGCCTGCAGGGGATTTCAGACACTTCCCTTTATATTTCTGGTTTTCCTTCATACCATCTTTGGGTCTGTTTGTGCTTAAGGTATATTGGCTGTTACTACACCACTGACATACATGTGAAAAGCACAGAGTTACCTGTGCTTTGATTTTCCCATAATCCCTTTTGGGATTATGTATATATGTTTACCTTTATGTGAATGAAGGTAAACATATATGATTATGTATATATGTTTACCTTTAAAAGTGGACATTCTAAGGAGCTCATCAGGGAAAGAATTATCTCACAGTTCATGGAACCTACAGTATGCAGGACCTGAATAATTGTTTTTCAATAAAAATAGTCCCATAAACAATTAAATACTTACATTTGTTACTGTTTTAGGTCTTGAGAATGCAGAGATTGAAGTAACAGCAAAAATATATTGACTTCCACTTTGCAAATTCAGGACTTTAGTAATGATTCTGGGTGGGCAGGTTCTACCAAGGATGTGAGCCATTTGGAATTAACAGGTGAGTAAATATAAAATGGAACAGTATTGTTCAAGTACCCTCAAGCTGCAGCCTCTTACCTTTGTGGCTACAAAGCTAATACTTATTCCACTGTTATTCATAGTGGATGGTACATGCTATATTCAGAGGTTTTAACTTGTGCTGGACTATGTAGACATATTCCAGCTGTATTGTATATTGCTATTAAATAGTTTATGGTCTTTTATTTTAAGTTCTTAGAATACACTTACAAGGGTAAGATAAATTTTCATAAGATACAAATTCATATTGGTTTTTGTGGGGTTTCTTTCAATAACAAAAACACAAAGAGTAATTAAAAGGATTGAAACTTTAACTATTTTTGAGCAAAGCATGGAAAACAGAACTGTGGGATGGTCATATGTAATAAAATGTCTTATGTCTAGAGTTAACCGATTACTGAAAAGATATATAGATTCATGTACCTTAACAATCATCACTTTTAAGTTTCTGTCTTATTTTGAATCAGAAGAGAATTAATTCTCTTCAGTGATTTTTATTTTTAGCCAAGTCTCGTAGAACCATAAAATGGCTCAGGTCAGAAGGGACCCCAAAGTTCCATCCCTTTGCCATGAGCAGGGATACCTCTCACTAGACCAAGCTGCCCAGCCAATCTCATCTTGAACACTTCCAGGGAGAGGCCATCAACAACCTCCCTGTTCAACCTGTTTCATTAGCTCACAGCCCACAAAGCGAGGAATTTATTCCTAAGATCTAACCTAAATCTAATCTTAAGATTGAAACAATTTTGGAAGGATCTGCTGCATGATATTGCCAAGCACAGAGGTAGACTTACTGGCATGTAGTTCCCTAGGTCATCTTTCTTTTCTCCTTTTTAAAATGAAGCAATGTTTTCCCTTTGCAATTGGTGAGAACTTCATCAGACTGTCACAGTTTCTCAAGAATGATGGATAGTGGCCTATCAACTTCATCCACCGGTTTCCGCAAAATCAATTGATCACTCTCTTCAGGTCCTGTGGATTTATAAATCTTCAGGTTCTTAACATAGTCATGAACCTAATCTTCCCCTACCATGGATGGTGCTTCCTTCTTCCAGTCCCAGCATCTGAATACTGTGACTGGAGTGGTGTGGTTTGAGAGCTTTACAGTGAAAAGGGCTTTTCATCATTTAAGAGCACTCTGAAGGAGCTTTCTGGTTATTTTTCTAAGTAACTGCACTTTCTGAAATTAACAGCATCTTTTGCAGATGGTCTTCTACAAGTCTTCTTCCTTCTACAAAGAAGGGCTTTTCATAGTTTGAGAGCATTGTGAAGAATCTTTCTGGTTACTCTTCTAAGTAAATAAGTAACTGCACTCTCTGAAATTAACATCTTTTTGCAAACAGTCTTCATCTATGAACTTGATGTTCATAGTTACTACTAAGGAACAATATAAAGGAAAGCTCTTGCTTACACTTCTTTCCTTTTCCACCATTCTCCCCAGCTGAGGAGGCCTGAGGGATGCACTGGGCCAGCTAACCCAAACTGACCAAAGGGATAATCCATACCACATGATGTCAACCCAGATATAAAAGCAAGGGGAAAGAAGGAAGTGAAGGGGCATTCATTGATGGCATTTTGCCCTCAAATCTTCCAAGCTGGTAGAACATGGGTTTCATGGGTGGATCACTACATGGGTAAAGAACTGGCTTGAGGGCCACACCCAGAGAGTGGTTGTTCCATGTCCAAGTGGAGGCCAGTGACAAGAAGAGTCCCTCAGAGATCAGTCCTGGGACCGGTCTTGTTCAACATCTTTGTCGGTGACATGGACAGAGGCATTGAGTGCACCCTCAGCAAGTTTGCTGAGGCCACCAAGCTGTGTGGTGCAGCAGACACACTGGAGGGCAGAGATGCCATCCAGACAGACCTGGACAGGCTGGAGAGCAAATCTGATGAGGTCTAACAAGACCAAGTGTAAGGTCCTGCATCTGGATTGAGGCAATCCTAAGCACAAACACGGGCTGGGCAGTGACTGGCTGGAGAGTAGCCCTGGGGAGAGGGAATTGTGGGTGCTTGTGGACAAAAAGCTCAACATGAGCAGGCAGTGTGTACTTGAGGCCCAGAAGGCAAACTGGATCCTGGGCTGCATCAGGAGAAGTGTGGCCAGCAGATCGAGGGCCAGCAGATTCTCCCCCTCTACTCAGCTCTGGAGAGACCCCACCTGGAGTACTGCCTGTGCAAAGGAGGACCACGAGGATGATCAGAGGGCTGGAGCACCTCTCCTCCGAGGACAGACTGAGAGAGTTGGGACTGTTGAGTTTGGAGAAGAGGCTCCAAGGTGACCTTGTTGTGGCCTTCCAGTATCTAAAGGGGGCCTACAAAAAGGTTGGGGAGGGACTTTTTAGGGTATCAGGTAGCAACAGGACTAGTGGGAATGGAGCAAAGCTGGAGATGTGTAGATTTAGACTGGATGTGAGGAGGGAGTTCTTCAGTGTGAGAGTGGTGAGATCCTCGAATTGGTTGCCCAGGGAGGTGGTGGAAGTCCCGTCCTTGGAGGTGTTTAAGGCCGGGCTTGATAAGGCTCTGGCCAGTCTGATCTAGGGTGGGGTGTCCCTGCCTGGTGAGGGGGTTGGAACTGAATGATTCTGTGGTCCCTTCTAACCCTGACTGACTCTGTGACTTGGTCTAGGTAATCCTGCTCTGGCAGAGGGATTGGACTGGATGATCTTTCGAGGTCCCTTCCAATCCCTAATGATTCTATGATTCTATAGTTGGAGCTATATTGTGGAAGGATCCTACGCAAGTCACAGAGTTTCTTGACAGCTTTCTTGTCTTTTGCTTGCTCTTTTTGGGAACACGCTAACATAAATAATGACTATGTGCTGTACCTTAGCATTGTTAGTGCTAGTGTGCTGCGGGACCTATCTAGGAGGAATGATGATGAGGGAATGCAGACCCCCTCTCCCTACCAGCAATGATTTTGAAGGTTTTATTATGCAAGCTCAGATGGCAAACAGCGAGGTAGCCAGTACTGGTGACCAGAACCTTACTGTTACTTAACATTTTAAAGTAGGCAGGGTTTTTCCTAATCCAGGGAAACCCAAGGGAGGAAGGAGAGATGTAACCAGGGGGGCCTCCGAGGGGCTAGCCG
>VXBP01001659.1:4444-15476 GCA_013400115.1 Rhinopomastus cyanomelas
GTACCAAGGGCACTGGGGGGGAGGGGAAAGGCTGAAACATCCCCCTAGCACCCCAAAAACACAGCAGGATAGATTTGGGACCCCAGATCTGGAGGGTTGCCCAGTTTTGGAGTCTCCCAGCCCATCTAGGTTTGGGGTTACCCTCCCCCATAGCTCCCAGTAACCCCCAGATTTGGGGTCTCTCCATTTATCAGTCTCCCAACCTCCCCAAATTTGGGGTCAGCCCCACGCTGGGGTGTCCCAACCCCCTCCCAGATTTGGGATCCCACCCCCTCAGCCCCCTCAGATTTGGAGGTTTCCTCCCCAGATTTGTTGTCCCACCCCTTCAACACCCCCAGACTTGGGGTCCCCCCAGTCAGTTTTTGGGGTTCCCCTCCTCCCAGGTCTGTTTTTGGTGTTTCCTCCCTCAACCTCCCACAGGTTTCCCTCCACAGCTGGATTACCCCTCACCCCACATTTGAGAGGTACCCCAGATTCGGGGGTCCATGTCACCCCCCCTCCCGACTTAGGGTTCCCTCCCACCCCCATCTGTTTTGGGGTGTTTCCCCACTCACGGTCCTCCCCAGAGTGCCCCAGGATGCTGCGGGGTTCAGGGCCCTTCCCGGCACCGTTGAGGGCCTGCACCCGGATCTCGAAGGGGACGAAGGTGGGGGTGTCCGCCACCACCAGCGGGGGGGACCCCACTGTCCGCTCCTGCCAGGGGCCCCCCCCAGGCTGCCGCCACTGCACCCGGTACTGCAGCCAGGGGCCGTTCCAGGCGCGGGGGGGCAGTGGCTGTGGGACCCCAAAACCAGCTGTTAGGGACCCCAAAAGGGACTCTGAAATACCCTAGAACCCTAAGAACAGCCCCAGAACCCCCCAAAATACCCAAATAGACCCCAAAATCCTAAAATGATACCAGAAATCCTAAATGGAGCTGGGAACCCTAAAAGGAACTGGGAACCCTAAAGGGAGCTGGGGACCCCAAAAGAGGCCCCAGAACACCAAAAGCACCCGGTACTGCAGCCAGGGGCCGTTCCAGGTGCAGGGGGACAGTGCCTGCCGACCCCAAAAACAGCCATTAGGGACCCCAAAACAGGGATCAGGGCTCCCAAAACACTCCAGAATCCCCTCAAAAACCCCAAAAGACCCCCAAATCCTAAATAAATTTTAGAAATCATGAATGGAGCCGGGAACTCCAAAAACACCCCAGAACCCTAAAAACACCCCTAGAAACCCCCAAAATAACTCAAAAGACCCTGAAATCCTAAAAAGAACTCTGAAATCTTAAGACATACAGGGAATCCTAAAAGGAACTGAGGACTCTAAATGGCATCTTAAAAGCCCCAAACACCCCAGAAACCCCCAAAATCCTAAATAGATTCCACAACTCCTAAATGGAATGGAACTGGAGACCCTAAACGGAACTGGGGACCCCAAAACCCACCCTCAGACTCCCAAATTCATCCCAAAACAACCCCAAGATCCCTCCTGGAACCCCAAAATCATCTGAATCCCTATAAACCCCAGCCCCTTACCACATACCCCCAACCCTATCCCCAATCACTCCCAGTTTGCCCACTGTGGACCCCCAGTGCCTCCCAGTCAATGACCTCCCCATCCAGAACCCCCAAGCCCAACTTCCCAGACCCCATAACCCCCCCCCGACCCCAATCCTGACCCCATTACCCTCTGCCCCAGACCTCATAATGCCCCACCCCAAACCCCACCCCGTAATCCCCTCCAAATCTCTCCCAGTTTGCCCTGTCTGGCTCCCAGCACCTCCCAGTCAATGATCACCCTGCATAATCCCCCTAAACCCACTCTCCCAGACCCTATAACCCTCCAGACCCCATTAATCCACCCCCAGACCCCAATCCCGACCCCATAACCACATAAACCCCCTTCCCCAGACCCCACCTCGTAACCCCACCAAATCCCTCCCAGTTCCCCCAGTTTGGGCTACCAGTACCTCCCAGTCGATGACTAAGTTGTTGGTCTCATTCCCTTCACCTCTGACCCCATCGGGGTTTCGCTCAGGGGCTGTAGAGTCAAGGGTCACTCAGAGACCCCAAAATCCCCACACGGACCCCCCAAACCAGCGAGGGGGGGAGGTGGAATTGGGGGGGGAGAAGGTCATTTGAAGGTCACTTTGGGGTGACTTCAGGGTTTCAGGGTTAATTTGGGAGAGCCTGGGGTCACTTCAGGGTTTGTGAACAATTTGGGGGGAGTTTAGGATAAATTTGAGGGTCATTTTGGGTCAACTTGGGGGTTTTGGGGTTACTGTGAGATTTTGGGGTCACTGAGTTCAATTTAGGGGGTTTTGACATCACCTTAGGGTTTGGGGACCACTGTGGGGTCAACTGGAGGAGTTGGGGGTCAAATGGGTTTCACTTTTGGGGGGGGTGGGGTGATTTTTAACAGGATTTGAGGTTTTTTAAGGGATTTCATGGTTTTTATGGGGATTTTCATGGGATTTGGGGCATTTTTCCAGTTGTTTTAAGGGATTTGGGAGTTTTGTGGGGTTTTCATGAGATTTCCATAGGATTCTGTGGGTCCTGTGCAGGTTTTTATGATTTTTAGAGGTTTTTTTATGGGATTTTGAGCTTTTTATAGGGATTCTTTATGGGATGCAGTGGTTTTCACTGGGATTTGGGATTTTGATGGGCTTTTGGCTGGGGGTTGGGGTTTTAATGCTTCTATGAGATTTTAATGGGATTTTAAATGAGACTTCTATAGGATTTGGGGGTTTTCACAGGACTTCGTATTTTTTATGGGTTTTTTTATGGGATTTGTGACTTCCAATGGCATTTTTATAAGATTTCCATAGGCTTTTGAGATTTCTAATAGGATTTTACGGTTTTTTATGAGATTTTTAAATAGAATTTTGGGATTTTTGTAGGGTTTGTAATGGGATTTGTACAGGATTTAGTAGTTCTTGTAGAACGCTATGATTTCTATGGGGGTTTTAATGGGTTTTTGTGATTTTTATGGAGTTTTAATGGGATTTGTAAATTTTAATGGGATTTATATGGGGTTTAGTGTTTTTTAATAGAATTTCATTAGGATTTTGCAATGTTTATGGGTTTTTAATAAGGATTTTGTTATTTTTACAAGGTTTTTATGGAATTTGGGAGTTTTAATGGGATTTTTATGTGACTTAGTGTTTTTAATGGGATTTTAATAGGGTTTCACTATTTTTACAGGATTTGTAAAGGATTTTCTAATTTTTACAGGGGTTTTACGGGATTTGAGGCTTTTAGTAAGATTTTAATGGGATTTCATGGGTTTTTATAGGATTCTGCAATTTTTATTGGGCTTTTTTTACAGGGTTTTCTCAGGTTTTGGGGGTTTTGAAGGGTTTTTGGGGTTCCCTCACCTGCCGGGGGGGTGGTGATGGGGGCACTGGGAGCACTGGGCTCCCCCCGGCCGTAGGCGTTGGCTGCCAGCACGCGGAAGCGGTAGTGACCGTGGGGTGACAGGTCCAGGTCAGCCCAAGGCTGCCCCCCCGGCACCGTCAGCCGCTCCACAAAGGTCCCAGGGGAGAAGAAACCCTCCTCCTCCTCTACCACGAACTCTGGGGGGGGTGAGGGGTCAGAGACCCCCTAACCCCTCCCTGACCTCCCTAAATCCAAACCTGACCCCCAAATCCCACCTTGATGTCCCCTAAATCAGCCCTGACCCCTAAAACCCACCCTCACCACCCCAACCCACCCTGAGCCCCTGAAACACAACCTTGATCCCCAAATCCTACCCTGAGATCCCCAAACCCAGCCCTGACACCCTAAATCCCACCCTGACTCCCTAAATCCAGTACTGAATCCCCTTGGAGAACTCCAAGATTTCTCCAATTCCCCTGCAGACACCCAAAATTCCCCCTTGAATCCCCCAGACCCTCAAATCTCCCCAGAGATTTGTAAGAACTCCCAGACTGCCCCCTGAGAACCCCTATTCCCCACTCTCCAATCCCCCCAGTCTGCCCTGTGGAGACCCCCAGGACCATCCAGACCCTCTAAATGCCCTCAACCCCCCCCATATTCCCCAAATACCCCTCAATCTCCCCCCAGAACCACCCAAATGCTCCCAGTCTCCCTCCAGAATCCCCCAGCACCCCCCAAAGACCTCCCCCAACCTTCCACCTAGAGATCCCCAGGACCACCCCAGACCCTCCTNCCGCCCCCAATTACCTCCAAAGTTCCCTCAGTCACCCCCAATCTCCCCCCTAGGACACCTTGCAGCCCCCTTAAATCTGGCCCCACCCCTTACTCTCAATGGGGCTGTTGTGGTCGTCCCCTGGGGTCCAGCTGAGCCGGATCTGCCTCTCCCCTTGTTCCAGCAGTTGTAGGTCCCGCACTGGGCCAGGACGGCCTGTGGGCACCAGCGCTTACTGGGGATACTGGGCAGTGACTGGGGAGCAACTGGGGGAAACGGGGGCAGAACTGGGGTCACTGGGGCTAAGCTGAGAGGAACGGGGTGGAACTGGCGGGAAATGGGGACAGAACTGGGGGAACTGGCGGTACAGGAGGGAACTGGGCGGAAATAGAGGTAATGGGAGCAGAACGGGGGAATCTAGGACAGCACTGGGGCTAACGGGTCAAAACTGGTTGGTAATTGGGGTAGAACTGGGGGCAATGGGGTCAAAACTTGGGGTAATGGGCTCAGAATTGGGATAACTGGGGGCTAACTGGTCTGGAACTGAGGCTAACTGGGGATAGGAGGTTTGGAACTGAGGGTAATTGGTTTGGATTGGGGGTAACAGGAAGGTAACTGGGGGTAACTGGTGGGTTATTGGGTCAAAACTTAGGGGTAACTGGGTCAGAACCAGGATAACTGGTTTGGAGGGGTGTAACTGGGGGACTGACCCACAACCCGCAGCCAGGCCTCGGCCTCGACGCTGTCCAGGGGCGTCCTGGCCCGGCAGACGAAGCCCCCCTGGTCCCCGTAATCGACCCCCACCAACATCAGGGAGTCCCCAGACAGAGAGATACTGCAGGGAGCAGGGGTCAGCAACATGAGAGCAACCCCAAGCACCCCAAAATACCCCCAAATTCCCTGAAACAACCCCGCACACCTAAAAATTACTCCAAATAACCCCAAAGTAACCCCCAAATCCCAAAATACATCAAGATACTCCAAAACAGACAAAACCTGCACAAAATTATCCCAAATAACCACAAACACTCCAAAATACATTAAACTACCCCAAAACAGACAAAACCAGGCCAAAATTACCCCAAAATAACCCCCAAATTACCTCAAACATCCAAAACAACCCCAAATCAGGCCAAAAGATATATACATTCTCCACAACAACACCCAAAAATTCCCAAACCAGCCCAAAATTACCCCCCAAAAATCAGAAAAACACCAGAAGGGGCTCCAAACCCCCCAAATCACCCCTAAACAACTACCCCAAGCCTCCCCCAAACCACTCAGAGGGACCTTAGAGTGGCCCCAAATCCCCAACTAATCCTCAAACCCCCATTGAACCCTGCCCCCCCCCCCAAATTCCCACCAAACCCCATCCAGGACCCCCTAACCCCTCTCTATATCATTGCCCCCCAAATCTCCACCATACCCCTCCAGGATCCCCCAAATATCTCCTTGAAACCCCCCAAACACCCCCAAAACTCCTCCAGGACCCCACCAACTACTCCAGGACCCTCCCAAACCACGCTAAACCCTCTCCAAAAACCCCTCCAGGACCCCTTCTCTCACCGGTTGCTGTCAGGGGTCTCACTGAGGACCTTCCCGTCCCACAGCCATTCTAGGTGACCCCGGGAGGCCAGGGCAGGGTCAAAGGTCACAGGGCAGCGGAAGGTCACTGTCTCCCCCTTCTTAGCTGTGATGTTCCGGGGGGGCACTGCAATTCGCGTGGGGGCTGGGGAAGGGGAATGAAGGGTTAAGAGAGGGCTTAAGGGGATTGGGGAGGGTCCTGGGGACGGTTGGGGGTCCCAGGGGGGATTTGGGGGAGGGTTTGGGTCCTGAAGGGGGTTCTGGGGAAGATTAGTAGGAGTCTGGAGGATTTTAAGAGGAGTTTTGGGGAGTCCTTCAGGGGATTTGGGAGGGGTTTGTGGGGTCCTGGAGGAGGGTTTGGGAAAGATTAGGAGTCTGGGAGATTTTCGGGAAGATTAGGGGAGTCTAGGGGGATTTGGGGGTCCCTGAGGAGGCTCTGGGGAGGATTAGGAGAGTCTGGGGGATTTTGGCGGTGTTTGAGGGAGTCTGGGGAAATTTGGAGGATCCTTCAGGGGATTTGGGAGGTCCTGGGAGGTTTAGGGGAGTACTTAAAGGGCTATGGGGGGGATTGTAGGACAGATTTCCAGGAGACTTGGAGGGATTCAGGGGGATGGGGGGGGTGTAGGTGTCATTTAGGGGGTCCTGCGGGAGTCTGAGTGGGACTTGGAGGGTTTTTGGGCATGTGGGGGGAGGTTTTGGGAGAGATTCAAGGGGGATTTGGGGGAGTCTGAGTGAATTTAGGGGAAATTTGGGAGGGCTTGGGACCATTTGGGGAAGGGATCCTGAGGGTATTTGAGGATGTTTTGGGGGTGTTTGGGGGTATTGTGAGGTATTTGAGGATCTATGGGGAGCATTTGAAGGTGTTTTCAGGGTATTTAAGGGTGATTGAGGTATTGGAGGGTGTTTTGGAGTATTTGGGGAATATCTGAGTGTATTTGGGGGTTACCTTAGTGGTATTTTGGAGTATTTGAAGGTGTTTTTATATATTTGAGAGTATTCTGAGGTCATGTTTTGTACTTCAGGGCATTTTGGGGTGTTTCACGGGTATTTGAGGGTGTTTTTGGGGTATTTTGGGGATGTTTCTGGGACAGGGCACCTCTGACATGCAGCACCACGAGGGCAGAGTCATTGCTGTGGCGGTTGCCGGCCCTGCAGGTGTAGGAGCCAGCGTCCCCCCTCCCCACAGCGCTCAGGCGCAGGCTCCCGTTGGTGAACACAAAGCTCCTCTCGTCCAGCAGCGCTGGCTCCTGACGGGGGGTCAGCCTGGGGGGCAGAGAGAAGGAGTTGAGGGGACATTGTGGAGTGATTTTGGGAGGCTTTTGTCGTCCCAGGGGGAATTTGGAAGGGATTTGGGGTCCCAGGGAAGATTTAAGAGGGGATTTGGGGGTGAATTTGGGACCTCTGGGAGGATATGGGGGGGATTGAGGGGTCTCAGGGAAGATCTGGGCAGGATTTAGGGGTCCCAGGGGGGATTTAGGAGGGGATTTGGGAATTTGAGGGTGGATTTAGGGGTCCCCAGGAGAATTTGGAAGGGGACTATGGGGTCTCAGGGGAGAACTGGGGGGATTTAGGGGATATGGGGGGGATTTGTGGGGAGATTTAGGGGTTCGTGGGGGATATGGGGTTCAGGGGATACACTAGGGGTTCAGGGAGAGAGCTAAGGGTCTCAGGAAGATCTTGGGGGTCTCTGGGGGGTGTACCAGGGGGTTCAGGGGGGGATTAGGGTTTTGGGTGTCTCCCCTGACCACTCGATGGTTCAAGGAGCCACCTTGTAGGGCTTTAGGGTCTTTTGTGGGGTTTTAGGATCCTTTACGGGATTTTATAGGGTTTTACAGGATTGGGGGTTCCAGAGGGTAGGGTTTAGGGTTTTGGGGGGGTCCATCTGACCACTCGATGGTGGGAGTCGGTGTCCCGAAGGCCCTGCAGGGCAGCAGCGCTGTCCCGTTCTCCAGCACCTCCAGCAGCTCCTGTGGTGGTGACAGGATCTGCACCGGCAGCTCTAAGGGAGAGGAGGTGGGGAGGGAAAAGGGGGGGCAAACACACCCCAAATCACCAAAAAAAATACTCCAAATATTCCCCCAAATACCCTAAACAACGCCAAAATATCCCAAATACCCTAAATAGCCCCCAAAATACCTTAAATACCCCAAATATCCCCCAGATACCCAAAATAACCCCCCAAATATCCCCCAAGATTCAACAACCCCTCCCAATTTACCCTAAACACCACCAAAACAGCAACTATTANCTTCTCCAGACCACACCCTAAATTCCACCCCCTCTTCCCCCATCAGCCCTCCCAGGTAGTTGGTAGCCCACAGGAGAGTTCCAGTAGCCCAAGGAAGGTCCCACTGGTTGCAGGGGGTCCACTAGCCCCAGGGCAATCTCATAACCCCTTGAAGATTTGGTAGCCCACAGTGGATTTTGGTAGCCCTGAGGGGTATTGTAGCCTATGGGAGAGTCTTGTAGTCCCAGAGGAGTTTCAGTGGCAAGGGGGGGCGCATCTCAGCAGCTCAGGAAGTTTGGTAGCCCAGGGTGGATTTTGCTAGTTCTGGAGAATTTGGCAGCCTTGGGGGGGGTGTTCCTGTTAGCCCCTGGGTTGTCTGATAGCCTCTTGGGTGGATTTTCGTAGCTATAGGGTTTTTTCCTGATTCCATTAGCCCCAGGGAAGGGTCAGCAGCGTGTTGGGGGAGGGTGGGAAGCCCAGGGAAGGGTCCCCAGTAGCCATCCATACCCAGCACCAGGACGAAGGCATTGGCCAGCAGGCGCCCATGCGGGTTCTGGGCTTCACACTGGGCCACGAGCGAGTGGTTGGGCTGCAGCTGTGGCAGGAGCAGGGAGCCCCCACCGTGGACAACCTGGGCTCCCCAGGGACCCCCGGCCTCTGCAGGGGAGCGGGGAGAAAAGAAGATAATTGGAAATTGGAAAAAGCCCAGGATTTTTTTTTAATTGGAAATTTTAAAAAATTAGAAACTTTTGCAAATGAAATTAAAAATCAAAATAAATTGAAAATTAAAATAGAAAAACCTAATTCCTTTGTAAGTTTTAATATTTCATTTTAAAAAATTAAAGTAAAAATAAAAATTGAAATTAAAAAGTAATATTGGAAAATCAGAAATAATAAAAAATGAATAAAAAACCAAGTACAAACAAAACCAAGAAATGAAAAATCAAATTCTTAAAAACTAAAATTCAAAATTCAAAATCAAATCATTTAAAAACACTTCACAGTAAAAACGAACATTAAAATAAAATAAAATCAGGTTTTAAACATATCCAAAGTTGAAATGCAAAACATAAAAAGCAAAATCAATGGATTCTTACTAAATTTAAAAATAAAAATAGAACACAAGACGAAATAATTTCCAAAATTCCATATCAAAAGCAAAAAATTCAAGGTGCAAAAGTCACAACCAAATGAAAATAAGTGTTAGCAATTTCAAAAATAAAAATAGAAACCAAAAATGTAAAGATCAAAACTAAATGGAATGAATTTGGAGAACAAAAAAATGAAAACAAATTGTAGAAGACTGAGATGAAAATCAAAAAGAAAAAAAATGAAAAGGAATTGAAAAACAGAAAAAAGAAAATATATTGGAAGGAAAAGGAAACATTTCAGAAGATGAAGAGTGGAGAGGAAAATGGGCAGGAAAATCCAAAAATCCAAACTTAAAATAAATTGGAAAAGGAAAAAAAGTTGGAAAAGAAAAAAACACCAAAAAATGAAATACTACAATTAAAAAAACAATTCCCATGAAATTTCAGTTCCAGTGGAAAAAATAATCCAGAGAAAATGAAAAGTCACTTGGATTTCACTGGGATCCTTAGCCCAGTCCCTCCCAGTGCCCCCAGTTCCCCCCTTCTCCCTCCCAATACTCCCAATCCCATTCATAGTCTCTCCCAGTCTCCCCGGTTCCACATCCGCTCCCTCCCAGTGCCCCCTCAAACTCCCAGTGCCCCAGTTCCCCTCCAACCCTCTTCCAGTCCTCCCCAGTGCCCCAACAACCTCTCCCAGTTTCCTCCAGTCCCCCCAGTTTCCCCCCCTCCCATCTCCTTCCAGTCCTCCCCTGTTCCACTCCCACTCCCTCCTAGTGTCCCCAATCCCCTCTCAGTGCCCCCTAGTCCCTCGCAGTGCCCCCCAATCCCCTTCCCATCACCTCCCACTGACTCCCAGTTACCCCAGTACCCTCGACTGGGAGGCCGTTGATCCTCCAGGAGATGCTGGGAGGGGGCAGCCCCCCAACCCCACAGTCCAGCCGGGCCGACTCCCCTGGCCCATAGACTCCGCTCTGCGGCTGCTGCTCCCAGTATGGGGCGGCTGCACACCAGTACAAAGCAGTATGAACCAGTACAGACAAGTACCAAGCAGTATAGTCCAGTATGGACCAGCACAGAGCCCTAACAGACCCAGTACCAATCAAGCACTGACCCAGTGCCCACAAGTGCAGACCAGAAAGAACCAATATGGACCAGTATGAATCCTCTCAGTATTCCCAGTGCTCCCAGTCCCTCCCAGTCCCCTGGACGACGATGTGGTGGGTGTGCCGCGTGCTGCCCAGTTGGTTACTGGCCTCGCAGTCCCCAGCGCCCCTCCCATTTCCCCCCCAGAGCCTCACAGGACCCCCAGTTCCCCTCCCAGTGCCTCTATTTCTCCTCTTACTCTCTCTCAGTACCTTGGACAGTGACATGGTGGGTGTGCCGCGTGCTGCCCAGTTGGTTACTGGCCTCGCACTGGTAGTCACCACCGTCGCCATCCTGCACCTCCCGCAGTCGCAGGGTTTTGTTGAAGTTCTCCAGCTGGGCCCCCTCGGGCAAGGACCCCCCACCAAGGCGGCGCCAACTCACCCAAGGAGTGGGGCTGGGGTGGGGGGGAGAGCAGGTCAAAGATTATAGCAGAGTCAGCAGGTCATTGGGGGGGTCACAGGAGATCATAGGGTCAGGGGGACTGTGGGGGAAACAGGAGGATTCGGGGGAAAAAAAAAGAGGTCTGGGGGGGTTCACCAGAGGATGAAGGGATGGGGCTAGGAGGGAAAAGAGGGGTTAAAGGTCATGGTGGGATCAAAAGGTTATGGGGGTCACAGAAGGTCATAAGGTCAGAGAACATGGGGGAAATAGGGAGACTGGGCGGAAAAAGAGAAGTCTGGGGGTCAGGCTGGGGGCAGGGACTGAATGGGAGTCAGAGATCATGGAGCGGGTCAGAAGGTCATGAGGGAGGTCAGAGGAGATCATAAGGTCAGGGGAACTGGGAGGGAAATAGGGGGATTGGAGGTGGGAAGAGTGGTCTGGGGGTGTGACCAGAGGACCCAGTGTTGGAGTG
>VXBP01001659.1:22679-36163 GCA_013400115.1 Rhinopomastus cyanomelas
CCTTCTCCCCACATCCATCCCCCACAGCCCCCCTTTCCCAATCCTTGCCTCATATCCCCCCCTTACAGACCCCCTTGTCCCCACATCCATCCCCTACAGTCCCTCTACAGACACACCCTTTCGCCATCGCCACCCCATACATCCCCTACAGCTCCCCACAGAACCCCTCTNATTATTAAAGAGAACAAATTAATTAAGGTGAGATAAGTTAATCAATGAAACAATATTAAGCAGGGGTGTCACATTAATTAATAGCAGATTAAAATAAGGAGAAATGAAATTAAGAGGGAAGTCTAATTCATGGGGGGGGAAATAATGAAGGGGGTTGAATGTCCAGGGGTGGGGGGTATGGTTTTAGAGACTCCTGTAGCCGCCCCCCCCAAGTCACCAAACTGGGGGGGAATTGGTCGAGGGGATATGGAAGGGGATTTTGGAGATGGGGTGGGGTGGGGGGTGGTACCCCTAGGACTGGATGTGGCTTTTCGTGCTGAGGGCCAGGTAATAGATCCCCAGGCCGATGGCAGCTGCCAGCACCTCGGTGGAGACCCAGGGCCCCATCCAAGCACCCTGAGGGGGGGTGGAAATGATGAGACCCCCCCCAAGTCACTTAAAATTGGCCCCAAATAGCACCCTCCATGCTCCCACCATCACCAATATTCCAAAAACAGTAAAAGCCCCTAAAAATGACCTCACCCTAGACCCACAAATGCCCCCTTTACACAAGACCCCTCCCCATAAGAGAGGGAAATACCCCATAAAGGCCCCCCTAACGCCCATAGAGACCCCCAAATCCCTCTCAAATTCCCGTAAAGAGCCCCCAAAACCCTCCCAAATCACCTCAATTCCCACCCAAGTCTCCCAAAAGCCTGTAACAGTCCCCAAACACCCTGAAAACCCAACCCCCAAATCATCTAAATTCCCACTCCAAATCCCTTCAATCCCCCCAAACCCCTTAAAGCTCCCCCAAAACTCCCTAACAATCTCCTGAAACCCTAAAAGTCTCCCCAAACCCCTCTCAAATCACCTCAATTCCCACCTCAAATCCCCCAAACACCTCATAAAACCCCTTTCAGACCCCACAAAGCCCCCCTCCAAAACCCCATAAAGGTGTCCCTCCAACCCCATAACACCCCCCCAATGAAGCCCACCCTGTGATCAACGCTGATGGTGAAGAGGGGCCGGATGCGAGAGGTGTCCTCATTGTTCCGCTGGGCCTTTATAGGATTGAGTTTCAGGGGGGATCCTTAAGGGGGGGGTCCTACTTTTTGTGGGGTCCCCATAAACCAAAAGAGGAGGGGTGGGGGTCAGAAGGGGTCCCCACCTTCCTCAAAGCACTGTAGGATTCTTCATCAAAGAACTTGACCTCATAGGTCCCCGATGTCGCCTGACGGTGCTCCAGGCTCCACGACACCTACAAACCCCATAGAGACTCTACAGATTCTATAAAGCCCCCACAGCAATCCTACAGATCCCAGACAAACCTCATGGACACCCCACAGCAACCCTATACACCCCATTAAGACCCTATAGGCACTGGTAACCCATACACACTTCTACAACTACGAATACACCACAGAAACCCTACTAGGATCCTATAGGTATTGGTACCTCATAACCCTTCCCCCAGCCAAAACCCCATAAAAACTCCCAAAACCTCCTCCCAAACTCCCACAACCCTCCAAAACTCAAAACCTCATAAAAGCCCTACAAAATCCCCCGCCCTGTAAAAACCCTACAAACCCACCTGGTACCTTCCCACATCCTGTCCCCTGGTGACTGGGAACTGCTTCCCATTGACGTCAGCATAGAGGGCCACATTCTGTTGGGTCAGGGGGTTATAGGGTTTACGGGAGCATTCATAGGGTCAGGGAAGAGTTTACAGGATCAAAGAACAGTTTATACAGTCATAGAAAGGATTATAGGGTCAAGGGGAAAGGATTGACCCCAACCCTCATCCCAGACCCCCTTGCAGCAGGAAAGGGACAATCCATAGAGGGATTCATAGGGTTGGGGGTGGGTACTGGATTTGGGAGAGTTTATAGGGTCAAAAGGAAGTTTTATAGGGTGGGGGAGAAGTTATAGGGTTTAGGGGCTGGTTTATAGGGTCAGCGTTCAGGAGGGTTTTAAAGTGTCATGGGAGGGTTTAAAGTGTCAGGAGGTGACCCCACCTGGGCCCCATTCCTGCAGGACAGGGAGAGCCCATAAAGAACCCCCTTCTATAAGGCCATGGAGTGGTTTATAGGGTTGGGGGTTATACGGTTTAAGGGGTGGTTTATAGGGCCAAGAGGGGAGTTATAGGAGTTAAGGGGTGGTTTATACGATCAGGACAGTGTTATAGGGTCAGGAGTTTGGGGTGGCCCCACCTGGGCCCCGTTCCTGCAGGACAGGGACAACTCAACAACGAAGACACTCTCCGAGGATATGACGGCATCCGAGGTGGTGTAGGATGACGGGACGATTGTGGGGTCGGGGCAGGGCTCTGTGGGGGAAACAGGGTGCAAACAGACCCCATGAAACCCTCCGGAATCCCTGTAAGTACCAGTACTGCATAGAGACCCCATAAAACCCTATGGAACCCCCACAAATCCCCAGAGAGACCCCATAAAACCCCTTAGAAACCTTACAGGTACCAGTACCCCATATAGACCCCTCAGATACCCTATATGTACTGGTGCCCCATAAACCCTCTCAGAAAACCCATAAAGACCCCCATAAAACCCCACAGGTACCAGTATTCCACAGACACCCCATAGAACCTCACAGAAACCCATAAAACCCCATAAAAACCCAATAAACCCCAGAAAGATCCCACAGAACTTCACAGAAACTCTATAGCAACCCCATAGAGACCCTATGGTCACTAATACCCTATAAACACCCCACAGACACCCCATAAACATACCCTATAGGTACTAGTACCCCATAAATGCCCCGCAGATCCCCTATGAAGGGACCCTGTAGACATCAGTACCCAACCAACATCCCACTGACACCCTACAGAGGCTCCATACAAGGCCTTATAGCCACTTACAGGCCACAGAACCCTACAGAGACCCTAAAGGTCCCACACCCCATAGACACTTCACAGACCTCCTACAGAGGGGCCCTATAGGCATCGATACCCCAACGACATCCCATAGCGGAGGCCTATAGGCAGTGATAAGCCAGAAAGCCCCTATAGCAGCCATATACAGGGGCCCGATAGGCACCAATACCCAACAGACACCCCATAGAGGAGCCCTATAGGCACCGATAAGCCACAAAACCCCCTACAGAAAGACCCTATAGAAACCTGTAGGCCGCCCCCTACCCGCAGCGGCCACGGCCACCGACACCGCCACCGCAAGCATCACCAGCGCCGCCATCACTGCCGATAGCCCCGCCTCTCGCACCTTCTGACCAATCAGCGTCGCTACCTNGGGAGGAGTCGGGAATGTAAAAAAAGCCTTCCGGTTCGGTCGGGAGTTTTTACAGCCAAAATAATGAACATCCATGAAGAAATGGATGTTAATTAAGAAAAGGGTTAAAATTTATAAAAACATTTAAAAAAGAGAGGAAAAGGGGGGCTTCGCCCCCACCCCAAGATGGTGCATGCGCCGCACGGCCCCTCCCCTCAAGGCACAAAATGGCAGCCGCGACGTTTGTGGCGCTCGGGAAGGGCAGGTTGGTGCTCGTGAAGGTCTCGCGAGATCTTATCCGATTCGCTCACATTCCCCATTTATCGTGCGGGCGCTGCACGAAAATCTCGCGAGAGCTTGGATGTGGGTAACATTACGGCAGCGGCGGCGCAAAAGGAAGTATCCCGAGATCTCGCCGTAATCCCACCGGTTCTGCAGAAGGGGGCGTGGCGAAAATCTCGCGAACTTTTGTGGAGGGGAAGAAAAATGGCGGCTGCAGCGATGACGGCGGCGCGAACCCTCCGTCTGCGGATCCCGGGCCTGGGGCCGCGCACGGTGAGACCCAGGGCCACCGGAAGGGGGCTTGGTGGGACACAAACCCTCTGAATCCCCCGAAGGGGGGGATTGCGATGGTGGGGGCACCGCCAGCATCCTTCGATCCCCCCCATTGTGGGAACCCGCGCTCTGATTGGTCGGCGAGAGGAGAGCAGCGCGCTCTGATTGAGCGAGACGACGATGCGGGGGCAGGACTAACCTTGAAGGGAGCCCCGGGCGCTGATTGGCTGTCGTGTTTTGGTCACAGCGGCGCTGATTGGCAGAAACTCGGGGTGGGCGGGGCGATGTCTCAGTGGCTGATTGGCTGCTATTTCTAAGGGAGGCGGGGCGTCGAGGCTAAGGCTCTTAGGGGTGATAAAGCCGGGAAGAGGAGGCCGTCGATCCTAGAATCTTTTGAGTGGCTGCAAAAATTGGGGAGGCCCTTGGGGTCCTCTGGCTGGGACTTGGGGCTTTGTGTTGATGCTGGGTTTTTTGGGGCGTCCCTGGGTGGTCCTGGTGACTCTGAGGTGGTCCTGGGCTTGCTAGGGGGTCTCTGTGAGGCTGATGAAGCCTTTGGGGGTGGAGGCAGTGCTTTCGGAGTGGTCCCTAGCTCCCCTCTTCCCTCTCCTACCAGACCTGGATTTCCTATGATGCTGAGCACCGCTACCTTCCCGCTGTAAGTCCTAGCCCCACCCCCACACACACACTAAAACACCCTCAATTATTTCTCAGTTTTGAGAGGACTGAGTTTGGGCTGGGGCTGTTTCCTCTTCCCTAAATGTGGGGGATGGGGTTTGTTGTATAGGGGGACTGGAGAGAGGGTTTTTGGGGATGTCCCCATGTTTTTCTGCCACAACTAACTGACTCCCCCTTTTTTTTCTAAACCCCTTCTCATTTTTCACCCCCCATTTTCTTTAATCCTTCTCAATTCCTTTGTCTCCCCAACTTTCTTTGATGCCCCCTCAATGTATCTGACCCCTCATTTTTCGACCTGCCCTTAACTTCTTTGTATCCCACTCACCCCACCCCCCCCAATTCCTTTGCTCCCCCAGCAACGGAGCATCGTGAGTAGAAAAGCAGAGGGTGGGAGCACCCTAAATCCCTGTGGGGAGTGGGGAGGGACCTCAGGCATTTGGGGGTGGGTAGGGATTCATGGGATGGGTGGGGGGTTGGGGGGGATTATAGGGGGATATGAAGGGGTCCAGGGTTTGGGTTTTTTAGGAGCATCAGGGATTTTGGGGGGTCTCAGGTGTTTTGGGGAAGGTTTGAGGGGGTTGGAGGGGTTTCTAGCAGACTGCAAAGGCTTTTATGGGGTTTTGGGGGTGTGGAGGCATAGGGGATTTTAGGTTGTTTTTAGGGGGGATTAGGTCACTTTCTGGGGTTTTAGGGTTTTTATTGCAGGGGGTTATTGAATTTTGGGGGATTTTAGGGGGTTTTGTGTGATTTTGGGTTTTATGGGATGGGTTTTGGGAGTCTGAGGAGGGGTCATTTAGGGTCTTGACCCCCACCTCCTCTCACAGCCCCCCCCTGCAAAGTATGGGGGCCGCCACACGGTGACCCTAATCCCAGGGGATGGCATTGGCCCCGAGCTGATGCTCCATGTCAAGGAGGTCTTCCGGTGGGTCTTCACCTCTCACCCCAGAACGTGTAGGGTCTGGCAGGGCTCCTGGTGACCCTCCTGACAGCATAAGTCCCCTCCCTATAAGCCTCCCCTAAACCTGTAGCTGACCCCATAATCTTTGTCATTAATCTATAACTGTTCCCATGACCTCATAGCTGGACCCCATAATCCCATAGCCACCCTCATAGCTGCCCCTATAACCCCATAACCCAGTAGCTGCCCCTATAACCCCCTAACTGACCCTGTAGCTGCCCCCATAACCCATTAACTCACCCCGTAGCTGCTCTAGTAACGTACTGACCCTGTAACCCATTCCCTGGCCCCATAATCCTCGCCCTAATCTAATAGCTGACCCTTGATCCCAGGCATGCACGTGTCCCTATAACTTTTCCCTTAAGTGCCCCGATAACCCTATAGCTGCCTTCTGGTCTCTGACCTTTGACCCCCAGGCATATTTGTGTCCTGATAACTGACACCATAACCCTTTTCCCTTACCCCAAAAGTGACCCCATACTCTTATAGCTGCCGCCATAACCACACAGTTGATCTCACAACCCTTTCCCTATCTGTATGGTTAACCCCATACCCCATAACTGATACCCTAAGTGCCCCCCATGACCCCACAGCTGACCCCTGTGCTCTGCCCACAGACATGCCTGTGTCCCTGTGGATTTCGAGGAGGTCCGGGTTGGGGCTGAAGCCCCTGATGCTGACGTCCAGACGGCCATTACAGCTATCCGTCGTAACGGGGTGGCCCTCAAGGGTCTGTGGGGGACTGCTGTGGGGCTGAGGGGGCCACCATGGGTCAGAGGGGGCTGCTATGGGGTTGGGGGGGCTGCTGTGAGGCTGGGCAATGCATTGTGTGTTTGGGGAGTCCCTGTGGGGCTGGGAGAAGCGTACGGGGCTGGGGAGCTGCTGTGGGGCTGAGGAACCTTCTGTGGGGTCACAGGGCACTTACTGGGGATGCTGCTGTGGTGTCAAGGGGCGCTTATGTGGCTGAGGAATCCCTTGTGGGGTTGGGGAGTTTCTAAGGCTTTGGGGGACTGCTGTGGGGCGTGGCACTTGTGAGGTTGGAGCCCCACTGATCTTCTCCCCACCCTTCCCAGGGAACATCGAGACCAACCACAACCTCCCCCCCAGCCACAAGTCCCGCAACAACCTGATCCGGTGGGACTGGGAGGGACTTGGAGGGGGTCTGGGGGCACTGGGAGGGAGACCGGGGACACTGGGAGGGACTGTGACTGGATCTAGGGGATCTACTGTAGCAGAGGGATTGGTTTCTTCCAGTCCCTAATGCTCTGTGATATTCTGTGAGTGGGTGGGAGACTTGGGGCACTGGGTGGGAGACTGGGGACACAGAGGGACTGGGAGAGTTAAGAAGGAGAACTGGGATAGTGGTAGGGTTGAACTGGGATGATTTTGGACAAACTGGAACACTGGTCAGCGTCTCTGGGAGCTGCAGACTGAAACAGAAAGCTCTGGGAAAAGGAACTGTATCTGTTGTTGGGATAAACTGGAGCTGTTCTGGGCAAACTGGGAGCACTAGCTGGCATTTCTGGGAGCTACTGGTGGAACTGGGAACAAGTGGGAGGTACTGGGAGCTGCAAATGGGAATGGAAAGCACTGGGAGATGGAAGCAGAATCTCCTCTGGGAGCAAACTGGAACCTCTCAAAGCTTCATACTGGCTTATACTGGACAGCACCAGTCTGGACCTCTATGCCAACGTCATCCACTGCCGGAGCCTCCCGGGGGTGGAGACCCGGCACCGCGATGTTGACATCCTCATCGTCCGTGAGAACACAGAGGGCGAGTATAGCAGCTTGGAGCATGAGGTGCCTTGCCTTGTCTTGACCACACCCACCCTTGGCCACTCCCAGCCAGGCCATGCCCACTTAAATCCCACCCTACCCACCCCTGTCTCCTTCTACTTCCCTGTTGAGTTCTATAGGGCTTGATTAGTGCTTTGTGGGGGGGTTAGACCATGCTCCCCTCTGGCCATGGCCATGGCCCCTCTTATCTGACCCATGGAAACCTCCCCATTGCTTACCAGTGGCCCTCTGGTTGGTTTAAGTGCTACCCCTCCGCCCATAATGGATGGTCATGCCCACCTCAAGGCCACATGCACCGTGTTCCCACACCCCCTTCTCCATGCCCACACCCCTTCCATTCAAACCCACTCTCCCCACCCCCATCTTCCATGGCTCTGGTTCTGTTCCTTAGCCCCACCCCTTTCATCCAAGGGGTTGCCATGCCCTCTACGTGACCATGCCCACTTAGGGTTGACCACAACCCCTTCCGATCTAAGCCCTGCCCACTCAACACCCCCCACTTTGCCCCATGTGAATCTACCTCCATCCTTCTCCCCAATGCCCCACCCTGCTAAGCCCCTTTCTGGACCCACCCACCTGCCTCCACCCTTTTCCTATGGGCACTCCCCCATGACCACCCCCTTTCCTGACCAATCTTCATGCTCTCAGACCCCCCCCTTTTCCCCCTTCCACCTCCTCAGTTCCCCCCAGTGCCCCACCCTCCTAATTCCTCTCTTCTTTACTGATGCTGCACCCCCTGACCGCACCCCTTTCCCCCGACTAATCAGAGCGTGTCAGGGGTGGTTGAGAGCCTCAAGATCATCACTGCTGGCCGCTCACGCCGCATTGCCCGATATGCCTTCGGCCTGGCCCGCGCCGCTTCCCGCCGACGCCTCACTGCTGTCCACAAGGCCAACATCATGTGGGTTGAGTCCGGGCAGGATGGCTTGGCTGGGTGGGGTCTCGTGGGGGTTGAGGGCTCTTCCCTTCCCTAAGGCCCCAGTCCTGTGTGGGTGGGTTCTGGGGTGTGGGGCTTAGCTGAGCAGGGCCCTCAGACCAGGTAGCCACACCCACCACAGCTACAGCAATCCTAGTCCACTCCAGACTGGAGGGAAATGGGACATGTGGGGAGGTGTTTATTCTCCTCTATAGATTGCTCAAACTCTGTGGGCTTAGTAGGGTGGGACCCTGCGTGGGCAGGGCTTAAAAGGGCAGGGCCTTCTGGGTGGGTGGTGCCCTGACACCACTCCTCCCACCCAGCAAAGGGAGGGAGGGGCCTATTCCCAGCTATACCCCCTGCCATGGGTGTGATGACCCCCACAAGAAGGTGGGGCCTGTGAGTGGGTGTGGCCCTGTCCACACCCCTCTCTGACCTCATTTGTTCTGACTCCACCCACAGGAAGCTGGGGGATGGGCTGTTCCTGCAATGCTGCCAGGAGGTGGCTGCTGAGTTCCCAGAGATTGAATTCCAGAGCATGATTGTTGACAACACCACCATGCAGGTGGGGACACCAGTACCACCAGTAGGGACTCCCAGTAAGACCCATATGGACTCTCAGTACCACCAATAGCCCCACCAGTATCACCAGCCCAGACCCATCCTTTGCAACTGGAAAGATAAATACTAAGGGTAGAAACAGGTTCTTCCACCCCTGAACCCCTTCAAGTGCTCACAGCCCCTTCCCAGTAAGACCACTAAAGGGTCCCAGTTCATCTCAGTATGATCAGTAACATTCCCGCTCAGGATCAGTTTGACCTGTGCAGCCCAGACCCCACCTTTACAACCCAAAACCTAAAGATTGAGAGTAGAAACACAGTTTTGCTAACTACACAGCATCCTAGTCCCCTTCCAGTAAGACCAGTAAAGAAAGGGTCCCGTTGGTCCCAGTATTATCAGTAACACTCCCACTCCAGTATGATCAGTACAGCCCAGTCCCCTGGCATTACAACCCAGAACCTAAAGGTTGAGAGTAGAATCAGGGTCTTTTGCCCCTGCAGACACCTTAAAACCCCTTCAAGTGCTCCCAGTATCTCCCCAGTAAGACCAGTATGGGCTGCTAGTATCACCAGTAGCCCCACCAGTATCACCAGTAAGTGTCCCAGTGCAACCAGTACAGGCCAGAGCCAAAATTTGTACTGCAAAACTAAAGATTTAGAGTAGAAACAGGTTCTTTCTAGCCTCACAACCATCCCAGTCCTCTCCTAGTAAGACCAGCAGTGCCCTTCCCAGTGCTTCCAAACCTTCTCCCATTCCCCTCCAGTCCCTCCCAGTTCCTTTCCAGACCCTTCCAGTTATGTCCTAGTCCCTCCCACTCCCTTCCCAGTGCTCCCAGTCTACTCTCAGTCCCTCAGAAACCCCCTTTAAATCCTGAGTCCTCCCAATCCCCTCCCAGTTCCTTTCACTTGCCTCCAGTCCCTCTCAGTGCTTTCCCAGTCTCTCCCACTCCTATGCCAGTGCTCCCAGTCTCCTCTCAGTTGATCTCAGTCCCTAACAGCCCCCCTGTAAATTCTGAGTCTTCCCAATCACTTCCCAGTCTCTTCTAGTTGCCTCCAGTCCCTACCAGTTCTCTCCCAGTCCCTCCCAATGGTTGTGGCCGTTCTCCCAGTAAGTCTCTGTTGCAGCTCGTGTCACGGCCACAGCAGTTTGATGTGATGGTGATGCCCAACCTCTACGGGAACATTGTCAACAACGTCTGCGCAGGGCTGGTGGGAGGGCCTGGCCTGGTCCCTGGGGCCAACTACGGCCATGACTACGCCGTATTCGAGACGGTACTGGGCATACTGGGAGCACTGGGAGTGGATTGGGAAGGAGTAGGAGAGGGATTTGGAGCACTAGGAGGGGATTGTGAGGCACTGGGAGGAACCAGAGGATAAGTGGGAGCACTGGGAAGGGAACTGGGAACGTTGGAAGGTTAGGGGCACTGGGAGGACTTGGAGGGGGAAAAAGGTGACACTGGTAGGGAACTAGGAGCACTGGGAGGTCCATAGTGGCTTCCTAGTAGCTGGGAGTCTGCTGCTGGGTGGTATGGGGTAAAATGGGATGAAGTGGTATTGAACTGGAAAGCAACTGGGATGAAGTGGGATTGAACTGGGAGAAGTTTGGGGACATAATGGGCAAACCGGTGCTTACTGGGAGCTTTTGAGAGGTCCTTTACAGATTCCTAGTAGCTGGGAATCTCCTCCCGGGTGCCTTCGGGCAAACTGGGACAAACTTGAACTAACTGGGCTTGAACTGGGCTGAACTGTGGAGGCAACTGGGACCAACTGAGACACCCCTAGGCCACCCGCAACACTGGGAAGAGCATTGCCAACCGCAACATTGCCAACCCCACGGCCGCCCTACTGGCTGCCTGCATGATGCTGGATCACCTACGGTGGGTGGAGCCGGGGTGGATGTGGCCTCAGTGGTGGGCGTGTTTGGGCCACATCCAATGGGTGGGGTCTTGGGGGGGTGGAGGAGGGGGTATCAGTTGGGTGGGTGGAACTGACCAGGTGGAGCATCAAGGGTGGGTGTGGTCCTAGCTGGGCATGGTCTGAAAAGAGGGCAGGGCCTAAGGAGGGGCATGTTTAGGCCACAAATGGGTGGGGTGAGGGGAGGAGTGAGGATGACCTAGAGGGTGAGAGGAAAACAATGGGGTGGGTTGGGCCTAGAGGAGGTGGGTGGGGCCTGATGCTCTTGCCCGTCCCCACAGGCTGCACAGCCATGCCTCCACCATCCGCCAGGCAGTTCTGGCCTCCCTCAATGACCCCCGGGTAAGCCCCTCAGCCCTCTCCATTGGTGGGCATGGTCACCACTAGCCCCTCCACCCTTTGAAGGGGACTGTGCCCACATCCCTCTGAGCAGTGGCCCTGCCTCCTCCCCGCAGACCCACACCCCTGACATCGGCGGGCAGGGAACCACCTCGGGGGCTGTCCAGAGCATCATCGGCCACCTGGGGCGCTGACTGGCCACTGCAGGCCCTGCCTATGGCTAAGGCCACATCCCATCGCCCCACCCACCACATGGGGGAGGGTGGGATGTGGCCACCTCATTAAGCCTCTCTGACTGAATAGACTCTCCTCCCCTCGCTGTTGGACTCGTTTCTTCCATAGGGGAGTTGAATGGGATGAACTGGGTGAACTTTGTGGACATACTGCATGAACTGGTGGTTACTGGGAGACCCGGGAAGAGAGGAGGTTACTGGGAGCGCCAGGAGATCCATAGCAGCTTTCTAGTAGTTGAGTCTCTTGAGGGTGGTGCCTGGGCATCCTGAAGTAAACTGGGATGGACTGGAATTGAACTGAGAGGCAACTAGGATAAACTGGGATCAAATTAAGACTGAATTGGGAGGATTTTGGGGACTGGGGGCACTGAGCAGTCCATAGCAGCTTCCCAGTAGCTAGGAATCTCCTTCTGGGTGCTCCTGGTTGACTTGTGGGATGAACTGGGATTGAAGTGGGAGAACTTCTGGGACACACTGGCTGAACTGGTAGTTACAGGGTGCACTGAGTGGTCCAGAGCAGCTTCCCAGTACCTCCTGGGTGATCTGTGGTAAACTGGGATCAAACTGGGATGAACCAGAACTTTGGGCACACACTGGGCAAACTGCTGCTTCCTGGGACAACTTAGACTCCAGTTTATTCCATTGGGGTGGATTGTCCTGGGGCTGGGGTGGGGCTGGGCATGGCCAGGGAAGAGCTATGGGCGGAGCCAGGGGTGCAGCAGGCACTGGGCAGCAGTGGCCCTGCTGGAGGGCTCAAAGGCCAGCATGGGCCGCAGGAAGCGAGAGAAGGCAGCTGCAGCCCCCCGGGGCCATTCATACTTCTCCTGCAGCACTGCCCGCAGCCCCCAGGGCCGCAGCCGGCGGATGTGGCGGAGCTCCCCTGGTGGAGTGATGAGGCCAGCTAGCACCTACGGGGCCCTACTGGGACCCTAGGGGGAACCTACAGACCCTGGAGATTCACTATAGGGACACTAAACCCTACAGAACCCCTATAGGGACTCTACATACACTATAAACCAAATAGATCTCCTATGAACCTCATAGACACTCTATATACCCTATAGGAACCCCATAGACACCCTACAGATTCTACAGACCTTATGGACATTCTGTAGATCCCATAAACACCTTACAGGCCCTATAGATCCCCTGTAGACCCTATAGAGCCCTTGTAGGGATCCTACAGACAATACAGATCCTATAGGGACCCCACACACACTACAGACACTATAAATCCCTTATAAGGACCCTATAGAACCCCTGTAGGGAGTCTACAGAGCCTATAGACACCCAATAGATGCTACAGAGCCCCTAGAGAGCCAATGGACACCCCATAGGTCCCTATAGAGTTTATAGAGACCCTACAGACCCTCTACTGACCTTACAGAGCCTGGAGATCTCATGGACACCCTACAGACCCCAGAGACCTGGCCCCACCCCCATTAGCCCATCCCTGTTAGACACCACCCCTTTTACCCCTGCCCCCATAACTCCACCTCAGCACTGCCCCCACAGGCCCCACCCCCTCTAGGTCCTGGCCCTCACCACGGCGGTTGAAGAATTCCCGCGAGAACTTCCCACCTAGGGCCACATGGAGGGGGATCTCCCCCAGCAGCTCAATGATGTGGGCTATGTGGTCTGGGGATTCAGAAGAGGTGGGAAGTGAGGCCACGCCCACCCCAAGACCACGCCCACACCAGCCACCCTACCAACAGCCCCTTGCTCTGAGTACTAAGCCCCACCTCTCCATTAAATCCAAGCCTTAGGCCCTGCCCATTCAAACTCCACCCCCTTAGACCCTGGCCAGTAAAGTCCGACCACTCCAACCCCACCCTTTCCTATCCCACCCTCCCTCCACCTCAGCCCCATCCCAAGCAACTCCCCATCAGTCCCGCCCCCTCAATCTCCACCTCTTTAGACTCCACCTGCTCCCCCTAGGCCCCACCCACCTTCATCACGGCTGTAGTCCTCCCCTGAGTGAGGCTCAAACAAGTAGTCCCCAGTTGCCAGCTCAAACGCCTGAGGAGATGAAATCGGGGGGTCGAAGGGGTTCCGAGGGGGGGTCTAGGGGTGTCTCTGAGGGGTTTAAGGGGGGTCTTGGGGTGTTTGGGAAGGTCTCAGAGGTTTTTGGGCGTCCCT
>VXBP01001659.1:77620-90449 GCA_013400115.1 Rhinopomastus cyanomelas
AGGCGCGGCGAAGGGGGGGGCCGGGGCGGGGGGGGGGGGGGGGGGGTGATGGGGCAAGCCGGTCCCCTTTTGGTACCTGGGTGGGGGGGTGGTGCAGGACGAATGACGGGGTGCGGCCTTGTGCTGGTATCGGTATTGTGGGCGGCGGGGAGCAATGCTGGGGAGTACCTCGTCGCAGAAAGTGGGGGGGTTGTAATGGGGATGTTCAGCCTAATGTACCAGGGACGGGGGCGAGTAGCGGTGGGGATGTCTGGTGCGGTACCGGTTCCAGGGAGGTGTGGGGCGATGGAGGGGCAGGGCTGGTGTCGGTATTGGGAAGGAGGCACCGATAGCGGGGGATCTGCTCAATGCGGGGAGCCGGGGGTAGCAGTGGAGTTGGGGGGTATATTTCCATTACCAGAGAGGAGGAAAAATGGAGGGGTTTGGCCTGGTACCGGGAAGGGGCGCGCTTATATTGGGGGGTTCTGGGGGCCCTGACAGCCGGTGCTTCCCCACCCAGAGTTGTCAGGCCTGCGGCAGAGGGTGCAGGCGCTGGACAGGGACCTGGCCAGGGCCAACAAGGTGAGGGGAGACCCCTTTGAGACCCCAGCCTGCCCCAACCCAGGACTCCAGGCTGACTCCCTCCTCCAACTCCCCCTTCCTGGTCTCTTGCAGGCTCTGAGCAAAAGCAAGAAGGCACAGGTGGGGCAAGGGGGGCTGGGGAATTCTTGGGCGTCCCTGAGATGTGCTGTGGGGGCCCTGAATGATTCTGGGGGTGATGGGGGTTCCCTGGGAGATTCCAAGGGTGCTGGGGCATCATTGAGGGGATATTTGAGAAATACTAGGGGGTCCTAGGGAGGTGTTGTGGGGGTCTTGGATGATTCCAGGGGTGCTGGAGTGTCTTTGGGGATCCTGGGGGGGTCCTTGGAGGGGGTGTCTCTTTGAGGTTTTTCTGAATTGTGGGGAGGGGTTCTCGTGTTTCTCTCAAGGCTGCTGGGTGGGGGGGTAGGGGGATCTAGGTTTTCTTTAGTTCCCTAGAAGGGTGTCTGTGGGGTGGGGAGTCTTGGGGAGTTCCAAGGAGGGTCGGGGAGGTCTCTGAGGAGTCCTGGGGGTTCTTTGGGAGGTCACAGCTGTGTGTTTGGGGGGTTACTGTGCTGCTCTGCAGGAGGTGGAGGCCCTCCTGGGGGAGACTCGGATGCTTCAGGGGAAACTACAGAGCCAGGAGGATGATTTCCGTCTGCAGAATAGCACTCTGCTGCGCGAGTTGGCCAAGGTGAGAGTACCCTGATCCCCACCCTGACATAACTGATCTCTTCTGGAGCACGCTGACCCCCGTCGGGGCACCCTAGTTCCCACCCTGATTCTCAAAGCAGCACCCTGCTGCATGAACTAGCCAAGGTGGGGGCACCCTGATCCCACCCTAAGACTCCCCACCCTGATGGTCCTGAGGCCCAGAGTTCCCCCTACTGCTGAGGTGGGGTCTGGAGTCCCGTTGGGTCCCCAGGGGGTTCCTGACCTGGGTGGGGATGTCAGCTGTGTTCCCAGATCGAGGGTCTGGAGGAGGAGAACCGGCGCCTGCAGAAGAGCAGGCCCCCAGGACCCCCCTGCAGTCCCTCAGCCCCTGCAGACCCTCCTCGAGATGGCGCCACCAGTCCCAGTGGAGCTGCCCTGGCCCCCAGTGAAGGTGAAGGACTGGGTGAGGGAGAAGTGCTGTCTGTGGGGACCCTGTAGATCTTGGGGAATTCTGACCCCCCCTGCCATGCCACTCCCTTGCAGCACCCCCAGACCCTCCCAAGGAGCAGCTGCTGGTAGAAGAGGAGGCTGAGGGTGAAGTCCCCCCACCCAGGGACCCCCAAGCACCCAGTAGCAAGGTACTATTGGGGAGGAGGTGTTGGATTTCTCTGGAGAGGGTTGAGAATGGAGGAAGTTTTGGAGGCTACAGAGAGTACAAGTGGGGTTGAAATGAGGAAATGGGAGGGGGGCTGTAGTGGATGGGGGAGCTGCTGTTGATGGGAGCAGGCAGCTGTAGGAGGATGGGTGCACCTGTAGGGGATGGGAAGGGTCCTGGNGCCAAGGTAAAGTAGGTGGGAAGCTGCTGGGTGGCACTGGTGGGGTTGGGGGTGCACTGGGAGTCTCTTGGTGCTGGTGGGGGGCACTGGGGGGGTCTCTTGGTGCTGGGAGAGCCGTCCTGGGGGTTTCTTGGTGCTGGGTGGAGGTCTTGGGTGGTCCTGTGGGTCTCTTGGTGCTGAGGAGGGGGTGCTAGAGGGCTTCAGGGGAACTTCACAAGGATTTGGGGTCTCTTGGCTTGGTCTGGGAGGTCTCTGGGGGTGGGGGCATGGCTCCTCTTCCAGGAGCTGTGACCGCACTGACCACACTCCTCCAGGTGACACAGCAGCTGAGGCAGCAGCAGGAGAGGTGAGAGCCCTCCTCTCCCCACCCCAGCACCTTCTCTCTCCACCCCAAGTCCCTTCTCTTGCCCACCCAAACTGGGGGTCTCAACTGATGCTTTTCCCCCCAATTTATGCGCTCCCCTCCTGTTTAGTTTCCTGCAGTTGCAGAGAGAGAAGGACTTGCTGCTGAGGGACAGCAAGTAGGTGATCACTCCCTGCCCCAAGGCATGTTGGAGGGGTCCTGGTGCTTGGGGGTCTCTTCAAGTCCCTGGAGCCCACCCTCAACTCTTGGTGCCCCCCCAGGAGGGAGGAGGAGCTACGGCTGCAGCTTGAGCAGGAGCTGCAAGAGCTGCGGCTGCAGCGGGAGCAGGAGCTGCGGGAGCTGCAGGAGCAGAACCAGCAGCTGCAACAGGAGCTAGAGGCTGCAGCTCAGGTTGGAGCGGGTCAGAGAGGGTCGGGGTTGGAGGAATTTGTTTGCCCCATAGTGACCCCCACTGTGTGGGGCTGCAGGCAGAATCGGGGCTGCAGGAGCAGAGAGGGACCCTGAGCCAGCAGCTGCAGGAGGCCCAGGCGCAGCGGGAGGCGCTGGATGCGCAGCTGCAGGTGGGAGATTCCTGGAGGGCTCTGAGGGGGAGTCTGGTTGGTTCTGGGGGGGCTACAGAGAGACTGGGGGGCACCAGGTGTCCTTTGGGCAGGCTTCCAGTCCCTGGTGGGGGTGATTTGAGGACCCCGACTGCCTCTGACCCTGTTCCTGGGGGAGCTGGAGTGGTCATGGGGGATGTGGGTTATGGCCCTGGGAGGGGGATTTAGGGTCGGGGGGGTCGATTTGGGGTCTGGGGCATTAGATTTCAGGTCGGAGGTCTGAGGCTGCCGCTGCCCCCCAGGTCAGTTTAGGGGAGCAGGAGGAGCTGCGGCAGCGGTTGCTGGAGACTGAGGCTGCTCGAGGGGACAGTGAGAAGGGGCTGCAGCAGCTGCAGGTGACCCCACAGAGACCCCAAACCCTTGAGACCCCAAAGAGACCCTGTAGAGACCCCAAACCCCATGAGACCCCACAGAGATCCCACTGAGACCCCAAACCCCACAGAAGCAGCTGCAGCAACAGGAGGGGGAGCAGGCGGCGGCCGAGCAGCTCCGGGAGCAGCAGGAGGTACCAACCCCATAGTGACTCTGTAATCCTATAGCTGACCCTATAACCCCCACATAGTGATTGTGTAACCCCATACCTGATCTTGCAACCCTCTAGTTGACTCTACAGCTAATCCTATAACTGCACAGGAACTCTATAGGCTTTTGTAACTTTTTGTGGTGATGATATATTTTGTAATTGGTTTTGTTTTCTGTAACAATGCTGTAGCCACATCTCAGGTTATGGTGATCCTGTAGCTGACTGTATAGTTGGCTTTACAACCTTATATTTATTTTATAACTGTGTAGTGATTCTACAGCTCCCCTAACTCCTATAGAAATTTTAGAGCCACTCTTATACCCTTACGGTGACCCTATAACCGACTCTGTTCTGTTACAGTGATCCTATAGTTTCCCCCCTCAATTCCCTATAGGAACCCTGTAGCTCTCCCTAACCCCTATAAGGACCTGTAGCTGCCCTTTATTCCTGTAGTGGCCCCAGGAGGGTCGGGGGGCTCTGTAGGGTTGGGTGCTATAGGGCCACCCTGCAGGGCCGGATTGGGGAACTGCTGGTTGCCCTGGGAGAGGCCGAGCGGCAGCGGCAGATTCAGGAAGCTGAGAGCAGGACCCTGCGGCAGGTACCACTCCCACCAAATCCACCCAGAACTCCCCAAATTCCCCCCCACCCNCCCCCTAATGCCCCCCCATTCTCCTCCAACCTCTCAAAAGCTCCCCCAAATCCTCCCTTAAGCCCCTCATAACCCCACCCCCAAATTACCCTGATTACTGGTCTCCTTGCTAGGAGCTGAAGGACCTCCAGGAAGGGCAGCGAATTCTGGAGAAAAAGGGCAGCTCCGCGGTGAGGGAGGGGCTCTGTGGGGTGGAGGGATTTGGGGGGGGCTCTAAACACCCCCCCTCCAAACCCTACTAACCCTCCCCAAACACCATTGCCCCTCTACTGCACTCCATTGCCCCCCACTGCAGCTGAAGGACCTGCGCCGGCAGCTGCAGCTGGAGCGGCGCCGGGGGGACCGGCTACAGGAGAGGCTGCAGGAGCTGCTGACTCGCTCCGGTCTGTGGGGATCCAGAGAGGGGGGTTGGTGAGGTGGGGAGTTCCTTACCCCAAAGCTGAGATTGGTCTCTGAAGGGGATGTTGTATCCTGCCGGGGGGTCATTGGGTCAGAAAGGGTGTCAGAGGGGCCACTGGGTCAGAGAGGGGATTACTGGGTCAAAGGGGTGGTCCTGAGAAGGCCACTGGGTCAGAAGGTAGTCAGAGGTGGGGGTCACTGGGTTAGACAGAGGAGTCTGATCTCAGGGTCCTCTCTGTGTCCCCCAGGACTGGAGGAGCTGGGTCTGGACGGGGGATCTCCAGGGAGGGGGCCGGGGGGAGACAGCAGCAGTGTCTGCTCAGCCCCTGGCAGCACCAAGGTGGGTGGGAGCCCCCCACCCTGACCTGTCCCTGACTCCCTCTCCCCGATTCCTCCTCATGTTCTGCCTCCTCATTGTGCCCCCTTATTACCCCCTCGATCTTTCCCCTTGCTGACCCCCCGTTTATTGTCCCCTCCAACTGCCCCATCCTTGATACCCTCTCTTCTTGTTGATCCTCTCCCGGTAACACACTCTCATTACCCCTTTGTTTGTTATCCCCTTGTCTGTTATTCCCCCGTTAGCCCCTCTATTAACCACCTTCCCACTACGCCTCCCCCGTTTACCCCTCTTCACTGACCCCTTTCTCCAGTTAACCCCATTACCCCTCCCTATTAACGTGTCTGTCCCCCTCTCTGCAGTCAGGCTCCTGCAGCCCTGGTGGCGGTAGTGGGGTGGGGGGGGTGGTGCCAGGGGGTGGCTCTCTGACCCCTGCGGAGGTGGCCGAACTGTTCCAACGCCTGGCCCAGAGCCAGCAGGAGCGCTGGCTGCTGGAGGAGAAGGTACTGGGGGCACTGGGGGGTATTGGGGGGGATGGGGTGGGGCACAGTGGGGGTCACTGCTGTGTGCGGTGTGTCCCACCTGCCCAGGTCAGACATCTGGAGGTCAGCAGTGCCTCTCTGGCTGACGATCTCTGCCGCAAATCAGCCATCATCCAGAGCTTTGTGCGGGGCAGCCGCCTGGGTGAGAGACCCTGACCCCATTGAGACCCCCTGACCCCATAGAGGCCCCACAAATAGGCCATCCAGAGCTTCATGTGGAGTAGCTGCCTGAGTGAGATGCCCTGACCCCATAAAGACCCCACAGAGACACCCTGACACCATAAATAGGTCATCATCCAGAGCTTTGTGTGGGACAGCTGCCTGGGTGAGAGCCCCTGACCCTACAGGGATCCCCTGACCCCTGCTGCTCCCCTGTCCCTGCAGAGGCACTGGGCCCCCCTGCAGCCCCCCGCCGGGGTCAGGGGCCGGGGCCAGGGGAGGAAGGGCTGCGGGAGATGAACCGGCGGCTGCAGAACCTGCTGGAGGAGCAGCTGACCAAGAACCTGCACCTGGGGCAGGTGGGGCTGTTTCCTGACCCCCAGATCTATCCTGATCTCTGACCTCCCACCCTGATGCCTGATACCCCCACCCCTCATTCTCCTTGTCCTGACCCTTGACCTCTGCTCCCAGGACCTGGAGGCGCTGTCGCAGGAGCTGGCCCGGTTGAGCAAGGAGCGGGGGATCCCCCCGGGGCCACCCTGAGGGGGAGTCTCCGCTTTAAGAGGTCGTCGCCGCTTTAAGAGGCTCCCGCATGCCCCTCCCTCCCTTTCTCACTGTAACAATAAACCCTCTGTGATTGGCTGTCGCAATGACATCTTCGCCTCCGTTCGTGCGTCTGCCGGCCTCCTGCACTGCCCCGTGATGCAGCTTCCGCGCGCTGACCCGGATGTTGTTGCGGCCGCCGGGGCCGCAGGACGAGAGAGCAGCGGCGCCGCTCCGGGCCCAGCGCGCGGCCCCATGACGGGACGCCGCGTGGCGTCAGCACGGTGACGTAACCCCCCCAACACCCTAACATCCTACCCTTCCTGGTACCGGAGCGGCGGCGCCAACACCCCACCACCACCTCAACACCCCCCCCACCCCGTCCTCCGTCCTCCGAGCGGCCCTGCCCCGCCCCCAAGATGGCGGCCCCCGGGGGCGGGGCCAGCGCGTGGGGCGGATCCGTACTGGAGGAGGAGTGCGAGGTGGTGCGCGTGCGAGTCAAGGTGAGAAGGAGGGGCGGAGTCCGGCGTGCGCGTGAGGGGTGGGGCCTGGGGAGGTGTCGCGTGTGCGACGGTTCTTCCCGCCGAATGCCGTTAGCTAATCAGTGGTACCGGGTGGGTGGCTGTTGCGGTGGGCACGTGCAGGGCCATTTTGGACTGGGAGGCCGGACAGGGTCTGACGGCCCCGGGGCTGGTCTGGGGTCTCCGGCTGCCCTCAGCTCCTGCAACTGATGCCTTCCTCCTCCCCTGCAGAAGAGTGAGGGCTTGCAGCCCCCTGAGTTCCGGTCATTTGCTGTGGACCCCCAGATCACCTCCCTGGACGTCCTGCAGCACATATTGCGCAGGGCCTTTGACCTGCAGGGGTGCGGGAATGGGGAGGCGAGAGCAGGGAATGGGACTGGGGGGTGACAGATGGGATTGAGGTGAAAGGGGATGGGATTGGGGGGAATGGGTGAGCGGATTGGGGAGGGGATGGAGGGAAGGAGGGAATGGGATTGGAAAGGGGTGACTGGGATTAGATTGAGGGGGGTTAGAGGGGACACATAGGGTGAAATGGGTGGGGGGCATGGGATGGGAGTGGGCAGAAGAGCAAAGCCCATGGGATTGGGCAGGGTGGATTGAAGAGGGGAATGGGTAGGGATGGGGAAGATGGGATGAGTGAGATGGAGAGGGGCTCTCTAGCCGGTGACCCCACCTCGTTCCCCTCACCACCAGGAAGAAGCCCTTCTCGCTCAGCTTCGCTGCCCGTGACCACCAGGGCCAGGAAACCTTTCTGCCACTTCTGAACGATGGGGATCTGGCAGCTGCCTTCACCTGCGCCCGACCCCTGCTGCAGCTGCGCCTGGATGTGCGGGGCCCCCCAGATAGTGAGTGCTGGGGGGATATGTGCCCGGGGGAAGGCTTTAGAGTGGGGCTGGGCATCCAGAGTACAGACTAAGGGTTCTGGGGGTGCTCTGGGGGGCAGTTTGGGTGCCCTGGGTGGGGTTGGTTTCCCAGAGGAGGCTTTAGGGGTTGGGCTTGGGTGCCCAGTGGGGATGTTGGGGGGGAGGGGGTTGGGTGCCCTCTGGAGGCCCCACTCCTCCTCTGTTGTCCCAGGCCCACTGCTGGAGGACTGGGACATCATCAGTCCCCGGGAGGTGGCAGCGGCAGAGCCCCCCACTGAGCGCCGGTCGCTGCTGGCAGCGGCGCTGCCCTTCACCCAGGCGCTGCTGGCACAGGTCAGACACTGTGGGGACTGGGGGAGACCTCCCGTGCTGAGACCCTGTGCTGAGACTCTCCCCCACAGCCCCCAGCCTCTTCCTTCTGCTGGCCCAAGGCCCTTTCAAGGCTCCTGCGGCCCCTTGAGGTCCTTTCTGTGGCCGTACGTGATCCCAGTTCTCTCCCATTAACTCCCAGTCCATTGCTAGTGTTCTCCTAGCAACTGCCTGTTCTTTCCCAATGTTTCCAGTCCCCTCCCAGTGACCCAAATCCCATCTTGATGACGCTTAATTCTTTCCCAGTGTTCCCAGTTTTCTCCCACTGACCCCCAGTCCTCTCCCAGTGTCTCCTAATCCAATCCCAGTGACCCTGAGTGCGCTCTGAGTGACCTCCAGTGCTCCCAGTCCACTCCCAGTGATCCTCAATCTTCTCCCAGTTGCTTCTAGTCAGTCCCAGTGACTCCTAATTCTACTCCAGTGACTTACAGTGCTCCTAGTTCTCAGTTCTCCCAGTTCTCTCCCAGTGACTTGTAATCTCATCCCAGTGACCCCTAACCCTCTCCCAGAAATCCCTAGTGCCTTCTCAGTATCCCAGTGATGGTAGCTCTCTCCCCAGGTGGGTCGGACACTGGCCCGGGCTCAGGCAGCACTAGCCTGGCCTGAGGGGTCGCCCCCCTCCCCACCACCTCCTCCCTCTCCTTGGGCCCCCCTGAGCGACGCTGACCTCCGCAGCTACCTGGGCCCGGGGGGGCGGCTGCTGCGGCCCCATGACCTGCGGCTGCACGTGTTCCATGCAGGGGTGGAGCCTGGCCTGCGCAAGGTGGGTGTGTGCCTCCCAGTAACCCACAGTAACCTCTAGCGAGCCCCTAGTGTCCCCAAGTAACTCCAGTTACCGTCAGTGATGCGTTACATGTGGGGTGGGAGCTTTGCCTACATTAGCTGGGTGTCCCTGAAACCGCCAGTAACCCCGTGTAACTGCTCCAGTGAGCCCCAGCAAATTCCAGTACCCCCCAGTAATCCCCAGTAACACCATAACATGTGTTCCATATGGGGGTGGAGCCAGGCCTGAGCAAGGTGGGTATCCCAGTGATCTCCAGTACTGCCTAGTAATCCCCAGTTGCCTCTCAGGGACCCCCATTGACCCAAAGTAACCCTCATTGACCCCCAGTAACCCTCCCCCCTTTCCCCCCATGCCCAGTGTGATGTGTGGACCCCCCCCGCAGGTGGTGTGGCGATACCTGCTGAACGTGTTCCCTGCGGGGCTGTCAGGGCAGGAGCGCCTGGCCCACCTGCGCAGCAAAGCCGCTGACTACCGGGCGCTGCAGGCAGCGCTGGCAGCACGGGCGGCCCCCGCTGAGCTGGCACAGGTGGGCGCCGCCGTGCGTAAGGATGTGGTGCGCACTGACCGCCAGCACCCCTACTTCGGGGGCCCGGAGGAGGGTCACCCACACCTGGCAGCGCTGCAGGCGCTGCTGACTACCTTCGCGCTGGGGCACCCTCGCCTCTCTTACTGTCAGGGGATGTCGGATGTGGCGGCACCGCTGCTGGCAGTGCTGGATGATGAGGCGCAGGCCTTCCTCTGCTTCTGCGCCCTCATGCGCCGCATGGCGGCCCGCTTCCGCCCTGGTGGCCGCGGGCTGGCACGTGCCTTCGCCCACCTGCGCCGCCTGCTGCGCCGCACAGATCCCCCCTTCTGGGCCTTCCTGGCTGCCCGTGGTGCCCACGATCTCCTTTTCTGCTACCGCTGGCTGCTGCTGGAGCTGAAGCGCGAGTTTGCCTTCGATGATGCCCTGCGGCTGCTCGAGATCTGCTGGAGCTCCCTGCCACCTGCCCCACCGCCCCCTGACACTGGGGTCCCGTTGCTGGGGGCCCCCCTGGGCATCCGCCAGGCCCAGCAGGGATTGCGTGAGCGGCAGGGACTGCGTCCACGGGCCCCCCGCAGACGGCGTCTGCAGCAGCAGAGGAGGGAGACCCCCATGGGCAGCACCCAAGAGGATCCCCAGGGCCATGGGGAGCGACCAGAGAGGGGCTGCAGTGCTGGTGATGTCCAGGGTGGCCCCAGGAGCTCTGGTGGTGGCCACGAGGATCCCGAGGCCTTTGTTTGCCCTAGGAGCTCCAGAGGTGGCCACGAGGACCCTGGAGGCATCCAGGAAGATCAACAGGATCCCAGGACCCCTCAGGCTACCTGTGGTGATGCAGAGGCCCCTGGGGGCACCCAGGAGGGTCCAAAGGTGCTGGGTGCCGGTGGCCAAATCTCTGGGAAGGCCACAGAAGCCCCCCAAGAAGCCGCAGAAGCCCTTGACACACAGGAGGAGGCCAAGCAGGACACTTTCAGTCTCAAGAATGTCAGTGGGGGCACTGCGCTCTCTGTGGGGCCTGGGGAGGCCCAGGAAGCCCTTGAGGAGCTTGGAGAACACAGGGAGGCAGCTGGAGACCCCAGTGGAGCCTCCAGAGAGGCTGGAGACCACACTGAGGTTACTGGAGACCCCACTGAGGTTGCTGCAGATCCTGAATTGCTGGGAGCTGCCACCGAGGACCCCTGGGGAGGCCGCTGGGCCTGGGAGGACTCTTCATCCTCCTCGTCTGGCTCCTCTTCCTCCTCAGAGGATGAGGTGGGGGTAGAGGATGATGGGGCCCCGCTGCCGCCACCCGAGGAGCTGGGCCAGGGGAACCCCTTTGTGCTGTTTGTTTGCCTGGCAATGCTGCTGGAGCAGCGTGAGGCCGTCATGGCCAGCGCCTCTGACTACAACGAGGTGGCCATGCACTTCGACCGTCTGGTGAGGCGGCACCAGCTGCCCCGCGTGCTGCGCCGTGCCAAGGGGCTCTTTGCCCGCTACCTCGAGAGCTGTGGGGCGCAGGCTGCTGTGGTGGGGGGCTCCAGTGCATGATGGGGTCCTGCAGGGTGCAGCCATGGGGGGCTCCAGCGCATGAAAGAATCTTGCGCACGGTGCTGTGGCAGGGAGCTCCAGCACGTGATGGGGTCCCGTGGAACTCAGCACCCTGTGGTGGGGTGCTTCAGCACCCTGTGGTGGGGTGCACCAGCACATGAGGGGGTCCTTTAGAGTACACGGCGCTGCAGTGGGGGGTTCCAGTGCGTGAAGGGTGTCCGTCGGGGCGTCGAGTGCTGCGGTGCGGGGCTCAGGCACATGAGGGGGGTCCTGGGGGGCTCAGAGCACTGCAGCAAGGACTCCAGTGCTTTACAGGGGTCCCGCAGGGCACTGCAGGGTCACAGAGGAACCCTGAGGGGTCTCTGGGACCCCCTATGGCCACACTGGGGGTCCCACAGACTGTTGGGGGGTCCTGCAGGGCCCCTGTGGGACCCTTTCAGGGCAGCTCAGGGGTCCCCATCAGTGTTCTGGGGGCCTTTAGGGTCTCTGCCCCACCTGGTACCATCAGCCCATCCTGGGGCCCCCAGGGACCTCCAGACCCGCTGGAGCCCATCTTGCACTGGAGACACCTCAGTATGGACCAGTACAGCTTGGTGCCTCCCTTCTGGAACTTTGCCTCACCCAGTACAGACCAGTAGGGACTGCTGTGACCTTCCCACTGGGGAGCTGCTGCGGCTGTACTGCCTCAGGCCAGACCATAACGGACCAGCAAGGGAACTGGGAGCCCATCACCGTGGGATGGATCAGTCCAGCCTTTGGCCATCTCGGCACAGACCAGTATGGACTGGGAGCCCTTCACCTGTGTGGCCTTGTATCCCACCAGTATGGACCAGTACAGTGCCTCGGCTGGGATCTCCTCACCTCCATTGCCTTGCGTCCTCCCAATGTGGAACAGTATGGACCAGTAAAACATCTCGTCCAGGACCTCTTCACCTGCATGGCCTTGTGTCCTACCAGTACAGACCAGTATGGACCAGTGCAGTGTCTTGCCCGGGATTCTCTTTACCCGTGTGGCCTTGCCTTCTCCCAGTATGGAGCAGTATGGACCAATATGGACCAGTAGAGTGTCCCAACTGGGATGTTGACGCATGAATGGGTTTTCCCAGTATGGACCAGTGTAACCAGTTCCTGCCTTCTCACCTCCTCCCCTTTATTTATTGACCTCCCTGCCCTGCCCCAACCTTGTGGGAGGGACCCCAGAGGCACCAATGGCCCAAATAAACCAGTCAGCCCCCCCCCCCCCCCCCCCCCCCCCCCCCCCCNAAGGGGTTGGGGTCTCCCAGTGTGGACTGGGGAGGGGTTGGGGCCTCCCAGCATGGACTGGGAAGGGACTGGTTGCTCCCAGTGCAGACTGGGAAGGGCTGGGGGATTCCAGTATGGAGTAGTGAGGGAAGTGAGGTTTGGTTTGTACTGGGAAAGGCAGTAGGGCTCCCAGGACAAACTGGGGATGTCTCTCAGGGTGTCCCAGTCTGTATTGGGAAGGGATTGGATTGCATGTCCCAGTCCATATTGGGAATGGACTGGGTGTCCCAGTATGTACTGGGGAGGGATTACTGTTACCAGAACTCCCAGTATGAACTGGGGAGCTCCCAGGATGGAGTGGGAGGGGGTCACGCTGTGGGGAGCAGAGATGACGACCAGGTTGCCGGGGAGGGTGTTACTGGGATCTTCCCAGTTCGCTCCAGTTACCCTACTTCCCATCTCAGTTCTTCCCAGTTCCTCCCAGTTACCCCAGTTTCAGCATGGTCACTGCCTGTGTTTGCAGAGAGGCTGCTCCAAGTCTCTCCCAGGGTCTGCTGTGTCCAGTTCCCCCAGTTCTCCCAGTACGGAGGTGACGTTGTTGCCACCTCAGGGCCCTGGGTGCTTCCGGGCGGAAGAGGTCTCAGCAGCGGCCACAGGGGTTTGGGGGTGCCCCAGTAGTTTTGGGAGGTCGCAGAGGGTTTTGGGGGGGTCTTGGGTGGTCCCAGAGGATTTGGGGGGGTCCAAAGAGCTTTGGGGTGTCCCAGAGGGGTCCCAGTGGTTTTGGGGGGTCCCAGGATGAGCCGTGGGGGGTCCCTGGGGGGGGCTAATGTTCCCTCAGCT
>VXBP01001660.1:0-76204 GCA_013400115.1 Rhinopomastus cyanomelas
ATCTTGAGTACTGTGTTCAGTTTTGGGCCCCCCAAAACTCTCTCTACTGGAGAGGGTCCAGCGGAGGGCTACGAGGATGATTAGGGGACAGGAGGGCATGGCTTATGAAGAGAGGCTGAGNTTGCAAGCTCCTTGGCACAACCTGCTTAGGTAATTGGGTGGACTGGAAAAGTAGCGATGGAACTTCCTCCTTTCCTTGTAGCTGAACTTGAAGAAGAGGGTCAGTGGAATAGATAGGAAGACAGCATCAAAGAATCCCATGAGAATCCTCCCAAAAGTGATGCTACAATTTCTTCATGAGGACTAACCAGATGAGTCCCAGGTGATCAGAGACTCTTATGGCTTGGACTGACAGTCACTGGACCAAATGCACTCTGGCTTCAGGCATTTTAAAAGGTTTGCAGTCTGCAAAACTCATTTTAAAACATATTACTGTCAAATATTTGAAGAAAATATAACATGAGTAGAAAGATAAACCTTGGCTTTTTAAAAACTGCTACAGCTGGTTTCCTTTAAACTTTACAAAGCTATTCTAGGCAAAAAAGATTAACATAAAAACAAATAATAAAATCAGTGCTTATGAAAAGCTTAATCACGCAACAAAACCCCCATGTATGTGATTATTTGTCCTCCTACAGAGATCAGGGATCCTTCTCTTAAGGAAAAAACCAAACATGGTCACAGGATCAAAGTTGCAGCAAGCCCACGACCACTCATACAGATACTCTCAGTGACTTCAGCAGAAGTGTTTGCGCACAGTGTAGAACACAGACTGAGGCACTTCGGTACCGCAGGCTTGCACTTGTTAGCAGCAGAAAATGCTAGTGTTTCCAAATGTACCACTAATAAGAAAACACCCGAGTGGATGCAGGTCTGAACAATGGAGCAAGGTTGGATGTCTCCACTGATGACACTTTATAATCACAGGTCCCACCGATTCCAATGTCCCAACCCTGCTGAAGGACAATAGCCTCTCAGATATTTCAAGGTGATGCACAGAGGCAGAATAATTTGGAAGTTGACTGCAGAAGCCTTGCAATGCAGCTGAGGCAGCTCAAATCAACAGAAGCCCTTCCAGAGACATGAGTGGGAGCTGGAACATGCTCTGCTGCCTTATAGCTTTAAAGGCAGAGTTTGTGCTGTCCTCACAGAAAGGATGCTAATGAGACCTTGGATTAGTTTTTTCCCAGCCTAGGTGAGCACGACAAGCATGAAGCATCTCAGCAAAAAAAAAATACCACTTCTGAAAATTGAGAGAGTGTTAGGAAAATGCAAATACAACACTTCCATACTAGTAATGAGAGACTAGAAAACACAAAGACAGCAAGGCACTAGTGTTATAAATATAAAACTGAACATTATTTACATAACAATGTTTTTACGTTGTCCACCAACAGATGCTTTGACATGTGGCTAATTTCAGCACCCTGATTCATTATTTCCTTGGTACCTTTCACACCTTTACCACTTATTTTGGCATAAGTGTACGAAATTCTCCTGGCCACCTTCAAAAATTATTTGCAGACTCACAGTTTGCACAGCATATTTCAGATGTGATCACTCAGTCCTAATGTTTACCATCTGAGTCACATTGGTTTCTAAAGTTCATGAGATTTTAATAATACTCATCAAGTATATGAGGGATTTCCATCAGACAAATCAAGCACCTGGTTTTGCAATCTGAGAAGACGATTTGTAAATCCATGCCCAGGTACATCTGGTCCTGTTGCTTAAGAAAAAAAACCTCAAACTCAACCACTGTCAGTCTCAACAAAATCACACTGCAAAACACAAGGAGATTCACATCAAATACATCTATCAAAATCCTTTCCAAATCTCACCTTCAAGTAAACAACTACGACATGCTGTATAGCCATGTGTTGGATTTAAAGAAGCTCAACTGTATGCTCAAGGTTACACTGGGAACCTGTAGAAAACCCAGGAAAAGAATTCAGCTCTCTCCTCTTCCAGCACTGTGGACTATTCATCAACTTACGCTGAGTCCTAGATGGGAACACCTCCAAGGGAGGATTTTTATTAGCACATTCTGCCTTCTGCAAATTACTCTGGTATGATCATAATACCTTTGTGCTTTTGTCTACCTACTGGTAACGTTTAAAAGTGCGTATTGCTCTTTAGTCTAGAGATGTATAAACAACAAAAATAATAATTAATATCTTGTGCAATTATCTTCTGCCAAATGAAATCTCATCTTCAGCTTCAACTGATACATTAATCTGCCTTAAGCTGTTGTTTTGGGTTGCTATGCACTGCCTGTTGGTATGTTCCATCCCAAAGGTGGCTCTTTGGGAAACTTGGAAGATCTATAAATAGAAGATGTCATGATTATTATTGGGAGGGGGCAGAAATGCAACAATTCACCTTCTGAGGACAGAGAAACTCAAGAACACTCACAGCCGGTGATGTGAGGGAAGGAAAGCCCTGGTGTAAAAGACCTCGTATGAGCAGGCAGAATTCACTGCAGCCAATGCCGCTCTTTTATAAGTTTCAGCTGGTTATCTAAGCTCACTGTCTCATCAGTGAATGTTAGCAGCCCCCTCTGCAAACTTTGAAAGCCTTTCTTCCTGCAGAAAGAATGCACTGCAGGATGAGAGGAAGCTTTCCTGATGGGCTTAGCACAAGAGCTGAGACAGCTGAAGAAAGATGTCAGGACTCTGGCCTCCAACAAGAAGACTGACATCTAGCACTAGCTGAGGTTCTCAGAGTGAGCAAGTGCAAATGAAATAGTTACAAGAGGAGCTGTAAAAGGCATGGGGAAATGAGGAAAGTTCTAAAAAAAATAAGGAAATGAAGGGAAAACAATCAGTAATCAAACAACTAAGGTCGTTGCTTTCTTTCTTAACTTTGCGGGTTTGGTCCTACTTCTGTTGAGACTTCCTGAGAATTTTTCAGCAGGAACACTAGATTAGATTTGTAGGATCAGATCAAAGGCACCTAAATGAATTAAGCGCTGTCCTCTAAGTCACTTCATTTCAGCCTTCCTAAGTAAAACACACTGAGCTGTCACTGCCTGAGAAGCCCTGTGAGCAGCTGTGCTGTGCTTGCAGTGCTGGGCAAGCACTGGACCTCTGGGCTGCTTTTGCTTTCAGACACAAGTGTCATTCCTGACCAATACAAAGCAATAGTGTTTTAGAACTAGGCCAGAAGGAGGAAGGGAGAAGGTGGACGCTGAAGCTGCTGGCATGGCAGAGTGCCACCTCTTGCCAGCTACAAGTTCATATAAGCAAAGTGTGTTACATTTCATGTCAAAATCAGTCAGGAAACAGTGTTTCACCCAGAAAGATGGACTAAAGAGATACGTACCTAGTCCTCCTCTTAGAGAAAATCTGCCTGTGCCATTGCAGCCCTTCCCTCTTGGTGATGAGAAGGGCTGCAGCAGTGCGCCCGGTGGAGTGAGGGGTGCTGAGCAGCGCTGGCAGCGATGCCTCCAGGGCAGACACCTAACCCCCTCCCCTTGCTCTGCCAGCTCTGCAGGTGTGGCAGAGCACCAACGTATCTCTCCCTCCTACATAATCAGAAGACTAAAGGGCCTTTCAGAGAGAAGTGACAAGCGAACACTGCCTTTGCATAAGAAGAGAGGTGCTGTTTTCCCCTTCAATGAGCGTTTAAGTCTGTTTGCTTTCACTGCTCGTTTGACAGCCCTGGAGAAAGTGCGTGTCCTCAGCCATCTGTGCAGAGTACAAAGGCTGGAGGTCAGAGGAGAAGGTAGCACTTTGACAGCTCTCTGCCTGGGACCTTTGAGGGGAAAGAGTAGTTGCAGTCCAATTAGTCGTTCATTAAATGAAAAAACTGTCCAGAAGTTCAACACAGGCCTAGGTCAAAGCAATCAGCCCCTGCCCACTGACTGGCAAAGACAACACCAACCGACTTCTCCCTTGTTTGTGCCAATGTGAATTTTGACAGCATGTGGTGCACGGACCGGTGTGCTGCAGGGTCCTCAACCTAGCACCCATCACCCTCATGGTGGCTTTGGAATGTATCCAGGCACAACAGTGGCAGTGCTGTTCAGGGGGAGCTGTCTGCAGCAAGCGGCTGTGGCAGCTCAGGTGGTGATGTTCACGAGTGTCTGCACCACAAAGACACATTGCCGACAGCTGGAGTCCCATGGGCTCATGAAAACTAAGCCCACACAGTGTGACAATATATCTGGGGCAACTTCCCCTAGAAGTTATTGCATATCTGTCATGTTGCTAATCATTTTATCCCAAGCATGATCTGTTTGCCTTGAAGTCAGAGATGCTTTCCATTTGTGGAGTTAATTCACAGTCTCCAGAACACTAGAAGGCAGGTTTTTGTGGTCAAATATATTGCCATATTAATAACTTCAGAATATTACATGAAGCACAAAAAGAAAAGAAGAGAATAAATTAACAGAAGCCTGCATGGCACACAAGAGGATTAAAGTGCCATTTGATTACACACACCTTAGAGTTAAAGTTTTAATTTTCCTTTAAAAGATAGCAATAGATCATCTTCACCCTCCATGTGCAGAAACACTTGGAGAGGGTGAGCTATTCTCTGTTGTAATCTACAGGACAAACAAAACTACAGTTAAGTGAAGTTGACCAAATCCTTGCAATTTTGCAGTGGTAAACAATTGTTGTTGTTTGTATTCACTATTGATCTAATAAGGGATTTTTCTCCAAGGATCCTGGTTTACTTTAAATAGAAAAGAACAAGTTTTCCTTAATTCCTTGTGAGCTGATATGCAGCCTTATTTTACAAAGGAGTTACAAAGGAGAACACCAAGGCAGAGAGGGGTTACGAGGCCTTATCTTCACAGGAACTGACTTTGAACCAGTTCCTAGTTGGTGGTTTGGCTCAGGTCAGAGCTTTAGCTCTAAGTCAGAAGCGGCTCGAGGACCACGCCTCCCTGCCCACATGCATGGCTGCATACATTCCTACAGTACAAGTACAGTAAAAGCTCTGCCACTTGCAGGTTTTATTTGCTCTGCTGAGCCGGCACTGAGGAGCTTTTAAAAGTGGAAAGGTATGCAGAGGCATCTTTTTCTTTTACAAGCTGCAGACATTTGCCTCTTTGCAGGGAAGGTCACCAACGAGGCACACAGACCTCAGTGGATACCACTGCAGCACAGCTTTCAAACAGCTCCTCAATCCAGCAGCTCTCCCCACTGCCTTATATTGCAGACCAGCAGAGCTATATTTGGAGACAGCTACAGGGGTTATGTTCCCAAGAGCCTCTGATGGAGTAAGTTCAGAGTGTGTAGTCATGATGGACATGCACACATGTGCCCTAGCAGAGTAGAGGTCAGCCATCATTCATGAATATGTGGAGACCACTTACAGTTCAGTGTAACTAGCATGTGCTGGTAACACGTGTTCCCCACGCACCCTGCTTTCTCCCCAGTAAGCTGCTACAACTTTAATGCCTCCATTAGCACTCAGAACAATTGACGGCTTAAAGTCCTTCCCTACAATGAGCTCCAATGTGGAAACACCACACAGCTTTCAATAATGAGACAAATGGATAACTATTTTGAGATGAGATTTCAATTCCAGAAGAGGAAGCCTGCTCAGCTCACCCTATACCTTTAATATCATTATTAATTATTTATAAACAACTATAAATGCACCCAGCTCCTTCAGCGCCATTTGTCTTTGGAAATGCCCTTGCTGAAATCATAGGCAGGTACCTGGGTTTTCTCTTTCAGCGCATCCACATCTAAGGCAAACTTGCTGTTCCAAACGCTTCTATTGAGAGTCAAAACATTCAGTGTTGAATGCAAGCACACCAGCTTGTTACCCCCCAAATATAGAAAATTTTACATTTCTTTTATTACAACCAATGATTCTTTCATTTAAAGAGTGGACAGTGGAGTTCAGTCAGACCTCAGTCCCCCCAAGCCACATAGGTGCACATTCACAGCCGCAGGAGAAAAATGTGAAGCTGGCTGGTGTTACAGAAGTTCAAAGTGTGAAACAAATATATATAATATGAAACACCAATCTCCTGAAATCTTGTTTTTTTCAGAGACACTGTCAGCCCTAACAGCAATGAAAGATATGCTCCAGTATGAGATAAAACGGTGTTTTGCTGAGTGCTGTACCATTTAGTCTGAACATAAAACGACCCAAGTTCCTTCATTGCAACATCACTCACAATTAGAACTCTGGTATCAAAAATTTTCTCAGTTTTAGTGGAAATGCCCAGCTGCAGAGAGACACAAGCCTGTCCTCTGTCAGGTGGTTCAGGTCTACATTGCTATCAGGAATAGAATGAGGTACCAGCCACGCTTATGGCACTGAAAGAAGTTGTGCACAGTTTCAACACCAATTTAAAAACCAATTTTCTTCCCCCTCCCTTAGTACAGTTGCTTTGATTTTAGCTTGACAGCACTATTTTGGCCAAAGGACTGATTGAAGAAAGAGCAAAGCAGGTCACCGAAGCTGTAATTACACCTGCTGTGCCAACTGCTGCCAAGCCAGTCAGGAGGTTAGTGCCCAGCAGTTTTCTGGCTTAACCTTACTACCCTATCTTCCCACTGCAGATCTTACTGGTTCTTTGGGTTCCTCAAACCTGACACTGCAGAAACAGCAGATTGAAACTCCTCCCAGTAAGAACTTAAACTAAACAACTTCTTTCTGAAGGAACTGGGTTAGGGAGAAACCAGACAGACTAGAGAGGACAACAAGCCCCTGCGTAAGTGAAGTAGTGATAGGTGGTAACACATATGCTCTAGAAGCTCAGGCTTCAGTCTGATCCCTAAATTACACCGATTGAAACTTTGCCTAAGGACCAAGTTGGTTCAATCATTCATGACAAACCTGCAGTCAGAAGTGCCCTCCTGGCAAACTGGGTTGCAAGTTTATCCCCACCACCACATCAGCTGAACCATGGGCTCATTGCTGCAGCTTACAGCAAATACAACGTAAAATACGTTGGCTTAACTTCCAGTGAAATAAGTGAAGTTAAACTCATTTATATTAAGGCACACTGACCTGTATGCACGTAGTCTTATTGATTGGAACCTTTCTGGCACGCTTAACCATAAAGACCAGCAAAAGCTAGCGTGCTCTGCCTTCAGTTTTAGCAGAGAGACACATCCACTGCACGTTTTAGTGAATCATTTGACTTGAGCTTTTGGGAGGTACTAGTGTATTTCTGGAGGATGTATTTGCTGATAGTGAAAGGACACTAAGTAAGAGAGATAATAGTGTGGCAAGCTTTAGCAGAAGGTGATAAGAGACTTTACTAATTCTACACTGAATAACAGTAGCATTTGAAGCAAGAAACCGTGTAAATTATTAATTTTCATGCTGCACTAAGACATTACAGAGAACTCTGGCTACACGAAACCTTGGGGTAGTTATCTCCCTGTTGCTGTTCCTTTCTTGATGGTGGCCTTTCCAGCTGAGACATAGTACAGCAATAACCTGGTCTTCCAGACCAGGGAAAAGGTTATCCATCACACCACACACACCTGTAGGTGCAGCTCCATAATCAGGTCATGACATATCAGGACATGATTCTGATACCACTTTCAATTCACATGAGGCTTGTCTCCACTTTTGGCCAAAAACCAAGGTGATAATATCTTTCCTTTCCCTGTCTCCTTCACTTCTCACCATTTCTGACTGTCCTGGTTTGAGTTAGGACAGAACAAAGTATCTTCAGAGATTTTAATTTTCTGCTCATTCTGTTCTAACTAACTGCACTTTCAGCACTTAACAACATGTGCAGTGTCTGCTCCTACAAGTGATAATGCTTGATGTGTACAGTTTTTACCAGAGACTGGTATGCAGAAAGGCCTCTTGCTTGGGCTTGCTCCTATGGAGACCAAGGTGACTGCTAAACCTCACGTGCTATGTTGGGGTGCAGTTAAGTGAAAGGCCGCACCTGCAGGGAGGAATGATCAGGATAGGTGAACCCTGAAGTGATTAACTATGTTATTCTGTCTCATACACATCATATTGAGTATAAGGCTGAGGGATCACAAGGATCTTTTCTCTTTGTGCCTCATCTTCAACAGTCAGCATTCAAGGAGAACTCTATCCATGCTGCCTTTGATCCCAATCCATACATTCCTGTATCCAGCTCCTGTGTCTGGTTCTTGTCTGCTGTTGAGTCCAGTCTGGGACTTCTCCAGCATCTGCATCAGTGGTGACAGTGATGTAATTGGCAGCAGGGGGGTCAGGTTCACTATCTATTTTTACATGCACTTAAAGTTGCCACTGTTTTCATTAAAGCTATTGTACTTTTCCCAATCCATAAGTCTTTCTCCCTTAATCCCTTTCTTTTCCCCATTTTGGGGAGGGGGAAGGAGAGGGGCCGATAGAGAGCATCTGTCATTGGTCTTGTGGCTGGCCCAGCCTCAAGCCGTGACAATAACACATGCTTTTCCCTTTTCCTGCTTGAGAACAGGAAAGTTAGCTACCTACAATTTACCACCAGGAGTACCTTGGGAAAACACATTTTAACTTGTTGGCAATGTAGATTATAGTTCAAAGTTGCACTTCAGCTCGATAAATTAATTACAAATTCTTGTAAACATTAAGGAAACAAGCCTGAGAGCACTACCAAGCCAGCTCCCTGATATAAACCTTCATGAAACTTCTTCCCAAGAGAAATGTTCTCGTAAAAGGCTTCACACATCAAAGTCTTTCCCTTACAAGACCACTAAAGTTAAGAAAATGGGTCATGAATCCCATCAGTCAAGATACCCACCCATTAGATGTCTTCATACAGTTAGATAGAAAAATATTATGATATTTAATCATACCTAGATGGAGGTGGGGAGTTTTATTTTTACAGTCTTACAGTTCTGGGGAGAGCCCTGGGACCACTGAGTGAAGTCTCAACCTGCAGTACCAAATCCATTTCCTGGATGACTCTTACAACACCAACAGCAGAGTAGACCTTGGTGATGCAACCTCTTTCCTGCATTACCTGATTGCTTTGATTTTCAAGTAAGTGTACAGTACCACAAATACTTGATTTAGTTACAACAGTGTGTGTTTAGCTTTCATCTGGCTTAATGACTTTGTAAAGGAAGAGGGTCTGCGAGGGCACATCTCTTTGCGAAGGGGTGAGTTGGCGGCTGTGCATGAGGAACTTCCTGAGGCTTCCAGAGCAGGTGCTCTGAGTAAGGCATTTCCATCTCTCTACTATCTGGGCTATGGGGCTGACACCCTGCATTCAAGTAACTCATTGCTCTCTTCAACTAAAATCTGACCCTTTTATCTTTATGCTCACACTTTGAAGTCCTATTTTCAAAAACAATGTGAGCACTTAGGAGAGTAAGTCTCAATGAAAATGACTCTACAAGTGGCACTAAATCTCTTTGACACACTCAGAGCTTTGCTTGTGCAGTATGGTTGACAGATCCTTTTGTCCAGCTGCAAAACACCTGTCTGCAGAGTGCAGGTCTTCAGGTTCCTAGAAAATGTCTATTTCTAGACAAAGCCAAAGACAAGCAGATCTAGTGTTAGCAGTAGACCAGCTCGAGAAGTAAAAGCAAAAGACCCTGGAAGCTCACTTGCTACCAACTTTGCAACGATTTCTATAGCTCAGGAAGGAGAAGGTGGCATAAAGACTCCGTGTCAGTCCAGGAGAGTATAGTCTTCTCTAGAATCCTTCAACACAAAGATCCCCAGATTATCTACAAACCAATGCATTTCTATCTCTGCAAAACACAGTGATCCAGGAGCTGAAATACACCACTAGGTGACAAGAAGGCTCTTCTTTACATCTTCTCTATCAGGGCTGTCAGAGGGAAAAGTGAGATGTACCTATGCCATTGTGGTAGAAGACTCTGAGATGTATGATCTTTGTATCTACGATGGAAGGGGCAGGGCATGCCCTGTTCTTGAGGACAAAAAGAGAGAAGGAAGGCATTTTTGTTGAAGAGTAATAGTCCAGATATTTCTGCTCCAGTGCCACAGAGTTCAAGAGAGATTTTGTGTGCTCAGAGGAATGAGCAACCTTTTGTAAATATTGAAAGCCTGTAAATAAATGAAGTATTCATCATGACTGCCATCTAACTCTGAGAGAAATCTATCTTTGTATTATTTGGATGAGGCTCTGTCATTAGTTCAATCTTGCCATTTTTAGAAATTATTAGAGTCTTATAGCGGGTCTGAAACACTATGCCAATGAGACTGTGATTTTAATGCATATTAATGGGACAAATGGGGGAAGGGAAAGGAAGTTGGTGCGATTCCCTTATAGAGTAGAATGCTAAATAAGAACATTCCAGCTGTGCAACAGGAAAGTTAAAATGGTTTGTTTGGATCATTAATATTGCAATGAAAACTAATTAAACCTAGGGCTACAAGAAGGAGCTCACTGGAGATTTGAATAGAGGCAGCACAGCACTCAGCAGCCTCCAGTTTTAGCAGTTTCTTTTATCACATCAAGTGGGATAGCAAGAATTCACTGAACAGACAGAGGGCAGTTTAAAGAGCCAAGGGAATGTGGATGCCCCGTCCAGGGGATGGAACCACAAGAGGTAACTGACCGCAGCAGGCTGCCTTTGGAAAGTGCTGTGAGAGTTCAGTAGAACAAGCCAAGCCCTTTTACTGAGTCTCTGCTCAGACTAACATCACTGATTTCTACTGTCACCTTCAAGTCTGGCCTTGTCTCTTAGAGTGTTATAAGTTTGTCCCTTTATCTGACCTACATATAAGATTTCCTTATAGAAAGAGCTTCAGAAGCTGCTTTATGAAATATATTCACTTAGAAATCATTAGTCCTCCTATGTCTGCCCCCAGGCATGGCACTACACAGCCTATAGTTTCAGTGTGACCTTCAGTTTTGCATTTACTTTCTGCTTTACCATGCCATGCCAATTTTGGTATAGACCAGTAAGGTGTCGCTGCCTCTGTTCTATTCGTACTCCTACAGCTCTTCAGCTCTTCTCAGCTATGATATGGTCTTTCCCCACATGTCTTCCCTGCATGCTAGCTCCCACAAAAACCCTGCCCACAACTCCATATGGAAGCCTGGCGATACAGGACTCTGTCAACCTCTTCCTTAGACATTTGTCTCAGAAGTGTCTCAGGATATTCTTCACCATATGATCAGATTAGGCCTCCCTACATCTTGCATCCTTGCAGCTGCAAGTAAATACTGAACTCCAACTAAGCTGTTGCTTATCTGTGCTAAGTGCTGATAACACTGCTTGCAATTAACCCCAATAAAAGCCACAAAGATCAAAGTGATCTCTTAAAGCCAATTACAAAAGAATTTATTAGGGTGGGGGTTGGTTCTCACAGATGAAAGATGCCTTGTAATTTTACTAGCATTGCCAAAATGTTACTGGACTAGGGTCTTGTTGGTGTCCTGGGAAATTTAAAAATCCTTTAATCATAGAGTAAACAAAATAAGGTACTAAACCAGTGACACATTAAACTGTACGTACGTAACAAAACCAAGAATTTTCCTTGGTGATTTAGACAAGTGAATGCCAAAGAACCGTGACCGGAAATGAGCCCATTAATTGCAGTGTCAGACCACTGGAACATCAGTTTCCTGAAAACTTTCACTTTCAACTCAGAGATTTCCCACCACTATTGGAGGTGCTGACTCAGGTTTTTATTAATTTTCTCCAACCCACTCTCCATCGTTTATTAGTGCTCCTGGATAACAAGGGATGTCTCAGACCCAGATGACTGGAGGCTTGCTAATGTGATGCCTATCAGCAAGAAGGGGCAGAAGGATGATCTGGGCAACCGTATTTTTGGGTATCAGGGAAATAAATTTTGAACAAGCCACTCTGCTGCATTCAATATTAGAAGACAGTATAGCTGAAGGGTTTGGCAGAAAAAGAAAGAAAAGCTTAGAATAGGAGGAAATGAAGAAGTCATGTTGAAGATCTCAAGACATGAGAACATATCTGAGGAGAAAGCCAGCAAGACACCAGCTCCATCACAGCCTGCCCTTGGGAATGCCTCTGCTGCAGCATTTCATCGTGGGAGGCCCAGAGAGGCTGTTGGTCAATGAAGACTATTGCACACCCTGAGGAGCCAAACCCGTTGCACATCCCCATTTGGTGCAGGCAGCCATGGAGAGCAGGGACTTCCATGTGTGCACTGAAGAGATGACAGATGCTTCCTGTCTGTTTAATGCTGTGTAACGAAATAAGCTGAAATGCTTTACAGAAAGGCTGCCAGGCAGAACCCAGAGCTATATGCGTATAGACAGAAACAGCACCAGAAGCTGTGACAGTGGCATCTCTGTGGCCTCTCCTCCTGTCATCACAGTATTGGATGGTGGATGTAAAGATACTCTCCACCAAAGGGGAATTATTTTGACTTTTTGTGGCCAACACATGCATATCACATGCATATGTAAGATGTTATGCCTTTCTCACCCTGCAAACTTCTGCTTTGGTGAACCTGTGCCCATATGCAGGCTCAGGTTACAACAAGCCCACAGAGGGAATAAATGCCCAAGTGAGGCAAAAGCGTACTTCAGATTGCCCTTGAACACAGAAGTTCCAATCTAAAATTAGGCGCATGTACATACACTGGACCAGGTTTACACAAACCCTGCAAAATTTACACCAAGAGACGAGGTACCATTATCTGTGCATCTTTTCCCTGGCACTGAAACAGGTGAGCTTGTCATGGTGGTACTTCTGTCTCTTAATGGACTGCAATCCTGTAATCTACATTCCACTTTCTAATTTCCACTCCCTGATGGTCTCCCTTAGCCAAAGTTCTCAACAGCATAGTTTTGGAATGATAAATATGTGTCCAGGCTTGAGTGACTGCAGTAACCTCACATTCCTTTTTCTGGTGCAGCTTGCATAGTACAAATTCACATAGTTCAAAGTCAGCTCTTGAATGTTTCACGTGCTGGTCCTGCTCCTTCCTTCCCCAGACATCAACACCTTTAAGTAACCCTGCGCTTCCCTGAGCGAGTCCATCTGATATACTGCTGGTTGACAAACAAGGACAGTGACAAGGGGGAAGGAAATAAATTTGTCCTGGACAAGTACTTGATTGCAGTGGAACAACAGAGACCAGAAAGCACACTAACTCCATCTAAGATGTGATTAATGGCCACCTCACATTTGTTACCCACCACATAAACCTTTTACAGACATCTTCAAATAAACCTAATTTACAAGGTATTCAGTGTGAGGGGAAGCAGGAGATGGAAGGCTCAGTAGGGATGGACAGTGCAGGGAACAGCACCTACTTGAATCTGCAGTGCTTCAATGATTTAGTGGGAAAGGTAGTCTCGTTTCAGATCCCTCCTGTAAGGTTAATTTGTGTTGTGATGCAGCAGCCCTTATTACCCTAGTGAAAACCGAATGCTTTGGCTGTCACTTGATCATGCATAGTGATGATTTTACTAGCAAAGTGACTACACACTAAGATGCTGCTTCTGCTAATTGCCTGTCATTATCACTGCCTCCATAGGAAAGACGGCAGACCTGAGCCATCAGAAAGACAACATTAGTTAGATTATCTTAAATTTATCTTAATTTTTCTTAAACCACAACATAGGTGCTAAAAATCATGTTGAAGGAGGTAAAATAGATGTTCACACAGTTAAATCTATATATAGATGCTTAAAAAAAAACCTAGGGCGGTAACTAGAAACATGTATTTCTCTCAGGCATATGAATTGGGATTTTTGGTGCCTTACTTCCTCTTTTGTCCCTAAACATCTCCACACTCACTCTGCTTGATGTGCCAGAGCAAAGCAGGCACAGTCCCACCATACAGAGACAGATTTTGAGAAGCGTCTCCAAGGGACTGAAAGCTTGCGGCGTTCCACAGCACTATACACAAGATGATCTACGTATTTGAGTGGAATGTGCACGGAAATGATCTATGGATATTTTTTCTTTTAATTATGAAGATTGCCTAATGACTTCTGGTGCTTTTTAGTGCTTGTTAAATGTAAAAGCAGAAAAATGGCATAATTCTAATCCCAAAGCAGGACAACTGGTTTGTTTATGCCCATTATATTACATTAATGGTGTAATATCTGCTTTATCTCAGAAGTCCCAAGTCCCTCTCCTCAGGGTTACTCTGCAGCCAGTCACTGCCCAGCCTGTATTTGTGCCTAGGATTGCCCCGACCCAGAGGCAGGACCTTACATTTGATCTTGTTGAACCACATCAGGTTGGCTTGTATCCACCTCTCCAGCCTGTCCAGGTCCCTCTCAGTTTCTCTAGCACTTTTCAAAATGCTGCAATACCTTCACTCTGATTTACAGTAATTCAGAGACTACATAGTGTGTGTGGAGAAATCTCCTCCTGTAGTATCTCACTTGAAAATAAAACAAGATCAAGATACAAAAAGAAAGTTTCTGTTGACTACTATTTGCAACCCCGCTTTTGGAGGAACACTGGCCTAATTCTTTGTCTTGTTGGTTCTTTTGACTTAAATGTTTGCTCCATGTGTTCCCATACTCATCCTTCCCAGCCACTCATGGACTACTATGTTTAAGGCAGGCTCTTGACCTCTTTCTTACTTCCACAGCTAAATAAAACACTTCCCAATCATCTCAAGCATGAATACATCCTCCTACTTCTAGACTCAGCTGTCAGACCAGCTGGAAATTTCATAAGAAGACTGGAAGAGCCTTTAATTTTAAAAAACTAAATAAACTATTTCATACTAGACTGTTTGTCTCCAACTTTTATAAACATTTTATTTAACAGGCTACAGACAAGACTTTGATTGTCTAAGACGAGACAAGATTACAACTTTCTGTAAAACCATTCCTCTGAGCTGTGGTTTACACATACATACGAGGCTGTGGACTATGTTTAAGTGTCAGCAAAGGCTACTCTAAGAACCTACTAATAGGCTTAAATGCGCTAGCTGGACATGGATATCTGTCCTAGAAAATGTTTAGCTAAAACCAGAGAGGAATCTAGATCCTCCAGGCTAAAGTAGAGGAAGATGGAGAAAAAAAGCTGCTGTTGCTGATGCTCTCTGTGTGCTACCTGAAATCCTAAGAAACAGGCAGTAAGAGACCACAAGGGAACTCCTAGGGAGTAACACTTGTTACGATGGCCATGCAACACAACGTTCAAAGGGGAAACAAATATTTTCAATGGCTTACAACAGGGCCAGCTCTAAACAGATCTCTGTCCACATCCAAACAGATACACAGCTGAATGGTGAAAATACCTGACCGCTAAATCCTCCAGTGGGAGGGTTTGGGTATTGGAAAGCACACAGGAGGAAAGGAATCATGAACACTCCTGTTGGCTGTTACCCAAGTCTGTGCTATAGCTGTGTCATCAGGAAACTGTTGGTTCCAGTGTTGGTTCCCCAGGATCCCAGATCATGCACAGTGTCAGGAATCTGACTCTCAGCCTAGGATTAATAGGACTATTTTCACGCAGACATAGATATGTACCTTTCAGCCACACAGACTAGCCTCATTTCCCACGATACTCAATGTTTTTCAACCTAAATGTATGTCTGTCTGTGTTTTGTCTCAGCATACAGTATGCTTATTGCTTTATGTTAAGGACAAAGATACACAGCTTTCCCAAAGTGATACGCAGGCACTGTCCTTTACCATGGAAGAAATTATGACTTCTTTTGTAATATGTGTTTTCCCTGGCACAGCATAACACAGAATGAATCTGTTTTAGCAGCACAGCACCTCTTCACTGGGAAGCAAGGAACGACATATATGCAGGCCAAGTGGGTGAATAATCCAAATACACCCAGTATGGAACAAGATAAACTCAATAAAATCTGTAACATCTCTGGGGGACATGGCAGCCTTACAAACTTAAGAACAGACCAAGATCTGGTGTAGGACATAAACAGACTGCTCAGCTGAGCCAAGGACTACTTTGGCATTTTCTTTCTTGAAGCTGCGTGAAAGAGACTTCAGTATTTATGTCTGAAGGTCTTTTTCTTTGCCTCCTTGCACCTCTGTGAGCTGGCAGGAGGACCAAGCTGTAGTGTTCCCGAAGTAAAATCAAGAAAACAAGTTTTTTATGTGTACCAGAATCTCTACCACATCACACTTTCCTTTAGAATAAAACAGACATTGGTGGGGGGGAAGGACCAAGGCTGAAATGCTGAATTGCTTCCCACAGTAATTTTTTTAATGCCACAGAAAGAAACATGAAATAACTGGTGCATCACTATTTCCCTTTGTTAACACACCCAACATCTGTGCTCCTACTGCTTGCTGAGATGTGGAATCCCCTCCAGTTGTCCCAGCAGCTCACAGTCCTGACAGAGGAGGAGTTGGACAAAATAGCAAAGAGCGAGCAGCTGTGAGTTTTTAGTATAGTTTCTGTTTGTCCCAGATGCCCATGCAAAAAGCATCTTGATTTTTGGCTGTAACTAGCCTGACTATGTTTTCTTCGGTTTCCTCCATAGTGGAGGGCAGCATGTCCATGCACACCAGACTGTCACAGAATCACAGAACATTAGGATTGGAAGGGACCTTGAAAGATCGAGTTCGATCCCCCTGCCAGTCCTGAGGTGCCCAATCTCCATCAAAATCCATCAGGCCAAATGCACAAAACCTTTCATTCTTTCTCCAAGAACTTTGTGTCTGACTTCAGGCCTTGGTCTGGTACATTCTGAAAGCAGAAACTTTACCCCACTTATTGATGATGAGCTTTCATCAAGAGCTGTTACTGAGACTAAGGAAACAATCCCCCACCCCTATATCAGGCCAACGACACGTTTCACTGGTGCCTGCAGTGGCCAGTACAGAAGCTGCTAGCAATGGTTACATGATGGGTCAGTTGGTAACAGAACATCCTGGAGGTTTCTTTTTGACTTCCCACTTTGGTACTGACATGAATCCCATTGCTACGTTGTTTCTTCTTTCTTTTTGAAATTGGATTCCTTTCAGTTTGTTTGTTTACTTATTTGGTTTCACCTGCTGAAATTATTACATTCACAACACTTTCTCTCTCCCCCTGCTAATTTCTGTTAGATTCTTTAACTCATGCGCTATCTACCTCTGTTACGGTTCTTTATACTTGCCAGCCTGAAAGTAATCTGAATTTTCTCATCTCTAATTCCTCAATTTGTTATAAGCTTTGCCCTTTAAGGACGTACTCTCAAGAAAATCACTCTGACAGTCCTGCTTCTAGGACAGTGAAGAAACTGTACCCAGTGAGAAAAGAGGCGCTGCTGTGTGCGCAAGGACTTCGGAGAATGTGCTCTTGAATGGCCAAATCCCTTTTTAAAGTTAAGGGGCATAAATCTGCGCAAAACACAAATCTTGTTACTCCAGTTAAAATAAAAAGGGAACAGGCATTTGCATTCCTAGTCCCTCAGAATCTTTTAACAGGATCCACTTTCCCAACCCCCCACAACTACTCTGGCACCTCACGCGACCATGAGCTGCTGCACTGATCTTTCGCCATCTCCTGTTTAGTGCAGTTTAGTTCTATTTTTTACACGTTGGACAAATTCCACAGGGAATCAAAGTTTACCAGAAGGATGGATTTCTTTTGAACCTCAGATGGAAGAGAAGGCATTTCAGTGTGCCTCTAATTACAGCCACCATGCCAGTTCATATGTGTAGCAATAAAAATAACCATAAACCTACCTAATCATTAAAGTAAAGCAAACAATTCCTCCCTGTATCATCGTACACAGGTACTGGAGTTGCTAATAAACCAGGAAGAGCACTGAGGCACTGGAGAAGCATCTTTCCTATCTCCACAGTTTCTTAAACAACTTTAGAGGCATATTTTTATTAAGTATATGCAAAGCAGATGATCTTAAACCTCAAAAAGAGTCTGTATAATAATTGTGTGCTCTTCTAATGCTCTCCAAAGACCTATTCAGAGTCCATTCTGAAAGACAATAATATATCCAGAACTTCTGCAAACTTCCTCCTAATGAACACATGCCAATTTGAGACCAAGAATTCTGGCCTCTGAGGACAAAATAACCACTGCTCTTAGTCTCTGGGTGTTTTGCTACTTTATTTCCGAGTGATTCAAAATCTAATTAAATTTCTAAACTCTAATGAAATTACAGAAGAAAAATCATTTAGGATTATATTATATACAATTACTCACAGCTGAAAATTACAGTTAGCCTCTTTCACCAGGATAGGGTCCCCTGAGAAATCCTTGTTATTCATATAACACATAAATCTGACATTACTCTCACTATTTACAGGTCGAAGGTAAAAGCAGAATTAATTAAACATATATATCCTGCCCAGTGGCCAGATGGTGGAGAGCAGGTTATAGAGGGAAGGCTGGCAACAGTAACGGTGCTTGAAAACACATTTCCCTGTTTAGTGAAGAATTAGAATAGACCACAAGGCGGGATTCTATTAACCTGTCCTATTCTGATCACAAAATTACAGAACAGTTGTTGGAGTTGGAAGGGACCTCAAGAGATCATCAAGTCTGACTTCCCCATCAAAGGAGGGCTGCCCCCAGGTGGGATTTGAGTATCTCCAGAGAAGACGACTCCACAACCTCTCTGGGCAGCCTGTTCCAGTGCTTTGTGGCTTGCACTTGTAAAGAAGTTTTTTCCTCATTTCCAAATGAAACTTCTTGTGTTCCAGCTTGTGCTCATTGCTTCTTGCCCTGACACTGGGTATGATTGAAAATAGTCTGGCAAAATCCTCCCTACAGCCACCTTTAAAATACTTACAGGTGTTGATCAGGTCTCTTCTCATTCTTCTCAAGGCTGAACACTCTTCGCTTTCTCAGACTGAGATGCTCCAGGCCCCAAATCATCTTCATTACCCTCTGATGGGCTCTTTCTGGTAGTTCCCTGTTTCTCTTGAATGGGAGATCTCACAGCTGTACACAGTACTGGAGACGTGTTCCCATCAAGGAAGAGTAGAGGGTGAGGCTGACCTCTCTAGAACTACTGGCCACACACTTCTTAATACACTCTAGAATACTATTTGCTTTTTTCTTGGCAATAACTATTGGCTCCTGGTCACCTTACTGTCTACCAGGACTCTCAGATCTTTCTCTTCAAGGCTACTCTCCAACAGGTCTATCCCTAACCTATACTGGCACATGGAGTTGTTCCTTCCCAGGTGCAGGACCCTACACTTGTTCTTGTTCAACCTCATTAGGTTTGCCTTTGCCCAACATTCCAGCCTATCTAGGTCACACTGGCCAGCAGCACAGCCCTCTGGTGTGTCAGCCACTCCTCCTCCAGATTCGTATCATCAGCAAATTTGCTGAGGGTACACTCTGTCCCCTCATCCAGGCTGATGATGAATATGCTGAGCAAGACCAGATCCAGTATCGACCCCTGATCACTGCTTTTCCTCACTGGATGAGAACTGTCTGCAGTGAATGAGAACAGTGAATCACGTGTAGTCAGCAGTGTGCAGTCGGCTGAGCTATCGGAAGCGTTTTGCAGAGAAATAGCAAGAGAATAGTCTAAGCAGCTTTAGAGAGTGTTGCCAAGTACTCACATGTACAGCTGCTTCTCTGAAATATGAGAACACCTCCGCCCCCCACCTTGGTCCAGGACAAACAAAACAACCTCAAACAAAAACAAGAGTTGATAATCATGTTATCCTTTCTATTTTTTATTGCTTCCAGGACAGTCTCTCAGAAACCTTGCAGCACGGGATCATTTGCAGCTGAAAGATAGTGTCATACAGCAAAACAGGCCAGGAACTAAGTTCATCTTGGAGGGTACAAGGGTCATCCACATTTATAATGCTAGAGTCTCAAGAGTCTGACTTGTTGTCAAACAATGTCATTTGTTTATGTCTCCACAAACACCTGCAAGTCATAAGCACCATTTCCCACTCACAAACATTTGTGAGCATCTTGCTCATCTGCAGTCTCTCTTCGAGCAAGGTGGCCGTACACATGCAGTCACCAGTACTCATTATGGACTACAACGGTGCCATTAAAAACTGACATCTGGAAGAAGCACATTACAACTGTCATTTATTCAGCAAGAAAGATATTTCATCCAGGCTTAGGATGTACGATTGTGCTGTGACAGGACTGCCCAGACATCCCCTCATCAATAGCAGGAAAACTAAAAATCCAAAGGTTTTCTCTCTTAAAACTTCTCAAGATGTATTTCAGATTGATTGCAGTAAATAAGCAGCTACATGAAATGAGGACAACAGACAGCCAAGGACTAACCTGAAGCAGAAAAGTACCTCAAGAAGCAGGAGCTAAAAGCCACAGAGACTCTCCAGAGAGCTCTGCTGAAAAAAAAAAAAAAAAAAGGGGGCCCCATGTTCTTGAGCTTTCCTGTTCTGAAGGATGGGCTGAAGTGAATTGGAAGGAGCGAGTTCACTTGGCTAAAAGCATTAGTGTTTACTGGTTTGCTTTGTTGTCACTGACTTTTGGAACAGGTTAACCTGCTTGAAAATATTACGTTTCCTGAAGAATAGAATTCAAAGAATAAGCTTGACTCCTACCAGGAGCATTACCTGCTAGTAAGTGCCTTCTTTTTAGTTGCTGCTATGTCATGACTTTTTTTGAAGTAGAAGTGCTTTTCTAGGAACTAGTTTGTAATCATTTTGGAGCCATGGTTCGTTTCTTCTATTCTACTCCCGAAAAAGCTGGATATGAAAGGGAAATATTCAGCCAAGTCCTCCTGTCCTCGAAACATTTAGGATGGTCTTAGTGTTGGAGTAAAAAAAAAAAAAAAAGCTGTCAGCTTTGAGGGAGACTGCCTTAGAAATTCTTCTAAGACAGAAAATCCACTTGCATCCCCATGGATTTAGAAGACTTCAGCACAGACCTGTTCACTGCAGTAGGACTTTTTCAAACTTATAAAAGTAAATGCTAGCATTTAAAGGTCCCTTACAGAGCAAAACAGCTGAATTAAGCTGGGACTCCACAGAATATTTTCAACTTGAGAGTTTATTTAAATGTTGAACTTAAACCCAAAAAAGGGAACATCTGTTTGTGTGTGTGACTACTCAGGATGTGATGGCAGTTTCCCACTAGTCACATGGTCTGTGTGAGTTTTGGATTTTTAGTTGTTTTTAAAAACTGCAGAAGTTCTAAATGCAGAAAATTTTGGAGAAACTACTCTGTTGTCAGAACTCCACAATGCCCTTATTAACAAGCTGGGTATCCGTCCTAATTGAATTTCTTCTTCTCTTAAGTAAGTGAATTACTGTATTTCTTTGCCGTTATTTTTGAAAGCCTTTCTTCCCTCCCTCTCCGAGACTGGTAGGTTTGTTATCTCCTAGTCTAATTGTGTGCATGCTGTTTAAAACTTTGTTTAAAATTCATTTCATTGAAGAAAGAACATTCGTTGAGACAGTGGGGTATTTTACTTTTGATGAGTTTTCTAGTTAATGTTTTCTACACTGAATGCTAAGGGATTAGCTCTGTGCAATGCAGAAGACAGCATGGTGTTAAATACCTACATCTTTGCAGATAAGATGGCAGGGCTGCTGAGCATCCTGTTTGGTGTTGTATAGAAAACAGCATTTTGGTAGAGAATAAGGAAAAAGCTGAGCTGTGATCATGCTATCTGCAACCCACTTTTGGTCTCTGTGACTTTCACTTACAGGACTTTGATGCTCCTTGCTTACTCTGCTTCCAAATGCTTCCTGCCAGCCCAAAGAAGGGCTTTCTCACAATTGGCATCTTCACAGCTACTCATCTCCACTTCGTGCAGGGAAGAAGTGGAGCTCATGAATAGGAAGTGTCATTTGGGGTCATATTAACGTTGAGGCTAAGGCACACTAGTAGAGAGGACAGAACTGTCATCATCTACAAAAACAGAGGCTGTTAAATTTCTCTGATCTCCGAGATTTTAGGTAGGGGGGCAAGCACCCTCTGGTGGCAAAAGCCTCATCTTTACTTAATGAAAGCTCATACTATTCTGCTTCATGCAGAAATTCATAGAAAAGAATCATCTACGCCTTAGGGAATCCAGCAAAGGTTGTTTGCGCCACCTGAGTCATGCAGACCATCTATCCCAGCTTACATCCACGGGATAACTGCTCCTGCCTCAGCTTCTGCAAGCAAAGCTGTCCATAGATCGATAGCAGTACTCTATTCTCTTGTAACCCTTCTCAGAGTACACATAGGAATATCTTGCTCTCACTACCCTTTTTTTGATGGCACTTCAAGCCCTCTGCAACTTTCTGTAGACACTTCCAAGAGTCCAGAGGAATGGAGACTGTCCACTACACAGAACATGGGTAACAGCCCTGTCTGACACATGTGAAGGAACATTTGCTGCCCCAAGGAAGACTGAATGGCACTCAATGCCTGGCTACTGTACCACCACAGAACTAGCCACTATCTGCTGTAATGAGATAAGAACCCTTAGATGGGGTAGGGGGAAAGGGAGAAGAAGCAGAATTAAAGAGACCAAGGACATGCTGGTATTGAGGAAGACAAGGCACATATTACTGCTAAACAGTGCAGGTTATGACTGGAAGCCGTTCACAGTATCTCATAAGGTGGGGAAAGTAAGCTACTGCTGCTCCTTGATTCTGCATCCGAATTGCACTCGGCACCACTTTCAACCCTGCAGTGACCTACTAGCAAGGTACTGCATGTCTACAGGAAGAACAGGACGTGCCCTGGTGTGGCACAGAAGCTATATTCTGTTTCTCCCAGCTTTACATACAGCAGGTGTGAGGGAGTCTAAGCCTTGTAAGACCACAGACCAGGGGCTCTCAGCCCAGTGTATTTATTTGCAAGTCCATCACTTGCTCATCAGATGTACCGGTATGGAGATAACTGTACTGACAGAGGACTGCAGTGGGCACCCAGAAGCAAAAGTTTCCTCAGCTGCACCCCTGGCTCCAGCAAACCTGACCACAGCCAAAAAAACCAAAACACACACAAGAAAGCTGGCCCCCACCAGCTGGAGACACAGTCTCCCAGTGCTGCCAGGTCCCTAGGGTCACACCCTTATTACAGTCCCATTTGCCTGAGCCAGGCACAAGGAAGAGGTGCCAGTGCACCCTCAGTTGCTTTGAAACACTTTTGCACGAGTCACCAAATTACAAATTCATCTGCAAGCTTCCTAACCCAGAAGCAGAGTCTCCTAGCCCAGAGCGTTTGTTCAGGGTACGTAAGGTAGTCTAAGCCAAATAGAGAGAGACAATGGGGCAGACTGCTAGTACTAGGACTAGAGTGCTCAGAATCACCCACAGCATTTCTAATCCTTTTCCTCCAGGAGGTTTGTGTACATCTCCAAGAGATCTACATTGAAGATCAGATCTAGGTCATAGAATCATAGAATCATGGAATGGTTTGGAAGCGACCATCTAGTTGTAACACCCTTGCCATGGGCAGGGACACCTCTCACTAGACCAGGTTGCCTAGAGCCCTGTCCCACCTGACCTTGGACATTTTCAGCAAGTCTCTCTGGCAACTTGTTCTAGTGCCTCTCTGCCCTCATAATGAGAGATGTAACCTAATTTGGCTTGAAACCAGCCCCTTTGTCTTCTCACTAGAGTCCCTTGTAAAATGTCCCTCTCCAGCTTTCCTGTAGGCCCCCATCAGGTACTAGAGAAGGCTGCTAGGACATCCCCCTGAAGCCTTCTCTTCTGCAGGCTGAACAGCCCACCCCAAATCACTCAGTCTGTCCTCAGGTCAAAGAGCAACGTGTTATTTGACCCTGTCAATCCACTTTTTTCCACTTAAGAAGAACCCGAAACAAACAGAAGCTGGCTGTCTAACACACTGCTCAGAAGGAAACTATTTAAGCAGGATTCGGCAAATTATATTAAACCTTAATTAAAACCATATTAAAAATATAAATTGAAAATATTCTCTCCAGTCCTATGGGTTTTCAGAGATTTCCCTCCATCTCTCCCTTTTTAAAAGGAAACGAATAATTTAATCTCAATATATTAAACTGACCTACATAACATATTCAATGTAAAATATTATTTCTGCCATAAAACACAATCTGTCACTGGTTTCGTTCAATCAGAAAGCATACATTAAGTTCTAGGTGTTATTAAGATAATAAAAGTAATACAATATCACTTTTATGTTGTTAGAATTTAAAACAGTCTTCATGAGAGAACATAGAATAATTAAGGGGACAGAAGAAAGGAGTTATTTTAAAATCTGTAGTGAAATACATTTGCAGGCGAGAGCAAAGAGACTGGCTTTTAATCTGGAAAGTCGGGAGCTGTGTTTTTCACACCCACTACATAGTCTTAGATTTTTTTTTTTTAAATGCCCCCCCATTTTCTTTGTAACTTTGATTCAGATAATTTAGCACAGCCAGCTTCTGTGTCACATCTGCAACTGGATTTTCCATCCATCCCAACTCCCTTATCTGAGCATCATTGATTTTTTTGAGAGAAAATATTTCTGCTTCTATAAAATAAATTTCCAGGCATTTTAATTATGAAGGAAGGTTTGTCAAGAAAGGACTTTCAGCTAAGAATTACAGTTCATAGGATCATAGGATGTTAGGGGTTGGAAGGGACCCAAGAGATCATCGAGTCCAACCCCCCTGCCGGAGCAGGACAAAACTATCTAACACAGATCACAGAGGAACGCATCCAGGCGGGCCTTGAAAGTCCCCAGAGAAGGAGACTCCACGACCTCCCTGGGGAGTCTGTTCCAGTGCTCCGTGACCCTGACAGTAAAGAAGTTCCCCCTTGTGTTGAGGCGGAACCTCTTTTGCTGCAACTTACACCCATTGCTCCCTGTCCTATCACAGGGAGCAACATTAAAATAAAACATCTTGCTCTCATCTCTTTGTTCCCACTTGTTTTTCCTTTTTTGTTTTCTATTTTTTCTTTCAAAAAGTATATAGGAATGAATGGCTTTCTTCAAAACCACTCCATTCTGAGGCTGCACGCTGAGCTTCAGGCAGCACAGCGCAGCAGCTTGATGGAGAAAGGAATGCCTGGGAGGGTGGCCTTTGATGAACAGAGGACTTGGCATGGAAGCCTCTGAAAGGTTGCTTCCAGGACATAGTTTTTTCTTACAAGGAAAAAGCCCTATATTCTCACAGAATCACAGAACATTCGGGATTGGAAGGGACCTTGAAAGTCCAATCCCCTGCCACAGCAGGATCACCCAGATCAAGTTGCACAGGAACACATCCAGGTGGGTTTTAAACATCTCCAGAGAAGAGACTCCACAACCTCCCTGGGCAGCCCATTCCAGTGCTCTTTCACCCTCACTGTGAAGAGGTTTTTCCTCACATTATGTGGAACCTCCTATGTCCCAGCTTACACCCGCTGCCCCTTGTTCTATCACTAATACTGGTATCACGTAAGCCACAACGCACATGAGCTACATGCAACAGCCATTTTTGGTACCTACTTAATTTTAGTTATTTTTATTCTCTGTCAGAAATAAATCACATTCTGAAGACTGGAACTACAGGCAGAATTGGAAGTCATGTTTTGTGGAGAGAGGTGCTGGGGTGCCGTATCCTCGCTTGTCAGCACATTTCACTAGCTTTACTGCACCTGTAGTCTTTTTCTCAATCTATAACCACTCCTACTGCATACAGCCCTCAGACTTGCAGCAAGGGAACCCCAGAATGGAAGTGGTGCTAATACAAAATTTTAAAATAGTTTCTTTTCTATTCTGTCCAAAGACCAGCACCTGGTTGCCATGTTCCTAGGATGTTCTTATTAATTTAACTAGTAACACTTCACTAAGGCAGGAAGCCTCAGATCCTGTCACAGCCTTTGTCAGGGTCATCTGTCCCCCTGGAAGCAGTCAGGCACAGCAGTCTCTTCGAGTATAGAACATTCTCCTTGATATCCCAACAGGCTAAAATATTTCTATTGCAGATTTTTGGAGAGCAAAGGCCTACGCTTCTGAAAACTCAGAGGAGGAAATAGGTAAGTTCATGCCTCACAGAGGAAGGTGGATGCCTACCTGCACACTGCAATGCAAATTCATAATATGGTTCTCAGTTTACACTTCAACATTCTGCTTCCTTCCAGCAAAGACTGATACAGGCCAAATAGCTGGGCAGGGCAGGAGACTGGGGACAGGGAGGTGGAGATGAAGCTGTACAGGTGCAGTTATGGGAAATGCAAACATGAGATTGGCAGGGTACAAAGTGAGCAAATGGGGATGAGGAATTTAACTTTGGAGAGGGGGAAAAGTAGAGCCATAGCTCTAAAACTCAGCCATGACCTGCCCACAGCACAGGCTCATTACTGTAAGATAGCCCTGAGTCCCTTAGCCACAGGTTCACGTGTTTACACGGCATGCAGAGGGCTGAAAGACATGAGTCTTCTCAGCCACCTGTACTAGCTCAGCGTTGACAGGACATTCTGAAGAATAAATATGATTGGATTGTATTGTTCTAGGATGCATTGAAACTTGGGAATCTGTGTCACATCTGAAACACAAAGGCTGTATTTATTATTTAATGGTGTAAACTGACTGCCTTGTTTTCAATTTTTGCAGATGTCACTTATGTCATTATAGGAGTTACCCTAGGAGTGCTTCTAGCAATCGGTCTAGTAGCAGTACTAATCTGCATGGTCAAAAAGCTAATGATTGATGTCTTTGGAGGTAAGAAAAAAAAACCACTCCGGTCTCTTATCCGGAGATCCAGATCTCTTATGTTCTAATACAGCAGATCTGAGCTTCATGGTTAGAAATCAAAGGAAAGCCAGAGCTGTCGTACGTACATGAAGACTATTTAAAAAGTGTTGGAAGTGCTCTTTAGCCACACGAGAGAAATAAAATTCACTTCAGCAGACTGCTTGCGTATCTTTTAGAACACTTAATTTTAAAAACAAATTTCTGTCCATTCAGCACAAGCTAAAGAGCCTGCTGAATTCACAGGACTAGCAAGAGGCTTGGTCATTCTTTCTAGCCAAAACCACTACTTACTTCACTGATTCCGGACTTTTCAGTACAGGCTGTTCTGTTTTGGAAAAAAAGAATCCCAAGACTTTGCTAAAGCTGGTCTTTGCAACCTACATTTTGCTTGCCAAAAGAGATCCATACTAAGCAAAGAAATGGTCTTGGAAGGACACCGTAGTAGAAATGGAAGCCACAAGGTAATTGAATGAAATATACGGAAAAAACAATCCTCACTGAAAGAAAAAGGCCTATAGAAAGAGGGTTTGGGGACTGAAAGAATTGTTGTCTTCTCTCTACGACATCTTCATGGTGGATTGCAAAGGGTTGTGGCCTTACGTATCAAGCTTGGAGTGAAGTAATCTAAGCTCCCTTGGCCCAGTATGGCTATCACTCACAGCCTGGTTCTACCTTACAGCAAACATGGGTCTTTTAAAGGATAATTGTGCCAATAGGCTGCCCAAGAGGATACGAACAACAAAGTAATGGCATTTCCTGAATCACAAATGGCTGATACTTTATTTAGTGGCACTAGACAGCACAGCTAAAGGAAAACTACTTCCACCTCATTCTTACCAAGTATCTACCCTCAAAGATGTTTCTTGTGACACTATGAGTGTGCTACAATCAAACTTAAAATAGCCAACGCACTAGCAAATATTGACATGAGATATTCCAGGTGAAAGAATCACGTAATTTGCATGCCATTACTAATATCAAAGGGTTTTGCCTCAGAAAGGCTGGCTAGATCGTTACCAGCTGTAACTATGTTCTTCTGGTTGCATCTTCATGACTTCTGAGCAGGCCTATCATCACTCTGTTCCTGGATTCTTAACTAACCACATTTTCCTGTTCTCTCTTTAGAGTCAGATGGCAAAATGGATAGAAGGTGAGTCACTGCTCCTTTGTGTTTTCTGAGCTGGTGGGATGCACAGACTAATGTTTAGTGTTTCCCTTTATGCACGACTCTCCCTTTCCCATGACTCTGATATGGCAAATACCTAACACGCACACAAACCTCTAGAGGACCACGATGCATTGTGAATCTAGTGGGTCTGTGTGGAAAATAGAATTCCCTGGTAACCAGGTTTTGACTTTCCAGAAACAGAAGAGATATCCCAGCAGAGTGTGATTCTTTTCAAAAAGAAAATTCCTCAAACTTTGTGATTAAGTTGATTTTTCTCTTATTTGTACTACATGTTACAGAATCACAGATTTATTTTGGTTGGAAGAGACCTTTAAGATCATCAGGTCCAGCCATTAACCTAGCACTGGCAGGTCACCACTAAATCACATCTGTTGATGCTACTAGTGACTCCACTACTTACCTGAGCAGCTTATCTGGTAAACCTTTCAGTGAATAATTTCTTCCAAACATTCAATCTGAATCACCCCTGATTCAAAGACAGAAAAACATGAAAAGATGGAAAGAAAGAAAGATTGAGGCAAAAAAATTTAAAGAAAGAGAAAGAAAAATAAACCAGGGTAAATGGCTCCATCACATGTTTCCCAGTTACAGTATTTAGATCTCAGTTCTGAGTTCTCTTCAGGCTCTTACGGGTCAAGGCCATGCAGTGATCATTTCTGCATGAAGTGATGCATTTTCCCCCTTCACTTTCCTCCCCCTTACCTAGAAACAGTAAGACTGTTTTCAGTTTTGAGCACCTGGCAAGTTCACTGGCACAAGAGGTAGTGTTAGACTGATTAGGCAATGGCCACTCCTCATCTCCTCCAAGGACAGAGACTGTGGACTACAATATATTTGTTGACTCATGGTTATCTACAGCTGTGGGCACTTACTTGTATCCCTGTCAGACATTTTTAGGTGACTAAAAGAGCCTCAATGTTAATTAATCAGCATTCTCATGAACTGGAGGCAACATCTGTACTCAATGACCTATGAAATGGCTTTGACCTCTCTTGGAGAGCTGGATAGAAGGGTGCCCCCACCAGAGTCATTCCTCATAGAGAACACACAGCATACGTTAAGATGAAGATCAAAGCAGGGGCACTCCTTCCAGCAAGTACTTGAGCGTTTTGCCTGTCCTACAGAGAAGAGCCTAGCCTGGATGCATCTGTTGTTTTTCCAGGAAGACATTTCCCCAGCCTTACAGAGATAAATGTCATAAAATGTTTCCTTTCCAGTAACACATTCCTGCAAGACACTAGCAATTTCTGTGCATCAACAGATTAGGACTCGTATGGCAAGAAGAACAAACACAGAACATCCAGTAAACTGTCTGGTGCATTACGGACAGCATAGGCAAAGCAATGAACGTGAAGGGCGTGAGAAAGAGCTTAACCAAAACAGAAAAACCAGAGTCAAGGGAAAAGGGGACAAAGGGAAGAGAATGGCAAAAATTAGAAGAGACAGAGAAGGCAAAAGACTTACTGCCTGCATTAAATGCAGATGGTATGATCTTCCACATTGGAGTTTTCTACTGCTCTTTGCTTTTTCCAATGTGTGATACCATCTTTCAGAGAAAGTTTCAACATCCATGATACAATTTTCTAGAGGAAGTTGCTGACTTTGTCATGGCAGCAAAATTTAACCTCTTTCACAATGATCTTACACCAACGGCTTTGATCATTCCTTGACCCAGCCTGCACGCATTTGTTAAAAGGTTCAGTGCCCGGATTCTGGTCGTCAGGCTGGAAGCAGGACGAAATACAATGCAATCTCTGCTTTAGAGCATCCGGCACCGATCACTGAGAGAAGATGCAGTTACACAGTGTTTAGGGGCAAAACCATGTATGTTCAGGATGACTGTTTCTGGTTAAGTAGAACACATCTAGAAATAACTTCATCAGTTGTAGGTTTCAATTCTGCTGTAGCAGTGAATAATTTACTAACGAATCTTTGCTCTTGGTCGTATGCAATGTGGTGGTGTGCTCATTAAGGCATGCAATGCATTAAGGTACACTTAGAAAACAGTACAGCCTAGAGTGCATTAAGAACTGTGTGGCCAGCAGATCTAGAGAGGTCTTCTTCCTGCTCTACTTTGCCTTGATGAGGCTGCACCTCGAGCACTGTGTACAATTGTGGGCTCTCCAGTTCCAAAGAGACAGGGAACTACCGGAGAGAGTCGAGCAGAGGGCGATAGATGATTGCGGGTCTGGAGCATCTCTTACAAGGAAATGCTGAGACAACTGGGACTATTTAGCTTGGAGAATACTGAAGAACTTTTATGCATGCCTGAAGGGTGAAACTAGGGAGGAGGGAGTCAGTGTTTTCAGTTGTGCCCAATGACAGGACAAAGGGAAACAGGCACAAGTTGGAAAACAGAAAATTTAATGCAGAGCTGAGGAAGGTCTTCTTTACTATGGGGGTGACAAAGCACTGGAACAGGCTGCTCAAAGAGGCTATGGAGTCTCCTTCTCTGGGAATATCCAAAACCTACACACATGCAGTCCTGTGTAATGTGCACTAGGCAACCCTGCTTCAGTGGGGGCAGTTGTCCTAGGTCATATTTAGAGGCCCCCCTCCGGCTCCAACAGTTCTGTGATTCTTTGATTCTGTGTCTTGAGGAAACAGTAAAAATGCTATCAGATTCATAGCAAACATTTAAATCTGCCTCTATAAATTAATTCTTAGTAGGATTAGTGAAATGCAGATATCCTTGAGATAGCAGCATTTTTTAGTAAAGTGATGTATATGCTGCTTTGGATTACAAACCAAGCTTTATTTTTCCACATGACAGATGCAGAACAGTTGATGCAGAACTAGTCTAGTTGGTTTTGTACCAGCATTCTGCAAATCAAGAAATCTACTCACAGAAAATCAAAAGGAAATAAAGAACACAGGATTCAATGCACTTTCAAATCTTTCACAGAATCACAGAATCATTAGGGATTGGAAGGGACCTCGAAAGATCATCTAGTCCAATCCCCCTGACACAGCAGGATCACCTAGACCAAGGCACAGAGGAACACATCCAGGAGGGTCTTAAACATCTCCTATGAAGGAGACTCCACAACCATCCAGGGCAGCCTGTTCCAGTGCTCTGTCACCCTCACTGGGAAGAAGTTCCTTCTCATATTTATATGGAACCTTCTATGTTCCACCTTACAACCATTGCCCTTCATCCTATCACTAGATGACATTGAGAAGAGCCTGGCTCCATCCTCCTGACAACCACCCCTCAAATATTTATAGACATTAATAAGGTCACCCCTCAGTCTCCTCTTTTCCAAGCTAAAGAGACCCAGCTCCCTCAGCCTCTCCTCAAAAGGGAGGTGCTCTACCTCCTTCATAGTCTTTGTTGCCCTATGCTGGACCCTCTCCAGCAGCTCCACATCCCTCTTGAACTGAGGAGCCCTGACTTCTAGACTTCTTCAGGATAAGATCTTTCTATATAGTAAAGCTTATGCTGACATGTTAAACCTGCTTTATACCTTATGAGAGTATCTTAGAGATTGAAACTGGATCTTTACAGCACAAATAATTGGTGAAGTACATGGTAGGTTTCTACAGGAACCTCACTCCTATTGGCATCTCTTTTGCAGGACCAAACTTGACCCAAAGAATGGGGTTATTGTAATTTTTTAGATTCCAATATCCTTAATTGAATTTGTTGTGGTTGTGTATCTCTGAAAGAAGACATATGGGAGCTCTTCTGAATGAAGACAACAAAAAAAAAATACCACAAACCTCAAAAATGAAGCCAGCAAAATCCACACCAGCTCATTTCCTGAAAAGAGCATTGAAATAGTACACTGCAAGCGCTACAGTATTATCAATACTGAGGAGATTCCTCAAGAAAAAATCTGAACATACAGCTTAGAATACCTGAATTATTTTTCCTCAAGGGCCACAGGGATAGTTTCCTACTTATTCAGGTCGCCAGAGAGGCAAGTGTTAATTTGTTCTAATCTGATGTTAGCTACTTGTTTTGATTCCCTGGGGATTGTAACTCATGGCAATTTTAGTCCAGTGGCTAGTCCTGGAAAACCTCTGGTAAAGCAAAGCCCATGATCTGAAATCTAGATTTACTCCAACGAGTCATACAGCTACCCCGACTGCCTCAGGGACACAGGCAACCTGAAACTCAGTGACTATCAAGACGCTAGAGGGAACTATCGGATACTAAAGGCATAATCCCTTGCCAATAACTTCATTTTCTTCTTGACCAGTGATGACTGCTAGCATTTGTTCAGAAAAACCATCTGTACCCAACTGAAAGAGCACTCATCAAATTCACCTTCTGCCAATTTTCACACCCCTATTCCCAAAAGAGCCTTAAGCCACTCAAAGATTTCTCTCCTTAGCTGGGACACACTATGAGCAGATGTAACCCAGCAGAGTACATTATCATAGTCAGTTGAGATGTTCAGCTTCTTACCATTTGAAAGCTTTGATGCAGATAATAATCTTTTTTCTAGAACCCTGATTAGCTGGTACTAACCCTAACCAACATATAGCAAGAACTGGTTTCCATAAAATCAGGGTGCATTCTGATGTGACTCCCTTGATTACTGCAAATACTTAGACCAACATTATTTCTACACCCACGTAATACTGATAGCTTCTCGTGAAATAATTAACAGCATTTATCACTTTCGTTAGTGGCCAAGAGCTGAGGTTGACACAAGGATGATACCATCTCCCATGAGACTGTCAATGTCCAGATTCTCGTGGAGGAAAACACTCCCCAGCTTGTCATCCCAGAGACAAGCAACTTTAAGAGAGAATCTAGATTAAACAGCAACAGGTGTCTTGCTTCAGGAGGAAGCTGTTGAAGCAGCAGCACAGGATAAGATACAGGCTGCTTACAGATGCCTCTGAGAGGGCAGTGGAGCTATACTGCCTATCTCAATGGATTTTTTGTCCTCTTTGTGTACAGACTGCTGCCAATAATAGGCTTTACCTGGTGGACTCTAAGTTTAAGGGATAGTTGATTTGGATGGGTTTTCCTTTTATTATGGATTTTCTCATTACCTTTTCAGGTATTTCTGGTCCAAGGTAGCCTGCTTTGCCTCTATGGTCATGAGTTGTGTAGTGAGTTATATAAACTTATCCTTACAATATGCAGAAATCAATAATGACCAGTGGTGGTTCCTGCTGAGGGCTGTGTTACAGCCTTCTCAAAACAGTTAATCAGGTATATAAGACTAAGATTTAAGCAATCGATTCACAATGGGATGCCCTTATACTCAAGGGGATATTTACTAACACTGGAAAAAAAGGCTTGAAACATGGTTCTGTCAGCTAACAAAACACTAATTTAGATGCCAACTGATAATTATTGAATGTCTTTTTTTTTTAAATTAATAGTTCATGTCAGCTTCAAATGCCATCTTGGTGTAAGCTTGGTAAGTTATGATGCCTAGAAATTTCATGCAAGTTTAATGTATTAATAAAAGTGTCTGGGCACATTTAATGCTAGCAATATTTTGAGTTAACTACAGCACATAGCAGCCAGATTTATTTTGACAGGGGACAAAGATATAGACATACCAAGACAAGAAGAAGGATAGAGAGACAGAAAGTTTACTAAGAAGGAAAAGGTGCAAATTTTAAACCTGCCGCAAAAGCAAAAAAGGAATCTGTTGCCTCAGTGTGTCCTAGGCAACGGCACGCACCAAAACTCTCCGTGCCACTCACCGGGTTCTACCACTTGCACATAAACCACTGAGAAGATCAGGTTTTAAATGTAAAATGCTGTTTGCTGGATGAGAGGAGGAGTTTGCTTCAGATAGCAAAGGAAAATCACTCCCAGAGTCTAGAGGTTCTCTTGTATTTTCCCACTTGACTTCTACAGGACTGACTTTTCTTTGCTACACCATGCTTCTGAAACACAAGGTCCTTTTGAGAAACAGATCACTCTTTAGGTGAAAGGAGGAGGGCTTGGAATGTTATTACATCTTGAAAGTCTCCAGTCTCCTCAATGTCTAAAAATAGGAGGTGAAATCAGTCACTTGGAAAACAAACATTGGAGATGGATGGCATGGCAAAGACTATGTTTGGGCTGTCGAAGGAAAGTTTGAATGTTGAGCTGCAGTTTCTTAGAAGGAGTAGGACTTTTTCCCAGCATTTTTGTCATGTTATGGTCTGTAGCCACCTGCACTGACAGGCAGCCTGTTGTAAGATTCTGTTCACTATCTCATATCCTTCAAACAGAAGGTTTAAGGTCAGACAGAAAGAAAAATCTCTCTGGAGAAGAGAGCAGTTCTTTCTGTTCTAAACAGTCCAAATCGTTCAGTAATATTGCCACCTGCAGAATGTGTAGTTTAGCAAACAGGAAGCCAATTGAGCAGCCAGAGTCATATCACTGATACTATCTGCTGCAAATGAGAGACGTGACCTGCTAATCACCTCACTGGAGCCTGAGCTCACAAACTTCACTGGAGACCCTGTTTTGATACTAGTGTACTTGAGACAGCCAAAAGTGGGAGTCCTTTGGAAACTGGCCCGAAATCTACAAATCATAATCCATAAGTAAGAGGACACCAGAAGAAAAGAGCCTTTAGCCTTGTCTGAACAGGTCACTGGAGGAGTGGCACACAAAACAAAAGAATCGTGATCTAGAACGCACGCAGTTTGCACAGGACACACGGCACTGAAACTCATCGCAGCAGCTCAGATGCTGTGTCAGCTATTCACACATTGCATTGTACGTTGGGTCTGCAGTCAGGGAGCAATACTGTCCTAGCTACTCTACTATCCATTGAAATCATATCTGCTTCAGACACGAGCACATGCTGCTGCTCTACCAGAGCCAAGTTCAATGCCAAAAATAAATCCGTGAAGGAATGATCCGGTTCCTAATCAGAGTAGCTAAGATGACTTCTCCACAGGAGATTTTTGTACAAAGAGAGCAGGAAACAGGGAGTGGTATTGGTTGTTTTAAGATACGCTACAGCAACTTGTGTGAATTTTAATTAATTTTTATTGAAGTAATTCCCTCCTGTGGGAATGTGTCAGTTTTGGAGACAGATGTTTTCTGTGTGCTGACCTGAATGTAAGAGTATATATTTTCTCAGTTAAATGGTATTTCACTTTTCAGCCTGGAGATACCTGACATAAGGCTAGTTCATTCCTACACCTTATTCAAGCTGTGTCCTTCCTGCTAAGACACCCACATGGGAGATCAGAAATGGTGGTGCTCTTCTAACACCAAGTGTGCCACAGCTCCCCCCATTTCTTGCAGATCACTGCTCTTGGACATTGCTCATACAGTCAGACTGACTGCATCTTTGCCCTTGCTTTGGGCTGTCTGAGTACACCCTTCACAGTTCCATTTCCGTGCATCAACTGGCAAAGAAGGCAAAACTGTGCTGCAGTTCTTCCTTATGGGAGACTTGGCCAGTTCAACAACGTAGACTTCTCATGCATGGTCAGAAAGCATCTTGCAACAACAGAAATGAAACATCAAAGTGAAAAAAAAATAGCTGTACTTTACATACTTTACATACACCCCTCTTCTCCAAAATCCTCAGTAATCCAGACCACTTCCTGTATTTCTTCAGTAATCTTCAACTTCCTTAGAGCCACCAAGCTGCCTGGCTCTTTCCTCTAAAAAACCTCTTCCTTTCTTTTCCTTCCCAAGGAACATTGGTTTCAAACTATGATTATAGAATCATTAGGGATTGGAAGGCACCTCAAAAGATTGTCTAGTCCAATCCCCCTGCTACAGCAGGATCACCCAGACCAAGTCCAGATGGGTTTTAAACATCTCCAGAGAAGGAGACTCCACAAACTCCCCAGGCAGCCCCTTCTGCTGCCCTGTCACTCTCATTGGGTAGAAGTTATAGAATCACAGAATCAATCAGGGTTGGAAAGGACCACAGGATCATCCAGTTCTAACCCCACTGCCATGGGCAGGGACATCAGTGTCATCTTCTAGAATCTTGATAAAATTAGTCATGTAGATCAAGACCAGCCTTTGACATCTCTGAGACAAGCAGCTCTTCACAAGTTCTTTCACTCTGCCAATAATGTATTCTTCAAACAACCCAATCACCATGTTAACAAAGTTTTCATAAGTTCTCAGAGGTTTGCAAATAAAGGAAAATGGAGCCAGCAAAGGCACATAGCCTCATCTATCACCCAAACACAATTGCAAAATTAATAAAAAATAACTCCTTTGTGGTCTGCTTTGACTGTAGAGCCTCTCTTCACATTGACACCATGCCAAATGTTAGTAGTGAACAGCTATTAGGAAAACATGTAAAAGACCACTTGGATCACTACAGCTGTCTTAGACAAAAGTGCATTTGCACATCCCTAAGGAGCAGATACCACCTGCCCATGATGAGCCTGGACTCGCTGATACACTGGACCAGGCTCAGCACTGCAGGGATTAGTGGATGTCTGACAGACTGAAGAATACTCATCACCTTAGGTTTTCTTCTAGGAATAGAGTTTAATAAAAAATATTTAAAAGATTCACAAATGCCATAATAGTGCCTGCTACTGCATATAATAAACACAGGTAAGAACAGAGATGGCCTAAAGAACTCCTTCCATGCTTATATAGATGTTAAAAAATGAGCAAATGATCTCAGTAGAAAAGGCTGTCTCAACACCTGGCACGCTTGCAGAAATGAAATGTAAATGCTTGCTCTGTGTTGAGGCAGCAGTCACCAGTGACTACAGTAGCAAACTGACTTTCAACCCGGTCCTGTCACTGTCCTGTCTTGCCAAACTTGTTTTTCTGAACAACCCTGGAGGTTACCCTTTCCATAAAATTAAATTAATATTTATATCACATATTTCAAAACCAAGGACATTAAACTTTGCACTCTGCTGGGGACACCAGGCTTTATAAAACAGCACTAAGATACTCTGCAGGCACTTTCAGGCTCTCAGTTCCTCTTAGCACCATTCCTGAATGGAGGGAGTATTTCATATACAGACACATACGCATGCACAGACGTGTGTGTATATATATATATATATGTATATGTATAAATACACATGTATGCCCAGACTGTTAGGGTGAGATTAATTCATTAAACCTGTTTTCTGGATACAGCATTCTTCACTACCAGTCTGACAGGCAGAGCCATACTTCTGGCTATTTTTCCCTCCTCCCTGGCCACTCTCCACATTCCCTGGGAGAGCATCTGGTCCAGGATGCCTGTGCTCCCTTCAGATCAGGGGGCTGAATTTGTGGTTGACCTTTTCACAGCTGCCAAACGGGGAGGAATCTTTACTCCTTCTTAGCCATCTGCACAACTGTTTGGGGCTGGTCTTGAATAGCTCTGAATCATTTGTTTGTAAGAGCCGGTCCCAAACCTGCTGAGTCAGGACAATGCTTTCCTGGTTATATTCTCACACCTGTCAGAAGCAATTCTGACCACAGCAGTCATGGTTTTGCTGGCAAACTTACCAGTGCCACTGATTCCAGCAATAAATGAGTAACTCTACCTTTCCCTGGAGCTGCTGTTGGTCTGGATTAAATACAAATAAATCAGAAATGCTCCTAGAAGAGTACCCTCTTCATCCCTTTCAACAGGCAATCAGGGAAACTCAATTAGATACCACTGAATAAAAAGCCTTCTGCTCCCAGCAGTGCTTGTCTGCCATCCAGACTGAGTAGCTTTATGTTGACTAGTGCTTATCAGAGAGGTGACAACATGGGATTAGCTAGGAATGAAAGCTGCTGTCATAGCTAAAGGACAGCTTCAAACCAAACCAAAACAAAGTCTCCTGACAGAAAAGACTTTAGAGTTCCACAGGCCTTAGCCAGACAAGAACAGATAAGAGATATAAGAACAAATAAGAGCTCCTGCATATTCCAACTCACAGAATTTCCTGTATCCCATTGCATTCCTGGACAAGGTCACAGCAGAAATTGCTAATCTCATATGGACTCTTAGGAACTTTTTTTTCAGTGAATTCTCAGAATAAGATTATTTATAGATCCTTTTTAAAAAGAATGTATATAATCTGATGAACAGACAGCAAACACCAAGCTGAAGAAAATGCACAAGTGTCACAGAGCATGATGCTGACCCTTCTGCCATCTACTATGCAAATACATAGGGATCCATGAAATATTCCTCATGGGTACACAGATATTTACAGGCCTGATGGCTTTCCATGTGAATGTAAGTTGGACTTAAAAAGGCTCATGGATTCAGCAGGAAAGTGTATGGGCTGGTAAATGGAAAAAGACAAAAGTACCCACTGGCTGAAATGTAACTAGGGGGTGTTTTTGTGCATTAAAAACAACACTTGGCCCACTCCCAAATCTAGTTTACTACATAGACGTTGAAGTGCTTGTGCTGGCACAGGAGAGGTAGAGAAGGGAGCTGCGAGCTGCAGACAAGCACTGAAGGATAACTATCCCATTGGTGGAAAGGTATTTAAAATGTTTGTAAACTGGTTCCTTTAAATGATTTTTCATTACTCCCTGTAGAAGAGCAATACTTGGGACCAAAGAAGGTGATTGCTTGCCCTCGTTCTTGAGTTGCCTGCCCTTTCTTCCAATGACGACAAACCCAGCAGGAGCTCCCTGTTCAGCCAGCCTGGCCCTCTTCTTTACTGGTTCATCTAGTGGCACATGGGGACAGACTGCTCCTGTGCCTTACTTTTATGAAGAATGCCCAGACTTCCTGGACCCCTTAGTCTATCAGGAGTGTCTCCCAAGTGTCTCAAGCAGTACCCTGCACAGGCCAAAGTCTATCCTCTGTAAGTCCATTGTGATGGTTTTGTTCATCATCCTCCTTACTTCACCAATGATTAAGAACTTAATCATTTCATGATTGCTAAGCTCAAGACAGCCTCAGACCACCACATCTCCCAACAGACTTTCTCTGTTTGTAAAGAGCAGATCTAGCAAGAGGTCTTTCCTGGTAGGCTCACTCAGGAAATTCCCCATTCAAGGAACTTTTTAGACAGTTTCTGCTGTGTTGTATTTCCAGTAGATGTTAGGTAAATTGAAGTCCCTTATGAGAACAAGGCCTCTACACTGCAAGTCTTCTGCCAGCCACCTGTAAAATGCCTCATCCACCTCTTCATCCTGGTTGGGTGCTCCATAACAGACTCTCAATAGGACATCCACCTTGCTGGCCTTCCTCCTTATCCTTACCCATAAGCACTCAATCATTAGGCTCATTGAGTTCAACACAATCAAAATATTCCCTAACATAAAGAACCACTTCCTACCTCTTACCTCTCCTTCCTTCCCATCCATTGCAGTGCTCCACTCATTGCACCACACTGCATTGGTGTAGGTGGTGCACTTGAGCGAGTTATCAATTTAAGCCCCAACAATTCCACGCCACCCCAGGCTCATCTCTGCTTAGTGAGATTTCAGCCCCTTCCCCTTTAAAACTAGTTCAAACACCTCTCACTGAGCCCCACCAATTCACTGGCAAGAATCCTTTTCCCCCTTTGAAACAGCTCAACTCCATCAGTCCTCAGCAGGTCCTGTAAACCTCCCCATTATAAAATACCCAAAATTCCACTGACAATAGCAGTTTCAGAGCCATGTGTTAGTCTGGTGAACTTTCTCCTTCCTTTCTGTGTTCTCAGCCACTGATGGGATTGAGGAAAACATCACCTGTGGTCCCAATCCCTTAAGCAATTCTCGACAGTGGAAAGGCCACCTGAAAGCATCAGTAAGAAAGCCACTCTCTTTAGGTCACTTACCAAGTATGTTTGGCTGTGTGGAGAAGAGTTTGCCTCTCAGTCAGTCTCTAGTTTGCATTTTTGGCTAGGACAGAGGCAGGCAATCCTTTAGGAACAGCACTGAAAGACAAAGCCCTTCCTAGCAGTTCCCTGCCACCTTCTGCTCTGTTGAGACAGCACCTCTGAACCTAATCCATTGCCAATTCATCCTAGTTAGCCCAAATGATTTTGCACTGGCCTTATTCTGCATTAATCTGTTATCAGACTCAGAAGAAAAGGGAAGAATATTGAAGAGCTGCAGTTCCAGACATAAAGTTGTGTGTCTTAGTTCACACACTTAAATCTGTGTCATTTTGTGTGAAGGAATTTTGACAAGTTCATAAGCACAGCCAGTATCAGGTCCCCCAGTTATGTTCTGAAAAGCCTCTTTTTCTCTTGGAAAGAGCTGCTATAAACTTTTCAGAACAATATTGCTGCATAACCATGACATCCTGCGTAACCATGGACTACTAAAATACCATGACACTGAAACATACTCCTTGTGTCTGCAAAATTCCAGACTGGTGCAGGCAAAGGAGGGCTGAAAAAACACCCAGCTACTTCCTAGTGTGGTCACCAGGCTGCCAACAAGCAGGCTGGCAGGTAGGTACTGGTGAGCTTCCCTCCTTGCACTTTAGTAGAGAGCTTCTCATGATGTCCTGGGTGCAGCAAGAACTAATGCAGCTGAGCTGTGAAAGCAGTGCAGGACAGGGCAAGCGCTGCCACTTTTTAGAGCTACATGGACTCATGTCAGCCCCAAACCGGAGAAAGAAATAAAGGCAAAAATGGAGCAAAACAGAAAACAATGCCTCCGATTCCTGCGCGTGTATGCCTCACCACAGGGTCTCACAGCTCAGACTAGAGAGATGAGAACCAGGTCTTAAGTCTTTCCTGCAGACACTAATGGTTAGTGGGGTGAATTTCAGGTGAACAGCAAACTTGAGCAGGGCTTTACAGAAGACATCAAGTTTCTCTCAGACAAGGGAAAAAGACTTAGACAAATGACAAGAAGCAGGTCCCTGCCTGCTACATCTCCCGTGAATTCTTCCTTCAGTGAAGTCACCAGAAAGTACTTAAGTAGTACTGAAGGAAAGGCACTGTGAAGAATACCATACCTCAGCGGAGTCATGAGATGTAGTGCAAGTAGGTTGAGGGCTCCAAGGCAAGACAAGATCCTGTTTTCAAGCACTGACGCTAGATGGAGTAAAACTGAATAAAAGATGAAGAGCAGCGAAGAAGAGAGAAGGCAAGAAAAGCTCCTGCGTTTCCTGAACTCCTAACGTGTTACTTCTTGGACTGATCACTTTTGATTATTGCTCTGAAAGTCACAATTAATAACTGTCTATACCTTGCAGGTCAAATAAGGGATCAAGCCAAAACAGGTATGTTCTGGGGGAAGGGGGTGGTCTGGTGGAGCAGGGGGGTTGGGTGATTGCTAGGCAGACACACAGAAGATGTAAAGGCACATGCACCTAGGTAAAGGCCACATAGCAATAAAGGCTGCAGGGTTACCAAGTTCTTGGCAGACCAAGTACTGGCAGACCAGATCTGTCAGACACTGAATGGCTTCAGACAAGCAATTTAACTACCTTGTCCTCCAGCTTCCCAGCTGTATACCTGGAATAACCCCAGTTCAAGCTCCAGCTATACTGCAAGGCTGTCTGGCCTATGAAGCTGCAATGCAGGTGCCCCAGCATTAGCAGGGACTCCAGCATTAAACTCTTGGAAACAACATGGGTCCAGGAGCTGCTCAGCTGCTCCTTTCTTCTGTGGCAAAGCAAGACAGAATGACGATCTTTCACTGCAACACAGGGAGCAGTTCTTGCTGCTCGGGGATTCCTGCCTGGTAATGAAGAGGGCATCTGGAAGTCACCACAACAGCCACAATGACACACTTGCTCCGTTAATTTGCTTAGGCAAAACGGCTACCTCCAAAGGCACGGAGAAACGTGTAAGGAAAGAAAGGTTAAGTGGGAGGAACTTAAACTAATTCCAGCAGCTCCATTAAAATTTTTCTAGAGTTTCTGTAATTTTGACCTGATTATCTCTCAACTCGGCTTGTACAATGATGCAATGCATGATCCCAGGTAAAAACAAAGCTAGAAAGTTGCTGTTAACATGTGATGCTTCTTTTTCAGAGATGAAATCAAGGTACTGAACAAACAAAGCATCGACGGTCAATAATCCTTTTGCAATCGACAGCTACCTGATCTGAAGATCAATAGAAGTCTCTTGTGTAGAGGCAGGAACCTCACCAATACTGCTTCCTTTGTTCTTTAATTGAAAGACTGACTGATCGCAGGAACAGCTTGCAGTGCATGCCTACTTCAATCACACGTGCACAAAAAGCCTGCACTCTCCAGCGGCGTGTCTAGGTAGGAAGTGTGTGAGGAAAACAAACTAGATGAGCTCTGCTCATTAATAGATTCTGCTTAGTCTGCAATAAGTATACGATTGATTTCTAAAATCGATTAAAAACAGGGTAATCAAAATGGAGTAATATACTCCGGATGCAGAACTCACGGCCATGCCTATATTTCAAGGTAGGTAAACAATAACTGAAGTAACTTTAAAAATCATTCATTTGAGTGTTAAACAAGCAAGGCTTCACAAGTTTTTAAGGAAATACAAGTTTTGTGTTAATACGAAAACTTTTAGTTCACACTAAAATTAAATCTTATCAGAATGGATATCTTCTGTTAGGTAGTAATGCTAGTGTCAGATTTAAAATTAATTATGGTCATCTAAAATGAAAATTTCCTTTTTGAAATAACACTTCCTGTTTTGTTTTTAGAAAATTGAAATAAGAGTTTTGTGTGCTACAAAAAAGTTTAGGACATCTGAAATTATTTCATGTCAACATTCTACAAATAAGCTAAATTGACACTTCCAAATTGCACCCATCCCTGTTTTTTCAGTATAAGACAATGTATTAGTTTAAATCAGAATTTGTGAGCAACTTCAGACACCCAGGCCTGGTCCTAGCTTTATATATTTTGTTGAATTTTATTATATCAGAGTTGATTTGAGTAGTTCAATCACAAGCTCCTTACAGAAAAAGTAGACTCTTGACTCAGAACACTTAGAAGAGTTTGAGTAATTGAAAATGTTTTAAACCACAGTCCTTTTGTAAACATATCCCAGCTTTTACCAGAGCTGAGAGTCTGTGGCTTTGGTCTCAGTGGATAAAATAATGCTAAAGGTTCCATTCTGTTTAATTCCACTTCTTTGAAGAATGCCTTATTAGAACAGATATGGTCACAAAGTGCAAGCAAAGCAGAAGGATTTCATCCAGGCTTTCCTTTCAGCTTGTGAAGGCAGGGCAGCAAGTGTCAGCTCAGGTGCCCCTGGAGCACTGGGTTATCAGTGAGGCCAGGTCATCCTCTGCTGTTCCTAGATGGAACATGTGAGATTAACAAACACTGCAATATTTCACAGTCATACCTGTTTATGTTAGGTTGTAGCATTACAGGATGACTCCAAGCAGGTCGCTAAACTATTTTATTGCAAATTATAAATAACCACGAGCCAGATCCAAAGACTACACAATGTAAATAGATGGGATCTGCCTAAACTTTTATCTTAGGCCAAAGTCTATAGTTATTTTAAATCTCTCATCTGAAAATCACAGGATCACAGAACCGTTAGGGGTTAGAAGGGACCTCGAAAGATCATCTAGTTCAATCACCTAGACCAAGTCACACAGGAACATATTCAGGCAGGTTTTAAACATGTCCACAGAAGGAGACTCCACGTCTGCTCCTAGTTACACCATTGTCAGATTATAATAAATTAAATTCTTCATGAGTGTAACACAGCAGAAGTTATTCAACTTCAAAAACAAAAAAAAAAGGGGGAAATTTTAGTCTGAAATCCAACCTAGAAATTCTGTGAGTTAGTAAGAAATAGCACTTGGAAAAAAGTCACGGAAGCCAGAGCTTCCCAGCCAATAATTGACTTTCATACTATGAAGAGTTACAATTAATGTAATTAAAGACAGAGCTGATACGCTGAGTTGGGAATTCACAGCCAACACACAGAGCACGAGAGCAGATATACTTTAGTTTCTATGAAGAATAAGCTACTGTACCGCTTGTAACTAACTGAAAGGAATTCAGTATGTGGCAATTACCGTAGCAGAGCAGTTCACTTTCCACACGTGCACATGGTACTTTTTCCACAACGAATTGTAAGGTTTATTTGCAGAGAAAAGTGATGTACTGAAACAATTTGCCTGGATTCCTAGGTGTCTGTTACCCATTTCAGTATCACTACAGTTCATTAGTGGCATTTGCTAGCAGATAAACTGAAGCAGCAATGTGACACTTGTAAGTAATTGCATGTGTGCAAATGTGTAAGTGAATAAACCATCTTGTAAGGTCTTCATTAATTGATTTGCTTTCCTTTAGTACTGTTTTAATTAAGACTTGGAAGAGAAGAGAACACGTGGTCAGGGAGGGAAGCTATTACCTTCCTTATTTGTGTGAACAAATGTTTCCTTTGCATCATTTCAGTTCGCTAGGGAAATACAGCTGAAGAGACAGAAATTGGTAAATTATGAGCAGTAGAGAAGAAAAGTCCTGGAGGATCCAAGTTAGTAATCTTGATCAGGCAAATGCACTGGCCTGCAGCATGTTTTGGTGTCTGCCTCAGCACCCTGAATCTAGGGGAAAGATGGGCATCTCTGAAACAGACAGCTGGAGACAAGGGACCCCCCAGAGCTGCTGCTTCTGCCACCACTGAAAGGTTTGGGTACACCTAGTAACTGTCATCACTACTGGCTGCTGTGGCAGCAGCAACCAGTGCCCTATCAAGGCCAAACTTCCTACATTGCAACTCCAAGTGTGGATCTCAACACCACAAGATGTTACTGGGTTTGCTCATTCCTACAACCAGTTTTGCCAGTACCACTTGCAGCATTAGTGGCTTCTGAAGCCAGGCTATGCTGCACAGCACTACTTTGAAATAATCAATGAAGGAAAACTAGATGAAAGGCAGACATTGGGGTCATTCAGTTAAATGACAAAAGACCCTGTTAGCTCCACTAATTCTTGATCAAGGACACAGCTCAGGCAGCCCATGTTGAGCAGAACAGGCACTTGCCTATTTGCCTCTCCAGTATAGGCTGCACCTATCCATGCACAGCAACAGAATGATGTTTTTGAACAGAGTCACAGCTGAAGACAAAAGCAGCAAGCTAAGAGGTGCATACAGAGCATGCACTTCTAAAGAGATGACATGCAAGGTCGACTTCACAGAATCACAGAATGATTTTGGTTAGAAGAGACTTCTAAGATCAGCAAGTCCAAACAATAACCCAGCACTACCAGGTCATCACTAATCCGTGTCCCTCAGCATTACATCTGTGTCTTTAAAATACCTCCAGGGATGGTGACTCCCTGGAGTCAAACCACCACTTCCCTTTGCTCTTACTGTGCTTGACAAATCTTTCTGTAAAGAAATTTTTCAAAATATGCCTAAGCTTCCCCTGGTGCAGCTGGAGACCATAACCTCTTGTTCTGCAGCTTATTACTTGGTAGAACAGACTGATGACTGCCCTGCTACAAACTTCTTCAGGGAGTTGTAGACAGAAATAAGGTCTCCGTCCAGTCTCCTTTTCTCCAGGCTAAACAGCTGCTCTTCCATGGGACTTGTGCTCTAGATCCTTGACCTGCTTCACTGCCCTTCTTTGGGCATACTCTAGCACCTCAATATTCCTCTTGTCATGAGGGCCCAAAACTGAACACAGTATTTGGGTACAAGGGGACAATAATTTCCCCACTTTGCTAGCTATACTATTTCTGGTGCAAATCAAGATGCTGCTGGCCTTTTTGGCCACCTGGGCACAATACTGGCTTATATTCACCCAGCTGTCAACCAACATGCACAGATTCTTTTCTGCCAAGCAGTTTTCCACACAAACATTCCCAAGACTGTTGCCATTGCATGCAGTTGTGACCCAAGAGTAGGACTTGGCAGCTGGCCTTGTAGAACCTTACTGGCCTTAGCCCATTGATTCATGCTGTCCAGATCCTTCTGTAGAGCCTCTCTACCCTCAAGCAGGTGGACATTCCCACCCAACTTGGTATTGTCTGTAAAATTCCAGTGTCCCTGCCATGGGCAGAGACACCTCTCACTAGATCAGGTTGCTCAGACTCCCCCATCCAACCAGGCCTTGAAGACTTCCACAGCAGGGGCAATGCATGTTCCACAGCATCAGTAGCATTAAAAAGGTCACAGAATCACAGACTCACAGAATGTTAGGGATTGGAAGGGACCGCAAAAGATCATCTAGTCCAATCCCCCTACCACAGCAGGATCACCTGGATCAAGTTGCAAAGGAACATGGCCAAGCAGGTTTTAAAGGTCTCCAGAGAAGGAGACTCCACAATCTCCCTGGGAAGCCCGTTCCAGTGCTCTGTCACCTTCACTGGGAAGAAGTTCCTTCTAATACTGATGTGGTACCTCCTATGTTCTTGCTTACACCCCTTGTCCTATCATTAGATCACAGAACCATACAATCATTAGGGATTGGAAGAGACCTCAAAAGACCATTTAGTCCAATCCCCCTGCCACAGCAGGATCACCTACACCAAGTCACACAGGAACACATTCAAGTGGGTTTTAAACATCTCCAGAGAAGGAGACTCTACAAACACCCTGGACAGCCTGTTCCAGTGCTCCATCACCCTCAGTGTAAAGAGATTCCTTCTCATATTTATGTGGACCCTCCTATGTTCCAGCTTGTACCCGTCGCCCCATGTCCTATTACTAGATGACATTGAGAAGAGCCTGGCTCCATCCTCCTGACAACCAGCCTTCACATATTTACAAACATTAATGAAGTCACCCCTCAGTCTCCTGTTCTCCAAGCTAAAGGGACCCAGTTCCCTCAGCCTTTCCTCATAAGGGAGGTGTCCTACTTCCTTCACCATCTTTGTTGCTCTACACTGGGAACCCTTCAGCAGCTCTATGTCCTTCTAGAACTGAGGAGCCCAGAACTGGGCACAATATTCCAGATGTGGTCTTACCAGGGCAGAATAGCTGGTGAGAAGGACCTGTCTTGATCTGCTAACCACCCCACTTCTGATCCACCCCAGGATGAGAGCTGTAAGAGCACACTGCTGGCTCATGGTCACCCTGCTGTCCACTAGGACCCCCAGGTCCCTTTCTCCTAAACTGCTCTCCAGCAGATCCGTCCCCAGCCTATACTGATACCTGGGGTTGTTCTTGCCCAGATGCAAGACTCTACACTTGCCCTTGTTATACTTCATAAAATTTTTCTCTGCTCAACTCTCCATCTTGTCCAGGTCTTGCTAAATGGCAGCACAGTCTGTTGGGTTGTCAGTGACATCACCCAGCTTTGTGTCATCAGCAAACTTGTTCACAGTACTCTCTACTCCCTCATCCAAGTCATTACAGAACACAGAATCATAGAACTTTAGGGATTGGAAGGAACCTCAGAAGATCATCTAGTCCAATCCCCCTGCCAGAGCAGCATCACCTAGATGTAAATTGCTAGGTGTTTTGTGGTGGGGTGGGTTTGTTTTAAAAAACCTTAATCATTGCTGCAAGTCCAGCTATCCCAGTTGTTTCCAGGTAGCTCACTAAAATGAAGACCAGACCCTTCCAAAACACCATTATCTCCTTCTAGATGGCACACTGAGGACAGGAAGGCAGGGCTCCCAATCTGCATTTCCTACTTCTCTGGGCATCCACATGCTGTACTGATGAACTCAGGGGTTTTGAAAACAGCCTTGAGTGTCTCAGAAAGTGAACAGCTCTGCTTTGACCTACTCTAACAGACTTAGTGATTAAGTCCTGCTAATTTCAATAAAAACAAAGACAACCATCATTGGGAAATTCAGAGAAGCCCATCAGAACCACACATGGTTAGCTGTAGCTTTTACCTGGCCCTATACTCAGTGCTATAGTAAATAAAACCAGATTTGTAAGCTTTAGATTCCTCTCCATCTATTTTTAACTCCTTCAAAACTTTGCCTCCAATTTTCAGAAAAAACCCCACAAACAGTTTCTTGCTCAGCAAGTATCTCCCCTACCCAAAAACTGCCAAACACTTACCTTCTGAAGGGCCAAACACAGCCCTCCAACTGTTCAGCTCTTACTCCTTCAGAGGTCCCAACACTTCTGGTGGCTGCACTCTCTTTTCTTCCACCACTCCAGCAGGTGATTGCAATGGAAAATTACAACCTGAGCACTCACCTTCAGGCAATGAGCACACCTGCCTCAAACAACAACCCGGGGCAGAAAGCAGGCGAGGAGACTCCAGCTACGCCAGGCTGAGTTAAGAAAACTCAAACCATCTAAATCAGTACATTAATGAATAGATTGAACAGGACTGGTCCCAGTACCTTGGACTCGACTTCACTAGACTCTGTCCCACTGACCGCTACTCTCTGGCTTCTATCCTGCAGCCAGGTCACAATCACAAGCAAATACCTACCTAGCAAACCTGATAAATAAAGGATGTTTATATTACTCTAAAAAGATAAAAACAAAAGGACTATGACTTTTTAAAAAAGGACAGAGTGGCACAACACTATACGATGGCATAAACCAGGTCTGAAATACCGCATGTCTGTACCTGCAGAAGCAAATAGAACCTATGGAGGCTTCAGACTTCTGGAATCACACTAGTTGCACACGAGGAGCATTATAATAGCTAGCCTAGGTCCAACCAAAGTCCATCTCCTTCAATATCTTCTTTGCAAGAGTGGTTAACAGCAAACTTCCAGGTAAAGTCTAAGAAAATTGCATGTTTGTGCCACTGCTTTCTTAGAAGAACCCACTGTCCTACAGCAAACTTCCAATGGGCATCACTAAGCCGAAAGCAGACATGTTGAATTTAATATAATCAGATGTGCTTTTCTCCCACAGTCAGGAGTGGCCAATACCATAGACACTGTAAATTAAAAATCACAGTGACCTTTGCCCTATCTGTCACTACATCAGTGGATTTGCATGGCCACTACTAACAAAGCATGAAAACAATTAATACACTCCTAAGAATCAGTTTGGATTGAAAGGGACATTTGAGATAATCTAGTTCCAACCCCTAGACACTAGACCAGGTTGTTCAAACCCCACCCAGCCTGGCCTTGAACATATGCAGTGATGGAGCATCCACAACTTTCTTAGGCAGCCTTTTAAAAAAAAGTCATGTCCGCTCTACAGAGTGGAGAAATGAAACATAGAGCAGCCCAAGTCCTTTGCCAAATACCAATGTCAGGCATTTGCAAGAGCAGAAAATACAGGCAATGCTTTCCAAGTTCAGTGTGGGTGACCTAATTATTAGACCATCATTCTTCTTTACTTCTACCTCCAACAAAATTGCTATTTTTGGAGCAGTTGAGTGTTAAGTATTTCATCTCACAGAGTATGCATGGTCTTGATTCTCATATTTCAGGCTTTAAGCTCTGGAAAACTCATGCGCTTTCACTTGCAAATGCATCACAGAATCACAGAATATCTTCAGTTGGAAGAGGCTTCCAAGATCATCAAGTCCAACCCTCAACCCAGCACTACTAGGTCACCACTAAACCAAGCAGCAGGTCCACACATCATTTAAACATCTTCAGGAATGATGACTCCAACACTCTCCTGGGCAGTCTGTTTTAATATTTGATAAGTTTTGATGAAGAAATTCTTACTAACATTGAACAGGAGCCTGAGCAAAGTCAGTGGCATTGCAGTAGGGTTGAATATTGTATGGAGTCATAAGAAGTCCAAACACCTCACAGGAAAACTGGCACAGTGCACAAATTCTGTCTTCTAATCTTGGTTTAAAATATGTCTCCCTCTCCTTGAAATCTACATAGTGCTCACAGGAGACTAGTGATGTTTCATTTGCACCCCTCACACCACTGCTGATGGCTGTCTGCCCTGATGCAGACGATCTGCAAAGCCTTTCCCTTACAGATTAGATTCTACTCAAAGCTATCAGAAATTTTTCTGAGTCAATGGGCAATTCAAATAATTACCTTGAATCATATTCTGCTATTAGTCTACAGCATTGAGGGAAGACTTACAGAGCTGGGACTGTATGCAAACGTATTCTGTGGTGATTAAAACTGAAATGCTCCAATGAATATAAAACACCGACTATTCACCACTTTGGGGAGCGTATTTTAAGCTGCTTGATATTTAAAGTCATTCAGAGACAAGCACAGCTCTGCACTGAGTTTAATGGGAACAAGATCAAGCTGTGACTGGACCTTCTGTGTCAGTCATAACCACCATCATGACTAAGGAAAAAAAATAAGCTAATGTTCTTGATTATTCAGTAAATAAAACTTTTGACCTAGAAGCATGTGGTTATTCAGGCATCCTTTTTGGGGAGGTGATGCTATTCATCTGAACTGGGCTGATGCTTAGAGGTTAGAGCGTGTGGGAGGAAGGAGCAAAAGGGAGTTGTGATGGCTGCATGGCTTTTCTGCAGCAGGAACGAGGAAACCACACAAGGGTCAGGTTTGATCCAGTAGCACTATCAAGCCTCAAAGTAAGTAACAGCTGCTAGTTCTCTGCTCCCAAGCCTTCCTACTGACTTATTTCTAATCTTCCCCTGTATAATTTGTCATAATCTCTGACTCGTCAGGCCAATTAATCATGCTTCAGGAAAAATGAGATTTCGCACAAGGAGATTATTTGTCTCTGACAAACAAGGGATAATTCAATTAGCTTCCTTTTCTAAACATTTATTAACTGGTTTTGGTAAATTAGTCCTTTTTGTAATTTAGCTATAATTTAGGAAGATGTAATATGTCATTAGGCACACCAAATCCAGTGTTAATATAATATTACGGCTGAGATTTTAATTGCCCCAGAGTCAGTAATTTTATACATAAATGGCTTGATTCCCACATGGAAGTGGCTGACGGAAAGTACACAGGGCTCCACAGAAATTCTTAAAATCCCTTCTGCTGTGAGTTAAGCACATATTTAAGGACTCTGGAGAACAGAAGGCTTTCTCTGACTTGGATAAGCACTCGAAGAATTCAGCAAGAAAAAAGTACACATTTATTTGCAGAAGTACAGAACTTCGTAGTACATATGGATTTAACATTCCTCAGAGCTTTCAAAAGTTGTATTTTCTGTACTGCAATTTCCTGGGAAAATCCTAGTATTTATGAGTAGTACTTCGTGTATCCTTCCCGATGAGAAGCTATCCATTCTGGATTATGCCTTTCAGTCCTTTTAGACACCACCGACTGATACTAAAACAATGGCATTGAAGAAGTCAAAGCAACTTCGTACTGAAGTAAAATTGGCCTCTTTCAAAGCAATCCAGTTGTGTGGGTGTTAAAAGGCACAAGAGGAGAAGCAGATCCAGTTTTAAAGCAATGTTAATCACTTTACCAGGGTCATACAAACTTTGCCTAAACAGAAAGTGAAGAGCCAGTTTAAGAACACTGATCCCTTACACGCTGCTGGCTGCAGCCTGACTCTAGTATGAGCATCATAACTGGTTGCAGGTACAAGTGAACCCAGGGTATTTCCTAGTGTACCTGGTTCGCAACCTGCCCATGGCAGGTGTCTTCTGAGTTAACGTTTGACACAAAGGATGGATCCACCATAAAGGGCTAACATATAGGGAATACTTCACAAAATTTTGGAGCTCAGGCCAAAGCAGCTTCCTCTCACAATTTGAATAGATTGTCAAGTTTATATCCTAACTTGACATAAGAGCAGAAACTTCCATTAACTTTAACAAAGCTTCTGTAGTCTTTTATGAAGGCAGAAACAGGTGGACAGGTGATGGCAGAGCCATGGATATGATCTATCTTGAAAATGCTCATCATTAGCATGACAGGAAAGCTTATACTTCCGGCAAGAAGCTAGATGTTGTAACTGCTCTACCTTCATTTAGGGAAAATAAGAACTTTCCTTAATTTTATTTCATAGCTAAGATACTCCGGGACCCACTAATGACAGGATCTTCACTAATTTAAAGCCATAACTTTATATTTGAAAAAAAATATGCATAAAACTGAGGCTTTATGTGAATTATTTTGATTGGTAATAGGAGGCATGATTCTGCGCTCAGCTAGACATCGACAAAAACTGGGAGTAACTTGTTGAAAATATTGCAGCAGGAGGAGAGCACAGCCCGTGTATTTTGAAATTTAAAACATTCCTGTATTTAACTATAACCTCAAATTCAAAAATTATTATCATTAAGGGATTTATTAGGCAAGGATTGCTCTGGAGAAAGCCCAGCTGACCTCAGTGGGAGCTTTGCCCAAGTAAGCTTCCCACTGGAGTATGCAATATACCACTTGTATGCTCACACTTCTGAGCATTAGCAGAGACCAGACCCATATCTGAAAACTATTTCATTAGCTCTCAAACGTGTCATTAACAACAGAAGTGAAGTTTTAAAAACTATTGGGACAGATTCCCTCTGCATCTTTTTGGCCCATAGAGTGTGCATTAACACTCTGCAAGCAGCTGGGAGGCTGCAGGGCGCATTAAACTCTTAATTTTACTCCTTTTCAATGCTCTTGTAGGGCATGAAAAAAGAGGGGTAGAAAGTTAAATACCCTGGGGAAAGCAGAGTGTTCACACCACGTGTGGAGCTGTGCCTCTAAAAGGTGACACGTAGAAGGAAATATCCAGGTCAAGGGAGACGGGGCAATGCTCACACGCTCAGATATTACTGTCAGACTCCCAGACTTGGTGTTATCTCAAGATAAAGCACAGAACTGGGGAAGAATCAAGCTATTTGGCAGGAATGAATACTGGAATAAGTAAATTCCCTGCTAATGAAAAAACTCTCAGAGAAGACCTGCACAGTTCCTGTAGCTACAGACAACGAATGCTTTCAGAAGGACACTGGGCAAAAAGAAAATTCAGATAACAGCTGGATCTCAAACACTTGCGAGTTTCAATAGTTTTCAAATACGACAGCCAAGAGACTCACAGAATCTTAAGGAAGTCTGCATTCCATACAAAAAGAGTCCATTCCATGAGCAAGATTTATTAATACAGGAGAAACTTCGGAATAGATTTAAGGACTGAAAGATGATTTTTTTTTTTTTGTGGAGAGGAGACAAATGGAGTTGGGGGCCATGGGAGCTGGCTAACCAGGTCCCCGATACGACACCAGTTCTTTGCTATTAAGACACACACACAGAGTAAAATGCCCAGAGTTTGAAATTATGCAAGAGCCACAATTCTTGACGTGATAGGAGGCAAGGTCAAGCATCTTGCCTGCCAGGCAAGTTCAGCAGCGGTAACACCGACACTGCTGTGGCACGGCTACAACACGTTTGATGCTCACTAATTTTGTGTCTGATGTCAGTATAATGCTCGGAGCAGTGCAATTAGCACTACACCGATGACAAGATATTTCGAAGGCAAATCACTAAAGAACTATAACAATTAGGTGTATGGACAGTTAACAAACTGGAAACAAGACAATTTTCTAAGACTTGATGAAGAAGGAAAATCATATTGTTTTTCTTTACATGGTGAGTCAAGATAGGCACTTATCAGAGAAGGAGTACCCAAACCAACCAAAGGAAAGCAGCAAAGCTAGTGAAGGCCCGGGAGGATAAGTCTTACCAAGAGTGGCTGAGGGAACTGGGGTGGTTTGGTCTGGAGAAAAGAAGCTTGAGAGGAAACCCTAAAGGATGTTGCAGAGAGGTCAGGCTCTTCTCCCAAGTCATCAGCAATAGAACCAGTTGAAGCACCCTCAAGTTGTGCCAGGAAAGGGTTAGGTTAGACTAAGAGAGGTCAGGTATTGAAACAGCCTGTCCAGGAAGGTGTTCAAAAAACAGGTAGATGTAGCATGAGGAAACATGATTTAGTGAGCATGATGGCATTGGGTTGACAGTTGGACTTAATGATCTTGGGGGTTTTTTCTAATCTTAATGACGTTACGATTCTATGAACTAGAAAAGGCTTTAGGAACACTTACAGGAAATAAAGCAGCTCTTGAACAGTGCTGAACAGGGAAAGAACAAAATTACTTCAAGTTCAGGCCCCCCTAGAAAGCTTCTCTAGGCCTAAGAAGGAGGCAAGTTTAATCCCATTTCTTTGAGAAGGCAGGGAAGAAATACCAGTCCAGTTATCTGTTCTGGTGGCTGTAAGGGGCAAAACAGGCAACTCACAGCCAGCCAGGAAGTCCCTGACAACAAATATTGACATAGGCAAAAGCAAAGCATGGCTCAGGGGTTTACAGTATTTTAATTTAAATTTTAAATGTGCTTTTGCACATTTTATTGATCCATAGAATGTGTGGCATTTCAAAACGGAAATATCACAGCTAGCAAGAGCTACGGATGTTGGTAATTAGCAGTGTACTTCCCACATTCCACTGTAGCACAGAGGTGTGCATTGTTGTAGTTATAATGACTGATGCAACACGACGCCTTTGACATACGTATAGGAGCAAAATGCTTTCCGTGAGTCAGTGCCTTAAGTATGGTTTTGATTTTATTTACTTTCTTTAGTCCAGTGTTAGAGAAGGAAAGCGTATCTGTTACATACTGATAGATCAAAAGTAGTGAGGAAAGGCTCTGTGTATTATTGGAAACCTGCGTTTTGAGTGTTCATTTGCAGCTGGAAAGCTTCCTTTCAATTATTTCTTTTAAATGATAATATTTCCATACCCTGAGGTTATACCACAAACTATTCTGGAAGATTTTGGAGCTATTTTTAAAAAAGACACTATCCTGCTTCCCTTCTGTCCTTACAATCTTTTTTCTTTCAGAGCAATGTCCAAATACACTCCTTTTTGAAAATTACTTGCATATGCCACAGCTTGTATTATGGTCATTTAGAACGGTGGCCATTTGCTGTGCAGCCAGCATTTCAATCACAGTGTTGACTGCCTTTGCACTGACATTCAAGAGCCTGTATAAAAACAAAAATAAATCAGACTTCAAGAGCACAGCCACTAGCAGACATGCAAGAAGGTATGTGTCATTCAGGCAGAATGAAATGATTTCACACAGCTATCCTATTTGATTTTAGAGGTTACCTAGATTCAGATACAGGTTTTCCTAATAGATCAGGGTGATGTCTATTTTGAGACCCAGACAAGGTGAGGCACTGATCTTAGTATAACAAGTCTCACTCTCAGTGTCCCCTGCCATCCCTTTACATTTTCTCCTGGCAGATCCCCTCCAAATAAAAAGTGGATGCAGTACTGACATGACCTATCTTCTCCAGGCTGTAGTAAATCACCATGGTGGCAAATCAGTAAATTGCACCCTTCTTTCCTGGTCACAATCCAGCAAGGAGAAGCTCTCAACCTGCTGCAGCTACTGAGACTCAGCAAAGCTATGAAGCCACGTATACGTGGCCTGTCAGCACTCTTTGACTTGAGTCAGCTATGCTGTTGCTCTCAGCATTGCTATTGCAACTTTTACTAGTCATTTTTCCAATGATTTTTATATCTGACTTATTTGAAATTTCACATTTTAACATCCACGTTGCTGTGCTGTCTCTGCCACTGCACTCAGGCACTGCTTACTGGCACTCTTGAGCAGCAATCCCCATCAAAGCCCTCCACTCCCATTACTTTTGACAGACTTTAACCACTGGAGTAGAAATTTTCTATGCATAGGCTCTCCATTTGGAGCTGTCTTCTTTTTTTTTTCAAACTGACCAAATATTAGTCATTTATTTGAAAATACAACACCACACCAAGGAGCTTTACCAACATCTGACAAAATCTACACAGTAAATCTTCATAGCTTCATAGATGAGAAAAACAATTTGTCGTGTTTTCAGAGGGCAATCCTGAGCCATCTTCCCCAAGTCATAGGGGATCATTCATACAGGTTTTCTGTCTTTTAGAAAGTGCAGTCAAAAATCCTTTTTGTACTTGTACAGAGGAATGTGACCGGCGCTCGCTTGTAATGCTGCCCACGTCCCTACTGCCCTGCGCTGACTGTTGTTCCGTGTAGCCATGGAGCCAGCAAATCAGATCAGACACAGCCAAAAAAGATCTGGCTGCTACCTCACCACACCAAAATCACTACGTTAATGAGTCAGGTCTTCCACTCTTCTGTCAGATAGCGCAAATAATTTTGTGCCTTTCTAAGGACCACTGTTGAAGCAATCATCTCCTCCCCACATTAGGAGATCAATGAGCAGTGCTGTCCATTGCCATGTAAGGAGAGGAATGCAGGAAAAAACACCAGCTTTTTGCCGTTTTCCTTTTTTCTAAGTAGCACAAACTTGAGATCTTGAACGGGGCAGCTTTTCAGACAAAAGAAATAGAAGCTAATTTTGTGACGTGGCAACCCTGTATCTTATCCGTGTGGCCAGAACACTGCTAATAAAAATGTCTATGTTTAGTTGAAGGATGCATCCAAGAATGTGGTGTGCACAGTATGCAAGCCGTGGCTTCTCCCATATTCTCTGCAAAGAGTAATTCACCTGAACTTCTGTGCTTTAAAAAAAAAAGAAAGAAAAGATAAAGCCATTCTTTTGCTCCTTATTTATCATTAAAGGCCAGAAGATGATGAACTCACAATATTTAGCACTTGACAATTTTATGGAGATGCCTTTAACTTGCTAAATTATCAGCCTATTTTTCACTTAATGACAGATGCTATGCATTCTCCTCCACAACATGAAAGATAATCTATCCTAAAATACTCAATATTTGAAGGACATGAAAGGCAATTATTCCATTTTATTAAAGCTGTGCCCAAAATTCTTCAGAGAGATCATCTTAAAAACAAGTGAGGTAACTTTTTAGGCAGCTCATGGACCTACTGGGTGTTTGATAGATATTTGCTCATTATTCCACACCTCAGTAGGAAACATAACCAGTTAGTACTAATTCCTCATGAAGCTCAAAGTAAGACCTCTACTCAACTGTGCATCGCACACAAAAGTTGACTGGAGCTTACTGATCAAACTGAATCTGGAAAAGATATTTACTAAAAGAATTCCTTAAGAAACAGCAGGTTTTTACTTCTGGTTTTAATTTTAAAGAATCTGTTTTGAAGTTAGCAGCTGCCCAAACATAGCGACACTATTCCTGACAACAGAGTAAAAGGAAAGAACATTTTCCAGGGACATTCCTGAGGTTAGGGAAGGATTCCCTGCTTTTCTGACAACAAACTCCATGCCGTGGGTATGTGTGTGGGGACTTTGCTTCCAGCCCAGAATGTTTTAAAAAATGCAAAACACGGAGGCACACAATTTCTTGTCCAAACTTAAGAAAATCAGAAAGAGATGAAAGTTTGGGGGAACACGGTAGAAAATGGAGATAAGAGGGCAAGGTGCTATTTAGGTCTGAGAAGGTTAAATTAGGCCAGAGACAAGAAACATTGTCAAAGAAATAAGGCTAGAAGAGCTCTTCAGATCTTACTTAGCCCAATACCCTTCTGAAAAGCTGACCAGATGTACTTAGAGTATTTCTGACAAATATTTGTCTAATCTATACTTAAAAACTTCACATATCCGGGCTCCCATACCTCCCTATTCCAGACCTTAACTAACTTCCTGATTAGAAAGAATTTTGTAATAATAAATGTTGCTTTCTGCAATTGGGATCCACAGTTTCTCATTCTACTGTCAGCAGATATAGCAGGCTGTTTATTCTTTCTCTTTGCAACAGCCTTACAAGGCACTGTGATGCGTTTCCTGGAGCTGGGATTTTCCTTGCTGGGCTCTCCTCTGGGAGGTATGTTTATTCAAGCTTGTCGTTGCTTTCTAGCTGTGAACTTCAGCTCTTTCCAAGCGATTTAACAATTTGTAAAGTGCAGATACTAATCTGGTTCCACTTGTTAGATAACAAAATCAGGATGAGCTTCACAGATCATTTTCCAAACAGACTTTCTGAAGAAGGTAGGTCCTACAGGTATTGCTGCAGGTGGGGACAAGTAACGCATGTTAATAATAAAACATGTAATGCCAGTTAGTAGAATTTCCTCACTAATTCTGGTTCATATCTCATGCACACCTTCACTTTAATTCACCTTCATCCAAACCCTGCATTCCACAACCATTTCTCTGCTTGGTTACTATCTCCTCAGTCCTTGTGTCTGGGTAACGCAGGTCTGAGACACCAGATGCAAGCAAGGGGTGAATTTCTTGTATTATTTCTGGCCTGAGCAGAAGCAAGTAATCTTAGGGAATTTATGCCGAAGCCTTTATTCTTAAAACACACGCAGGCTAAGTTTGCTACTTTGCAAAATTTCACAGAATCACGGCATCACTCTGGTTGGAAAAGACCCCTGGAATCTTTGAGTCCAATCATCTACCCTTCCTTACAAGTTCACTTCTAAACCATATCCTTCAACACCTCATCCAAACAATCTTTAAACACATCCAGGGATGGTAACTCAACCACCATCCTGGGAAGTCCATTCCGGTGCCTGAACACTCTTTAAAATTTGCTGAAAAATGAAAAGAGAACAAATCCAAACATAATTGGATAAATGCTAGACAAGTATACTACACCTCCTGACAATAGTTCACTGCTCTTGTAGAGTCACTTTTCGTGAACCATATCGCACCAGTTGACAGCAGTGGCTATTTGAGTGTCCCTATGCAAGTTCAGTCACCCTTTCACGCTCACCTTCACCTCAGAATGTTCTCCCCCTGTAGCCACTAAGCTACAGGGCATATCAGGACCATACTCAGTACCATGGGAGCCACAGGGCCACCCTAACCACACTTGCAAACTTCTGTCTCTTCAGCTGAGAACAAAGCAACAAAGGAGCAGGTAGTGTGGTTGATTCTGACAAGTGAGGGTCTGAGACAAAAGGTCTTGCTGAGAGAGTGAGTACTGCAAATCATATGAAGCTGGGAAGGTCTCCTGGGAAGGCATTATATTCTCCCTGCCCACACTACACCTCTTTAATGATCGGTTATCAGCAACACTCCGAAAGAAGACACTGAAATAGAGGGATCATGCTTTTATCTCTGTTTTGACAAAGAGTCAGTGGGATATCTCTTAGACTGAAGACTCAGAGGCAAATTATGGACACAAGTTGTGTGAAGAGCACAGACCAAATTCCGTCAGACAGGAGAGTTTGCAGGTAAACCACATCCCTGCAGTCTTCATGAAAGGCTAGTGCCTGGCTGCAACACTTATTTTGAAATGCAGACAAGCCAGAATGGGAGAGTATGGTGCATGGTCACAGCAAGTCTCATTGATCCTGTAGTTCTGGAGTCAATGCTCTCTCCTAGGGCAGAATGGGATCAGCAGGCTCGCAGCGGGTGGCTCAGAGCAAAGCACTGGGACAAGTGCCTAATGAGAATGCACAGCCAGAACATATTAATTCACTGAAAAGGCTTTGAAATCCATCTTAGCATGACATTTGCTCACCTACTGCCAGAAATGAGGACAGCTAAAAGCAACGTATTTAGGCCTTTGGAGAACAGGACTGGAAGTGCAACATGAACTTGTTAATGGTCCTCAAACGGCATCGCTACGCAGCACTGCGCGGAACAGAGACTGTCTTTGTTTATGACAGCGTGTAGTAAGATTTCAGCTCATTACAGGTGGGTAGCAAATTCCCATACATCACTCAGAGCAGACATGGCTCTCCTTAACATCATACCAGGTATGTAAACCATCAGGCCGTCCCAATCCAGCTACACATGTTCAGAGCTGTCAGCCTCACTGAGACATCTTCCAGAGTGCTAGAGCACAGCCAGAGCAGCCCTGTGGGAGCTGCCGTGGGTGCTACTGCATCACATTGCTATACTACTGTAAGAGCAATCCACAATTGTACTCACAGGACTCCTGCAAGAGTTTTGGAGACTGCTTTGGGGATGGTAGTAAGACTTTTCAATAGAAGAAAATGTGTTCAGAAAAACAGCCAGAGAAGAAGGACAGGGCAGTGAAAGCCTGTTGTTACTTTTCCTTACAGACATGACTTTGCAGCGAGGCAAAGGGGATTTGCACAGCAGGTCTCACCCAGAGTGACTGGGGCTGATGATTTCAATAACACTGCCCATAGGGAGTGACGGGCTCCGAACTCTGCTGGAACAGTCTGAGCTGTGTCAGCTGCACTGGAGTGCTGAGTAGGCACTTTTCTCATCAGAGCACACCCGTTCCAGCAGGAAATGAGGCCACATAGGTGCTGCCAAAGCCAAGAAAGCCATATCCTGTCTCTGCTTGCACATGTCAGTACACTTCCAGAGAAGCTAAGGGAGGTGCACTGGCTTACAGAGCTGTGTGCCTGGCCCGTGGGCGAAAAGGGGAATCATCCTACGTGTTTCAGTTGGACTTTGGGATTTTTGATGCATGTGTAAACTGTGCTGGTATCAGGCAAAAGGCATCAACAAGCTTGAATAAACATTTTACTAAAGGAGAAACATCTCAGATGCTACATACGGGTTGCAGGAATGAAAGATTTCCACGGTGAAATAACAAACGACAACTTAGTGACAACATTTCACACAGGTTGCCCCAGCTCCATCAGCAAACCCTTCCAATCCGGGCACAAATGGAGGTTAGAGATCACCCAGTTGCAGGCCAGAAGTTGAAACCTATTTGTGTAAAACCACCCAATACTCAGCAGTAAATCTGAGGCAATGGGAGATCACCAGTCTACCTTTCCCAATGCCTCACTAGCATGACTATGGCTGTCCGGCCCATGAGTACCAAGAGACTGGCAAAAGGCAGATTTATTTAGATTTATGCGTTAGGTGCCGTGCTGCTGCTGTTCTACATTAGTGGCGAGAGAGAGAGACTCATGCACAGAAGTGTGCACAGAGGCACAGGTCCTGTTCCTTGTGCAAAGAAAAGTTCTCACTTGGTTAACCCCCAACCCCCAATCACTTAAAAGTGCAGCATCACCTAAGCTTATTTATGCAATGACAAGTATAACAGGCTAGTTTACACCGGTAGAACTACATTCTGAAATGTAAAAGGAATATCCCTTTAAGAATAAGGAGCAGTGTTTCCATTCTTTTGTTAATGAAGACCTTTCAGTGCAGGAGAAATTAATAAATCTACACAAAAGAGAGAACACACAACACAGAGGGACACATTGAAGCTACAGAGATCCCAAGTGGTCAAACAGAAAGAATTGTGCTTTCGGTAACCTGGCAAGCATGTGGGATGGGAGAAGTCCAGCTATGCCTCTGACTCTGCTATCTACCTACCTACCTATCAACCATTCATCCTATCTTCTGTCACAGAAACACATAAACTTCTCACCAACTGATCAATCTATCTCTGTCCCAAAGCACATGAGGGTACTTGATGTAATTAAGGAACTGTTAGCACAGTCAGTAACTGGGATGTTTGATAAACAGCAAAAATTGATACTGAGTCTTTTACTGCATATTTAGGTCTGTGGGGTCCACAGCATCAGCCTTAGACAGTCTTTATCAATATCTTTACATCAGTATTTCGTATACACCACTGAAAGATTAGTAGACTGAAGGAATTTATGAAAGACATAGAATGAGGCATGAATGAGCCTAGCAGAATTACATAAGAAGGTCTAGAATGTCTATCCAGCCTAGCATCTTTTTTTTCAACATTGGAAAACAAAAATATTTCGGAAAAGAGTGTGTAAAATCAGTCATTTATGGTTTCCCTTTCCATCAGCTGCCCAAGGACTTCCTGAGATAGAGCTTTCATCAGTACCATCAAGTTAAATAATTGCTGAGACAGTTTTTTTGGTGATTTTGTCTGTTTCTTTTTGAATTAGCTGCTCTCTTTGATAGGTTTTCCCTTTGGTCTAGAGAAGTAGAATAGAATTTGCAAATCTTAATTAGCTCCTGGGGCAGCTCAACTTTTAACAACTCCATTTGCTTCCTCAGGTCTGATGATTGTTCTAATCCAGACCTGTCATTCTCTTGTGAGGAGTGTTTGCTGTACAGCCACAAAAGTCCATCCCTGAAGCAAGCGACCTGCACAATATTAAAGACAGTGTTCAGTCTCATAAGGATCAGCGAAAATGCACGCCAAATATTCAGTGATGCCTAAAAGCAGACATGTATTAGCCTGCTCAAGTGGTTGCTTGGAGAGGGGTGGAGTACCTAAATCGGTACTAATTGCCCCATTTGGGGAAGTAGGAATGCCAACAAGTTTCTGTCATTCACACTTCACACAGCAGGGTTACTAAACTCAGGCATAACCCATTATACCTGCTGGTGGAAGGACTAAGCCCGTGTCTCCAGAGGTTTGTGGGCTTTCATGAGAGGTTCAACAAGATGAAGTGCAGTTTGTCCACACTTTGTCCACAACAACCCCATGCAGCCCTACATACTGGGAGAAGAGTGGTTGGAGAATGGCCCAGTAGAGAGCCACCTGGGAGTACTGGTTGACAACTGGTTGAACATAAGCCAGCAGTGTGCTCAGGTAGCATGGAAGACCAATGGCATCCTGGCTTGTATCAAGAAAAGTTTGGCCAGCAAGACTAGTGGCATAATTCTTCCCCTTGAGTAGTGTGTGCAGTTCTGGTCCTCTCACTTCAAGAAAACATATTGAGGTGCTGGAGTGGGTCTAGGGGAGAGCTACGAGGCTGGTGAAGCGACAAGGGAGAAAATCTCATGAGGGGAGGCTGAGGGAGGTGGGCTTGTTTAGCCTGGAGAAGAGGATACTCATGGGGGACCTTATCACTCTCTACCACTACCTGAAGGGAGGTTGTACTCAGGTCAGGGTCAGGCTCTTATCTCAGGCAACTACTGACAGGACCAGAGGCAGGGCCTGAAGCTGTGCTGGAGGAGGTTTAGGCTGGATGTCACCCTTTCCTAACAGAAAGGGTGATCAGATATTGGAAGGGGGTGCCTAGGGAAGTGGTGCAGTCCCCATCCCTGGAGGCATTTAAGAAAACATTGCATGTGGCACTTAGTGCCATCATCTAGCCAATTGTGGTGATGTTAGGTCATAGGCTGGACTTGATGATCTCCAAAGTCTTATCCAGCCTCAATAATTCTGTGATTCTGTGACAAATACTTTAAAAAGAAGCCAAGGGGAAGAGCAGCAGATTGTTGGGTGCCAATTTTCCTTGTCCTTTCTGGCCCAGTAATACAGTACAGTTTGACAAAACAAGCACAATACTCTTTTAGTGATGCAGCTTAAGTTGTCATACAAATTATTTTAGGACTATTTTAGGGAGAGCGTATCAGTGGTCAGTAGCTGTGCTGTCACAGAAGAGGGCAAAATCCTCCTGTCGCCAGAGCACTGTGTGTAACGCCCTAGCACAGGTATCCAACCTATAGCACCTATCCCCATGCCTGCTGAAAGGCTACTCCTGCCAGACAGATTTCCTTGTGCCCAGGCTGTCACCAACAGAGCCCACAGAAAGGGAGACAGCTGGCAACTGGAACTGCCTAGAAATGCTGATCCTGTTCCAGTTAAGGAGAGGACATGAGGTCCTGAAAAACTTCAGATGCCTCCAGGAAAAAAGAGATCATGCACAATGAATTCATCTTCATCCCACCATCCTACCCACCAGCTCTACTTGCAGGCTGCCTCACCCACGGGAGAAGGGGCTTTCTGTGCTCAGGAGTGGGAGATGCCCTCTGCACACCTGCCCAGCTCTGAGTCCGATAGGCAGTGTGTGCGTTTGCACGGGGAGAAATGGCAGGGATTAGGATGGAGCAGTGCGATCCCACAGGCTGAGCAAGGTGAAAAGGGAAAGGGAAAGAGGACGAGAAAAAGAGGAGGAGAGCTGAAGAGGAGGCAGGACGGTGGGAAGAGCGGAGAAGTCGGGAGGGAAGGAGACAAACAAAAAAAGGAGGAGAAAGGGGAGGAGATGAAAAGCAAGGGGAGAAGGGAGGACCGGGCCGGGAGGAGAGAGAGGCGGCAGCGGAGCAGGGCGGCAGCTCGGCGCGGAGCGGCGGGACGGGACCGGCGCCGCGCGGGTCATGCAGCTCCTGGCCACCGCGCTGGCCGCGCTGCTGGCCACGGCCCGGGGCCCAGGTAAGCGGCACCGCGGGCGCCCACTCCGGGCAGTCCCGCCACTCCGGCAGGACCCTGGGTACCCTAACCCCGCCAAGGCAGAGGGAAGGGGCTGGGGCACAAGGAGCGGGGGCTTAGAGAGAGGCTGGGGTGGGCGCTCCCCGCCGGGGAACCCCGGTAGCATCCCGACAGCCGGCCAGTCCCCGCCGCAGCACCCCGCCCAGCGGGGGTCGTCCGTCCCTCTCTACCGCTGCCTCTCCGGGCTCTCTGCAGCAGCATTTCTGCGCAGCGACGAGATGGGCAGTTGTGCTTTTAAACACGAAACCCCCTGAGATACAGGAGCTGATGGAAATGTGTCGTGGGGCAACTCTTGTGCCAGGAGGGAGGACGCTGAGCTGCAGCGGGGAACTGAGGGCAGAGCGGAGGCAGAGAGAGGTTTGGACCTAGCTTCCCACAGGTGTCTGGATCCCGGAGGTACCCAGTGGAAACAGAACCCGTAGGTCACTTGTGCAAAACTTGATGGAGGGTTAGAGGGGTGGGAAAGCCCTGCTCATTCAAGGTCTGTAAAAGAGCTGAATTTGAATCTTCCCCTTAAAAGGGTAGGACGTGATGGTGGCAGATGTTTGGTTCAAGTTCATCTTTAGTCAAAGTGGAAGCTTTCTCTGAGAAGGAGCCTCTGAATTGTGAAACTTGCAGACAGATCCGTTCAACTGAAAACAGCCGTCTGCCTTTGGCAATCTCCCTAGCCAGCTCCTAATTAATTTAAACAAAGAGTTTTGCGTCTTCCTGGCTCATCTGCTCTTCTTACAGTTCAATTGTACAGAAATCAAAATAAAGGAGGCTTTGACAGTAACGCTGTTTCACTGAGCAAACAACACCACTGATATAAGCCACCCCATATGCTTCTGGTCATGCAAATCTGACATGGGAGGTAACAACACCATGGTATGGCTTCTAATGAGGTTTTTCCACAAAAACAGTCCTTCTGAAACTGCTCAGCAAATATATAAGGACCAGCAGCAATTGTGGGTCCTTTGTCACTCTTCCAGCACAGAGGAGATAGTCTTGGCTGTTAAACTTATTACTCCTGACAGTGCCATGAGAGCATTTTGCCACGTAATATGGAATACAACAAAGTACAAACATAGCTAACGCTTGGAACTGTGCTGGGCTAAGCAGAAGTGGACTATTTTCAAGACGAGTTTTAGTCAGCAGTAACTTTTCCTCAGTGCCAATAGCTGAGGGAGACATACAGGTGAAGGGTGTCAAAGAAGCAAAGAGAAAAACATCAGGATGGGGCAAATAAGAGAGCTGTTTGCAAACAGGAGAGACATATGTGATGATTAAGCACATTGCAAAGGAATCCTCAAGTTATTGACTCATTCACATCCTCTTTTCTACAAATAGTTTTCCTTTCCAAGCAGAAGCAAGATTAAAACTTCTGTGGTGAACTCCACCTGAGCAGCTGTGCCATGCTATACAGGAAAGGCATGAGAAGAAAAGCAGTGATATCTCGCTTGAATCTGAAGACTAGAAATTGTTGGCACACAAGTCTGCTCCCAAGTTGTGGAAGAATCTGTTTTCTTGGCAAGGAGCAATTTACAAGGGCAAATCTTACATTGAGGCTGTTCCAGTACCTGATAAAGACAGAAGAAACATTTGCACTAGTGTCTGGGAGCCCTAAATGAGGCTTTTTCTTTCCACACAAAGGCAAATGACTTCTTTCCTCCAAAATCCACCACTGTTCCTGCTGCAATGGCAGGGTGAGGATAGAGTTGAATGGACCTGGTTTTTCTGTTTTACATAAAGCAACACCTGACTCTGATCAACAAGAAATGAGATTACAATAAATCAGGAAATTTCCAAAACTTGCCTCATTGCAGCAATTGTACAGCCAGACCAATAGGAACCACAAAAGGAAGATAAGGAGATGACCTTCCGCTCACTGATCAGACAACATCAAAGATGTAACATTTTCTCATCAAAAGGCATGTTCTCAGAGGAAAAGCAGAAGTCGTAGGTATAGAACAGTAATGTATAAGTGTATACAGCAAGCAAGGGATCAGAGCCTCCATAAAGGGATCAGAGACATAATGTACAATGCTTCTTTATCTTCTTGCAGAGGTTTCCATCATCACCCCATCTGAGTTCCTCTGTATTTTCTCTGGGATACGTTTTGGCACTAGGCTCTGTCTAGTTTCAAATTAAGCAATGATTTCTTTTGCCTTTTCTTTTGGGACTCTGTCCCACAGTTAATCCTAGCCAGCTTTTTCAAACAAGAAGTTCACATGTCAGGAAAATGACATAATTGTTTTTCTTTACAGTTTTCATGACTTGTTCATAATTGCAGTAAAAACTTTGTGTTCTTCATTTATGCAATCCACATTCTTATAAACAATTAATTAAACACTTATAGCCTAAGTAATTATGACAATCCCATAATTGGTGAAATATTTAAATTTACCCTTTATTTGCTGAACAGCATGAGTTTCAAAATTTAAACTTATTTTGATGGCAGAGGCAGACACCTTATCATCACATCTGCTTATTAAGCAGAAAAGTCAGGTAAATGCAGCAAGCAATAACTGAAGCATCATGACTTTTGGAAAGCTTTTGGTGGTATTCAGCCTTAATTTTAAATTTCAAAATCCTGTTGTACTTGTGGTCTTTCCGCAATCCAAAATATTCTCTTGCTTTGGCACTTACATGAACTGCACACGTAAACATAACACACATAGTGACATCAACAATCCTGGCCATGCTTAGCTGCAATTTCTTAAAGAAATTAAAACTCCCATCTTTCTTTATACTTTCTCCTTTATAAAGAAAAAAATAATGCCTATTGGAAAAAAAATACACCATTCATTCAGTAGAGCTTTCTCTTGAAGTGAGCCAGAAGAATTACACTTTTAGAAGGTTCTTGTCAGACAGTAAATCTACTGAACTGAAGAAGTTGTGTTAAGTAAGGCGATAGAGTTTACCGCTTCGCTTTTCGGCTTCGCTGGGGCCATGAAACCACGGTCTCTGCCTCCAGTGCGCCTTTCAGAAACAGAATGGGAGTAGTTTACTTGCTTATTTTAAAGATAAATACAAGTTTGTGTTTCAGGAGCTGATGTCAGACCAAAGTCTCTGCCAAAACGCTCATCCCCTTTGTTAAAACCTTCCTAGTGGATGCGCTAGAAAAGCATCCAGGATCATTCTCCCCGAGGTGCAGTTCTCATGAGTGTCCGAATACCGCAGAGCCACATAATAGGAAGCTCAACAAGCACGTTTCAGGGAACTCTCATGCTTTGCAGAGTGCATTTCAGAGAGTGCTAGCTCACTGTTGAAATATGGTTCTTTCTCTAGTAGATGCCATCAGATCAGGAGATTACAGGTTACAAGTCATTTAGGGAACGCATTGCCACAAAGTGGTCAAAAATAGATCAGTCTCTGATATGACTAATACAGCAACTCTTAACGCATTTTAGGAAGAAAATAAAATGACCATTGGTTCTCATGCCTCAGAAAATGAGTCCGGTGTAAAACAGGAAAGAAGAACCTTGCTCCAATGAATGAGTATGACTTCCTTCAACCCTTGTCTATACTGGCTGTGGTTAGAATTAAAGCAGAGAGATAAGCACCTGTTTTAAGCTGGTTTCATTCTGAAGAACCGAAAAACAAGATTCCCAATACGATTTCGTGTCATATTTTGCCACGTAAAGAATGCAAGATTAATTTGAATGTGCAGTTAGAAGGACTAAATCTGACAGATTTAACCCAAGCTTGAGATGAACATTTCATTATAAGGAGAATATGACTTAGAACAGAGGCCATGGAGAAGTGTAGATTGAGGACCTCATTATGGGCACATAGGAAGGTCGGTATGTTTTTTTCTGTGATCATCTAGGGAATTGTATCATGTAAGCTTTGCACAAATGATGTCTAAAAGAATTCCTTACCAAGTTAGCATAAGATTTGAATAGAACGTAGGAAAAACTGAAGACCAAGTAGCTAAAAGTGAGGCAGAACTGAGAAAAGTGAAGTTACACACTTGAGGGTTAATAAGAACTTATCTCATAAACTAGAAACTAAACTTCAAATGACAAAGAAAGGAAAACTACCAAGTATATTATTTAATAAATGGACATCTAATCTCATATGAAAATACAATGAAAAAGGACAACATAATTCTGGGATATACAAGGCAAGATATATCGCCTTGTACTGGGAAGTACCATGACTATTTCACAGAACACTGGAGATCTTCTTTCCAAATACTGGCTATCATTCCAGTTGCTCACATCAAAAAACCAAAACAATCCCAACCAACCCCCCCAAATTAAACTGGAACCAATGCAGAGAAGGACTATTAAGATGGAGAGTCTGTGGACTATTAAGATGGAGACTCTGTATCAGAGGAGACCATCAGAGCTTGACTTCTTTACCTCAACAGAGTGAAAGCTGAGACACCAAATAATTCCTTTCTATAAGGTGTCCAGGAGCAGCTGCTACAGAAGACGACACTGTTTAAACTTAAAGCTGGCACGGGAACAAATGGGCATAAACTAGCGATTACAACAATTTAGCCTGGATATCCTAAGAATTATGCAAGCTGTTGGGACTGCTGGTCTTGGAACGGCTTTCTAAAATATATTCTTGGCAACTGCTCCCAGCTAGTTTTAGATTAACACTTGTTCAGGCTGACAAAAAGATTTGGTTATGTTGGGCCCACGACTTTAACCCTATCTTAATTAGCAACTGTAAGAATGCTAGAGCAGCCTCACTGCAGGAGGGCCTCATGCCATCTTCAACATTCACAGAGACAGATGTCAGGTTCTAAAAGCTGATTAAACCGCTGCATATTGAATGGATGCCACCAGCTTACCTGCTGGGACAGATTATGGTGCTGTTGTGCTGGCATGGAAGATTCTCACCATATTTTCTTTCCTTTGCAGATGTCTGTGAGGCTTTAAATGTGACAGTCTCTCCAGGACCAACGGTACGATACTCTGAGGGAGATAATGCTACTCTTTACTGTCACATTTCTCAAAAGAGAAAGACTGAGAATTTGCTGGCTGTGCGGTGGGTCTTTGCGGCATCTCCCACCCAGGAGTACCTGATGATCAAAATGACAAAGTTTGGCTCTGTCCAGTACTATGGAAATTATACTCATCATTTCCACAAGCAAAGACTTCATCTTCTTAAAGAAAATCATGGAACTATGTACAGATTTCTTATTCTACGCCTCCAGCAAACAGACCAAGGACATTACATATGCAAAGTCCAGGAAATTGGCAAACACAGGAATAAGTGGACAGCATGGTCAAACGGCACAGCAGCTACTGAAATTAGAGGTGAGAGACTACTGATTAAAATTCTGTCATTTTTCTTGTCTCATGATCCCTTTTTCTTGTTCTCTTGCAAGTTCATCCATAAGACATTTGAAGTTAAGACATTTTAAAGTCTGAATAACACTTGCAAACAAAACCATGGCAGAGCCACCAAGACAATCAGAAGCTGAAGCACCTTCCTTATGAGGAGTAGCTGAGAGAGCTGGGTGTGTTGAGCCTGGAGAGAAGACTGAGGGGAGATCTCATAAATGCTTTAAAGTATCTCTAAAAGGCAAGTATCAAGATAATGGAATCAGTCTCTTCTCAGTGGAGCTCATTGACAGGATAAAGGACAACAGGTTTAAACTAGAACACGGGAGACTAAACTTCAACATAAGGACAAACTTTCTTACAGTGAGGGTAACACAGCATTGGAACAGGGAGATTGTGGAGCCTCCATCTCTGGAGACATTCAAAATCCACCTGGACACATTCCTGTGCAATCTGCTCTAGGAGAACCTGCTCTGCAGCAGGATTGGACTAGATGATCTCCAGAGGTCACTTCCAGCTCTCCCTGTTCTATGATTCTGTGATGTAAGATGAATACTCAACTTCTTTACTTATACATTAAATTGAAACAATATTGAGTCCATAACAAAAGGCATACAGTCCTGAAGACTACTGAAGGTAGAGAATAAACCATACTTCTTTTCTCAGTGCTTTGGACAAGAATTTCAGGATAATTTGAAAGAAGGAACAGGTCTGTGTGAAAAGACAGAGAAAAGCAGTGAAGGAGAGTGGCATTTCAGCACATTGTACTACCCCTTCCTCTCAGATCCTCTGCACCAGCCCAGACAGCTGTGTCCAACAACAGGACACTGAAAGGTAGAACAAATAACAAGAAAATGTTTCCTACATGAAGGAATTTGGAAGCAGACCAATAGATGTGCCCAAGAAGTGTAGAACAAGGACCAGGCTTGTGGAAAAAAGAAAAAGAAAATCAGACGAAGAATAATTTCTAGAATTTTCCTGTGATTCCACAGGCAAGTTAGCAGCTGAAAGAGCTCTCTGTCATTCACCGAATAACGGAATTCCTTAAAAGCCTGTAGTCAAACGTATGGATTTCCCAGGAGTGCTTGGAAAGGGAATGACATGTTCCAGGTAAAAGACAGCAGAAGGAAAAACAATATTAATTGTCAGACCACCTGTCACACCCCTCCTCACAAAAAGCCACTCTGGTCTTTGATAGCTGTGAGGCTACTGTAACACAGGAACTGCTCATTGCTCATCCTAGCTAAAAGTGGGGTTCAGATCTGTTCCGCTACTGCAAAGAAGGAAAACTGTGACTTTTCAGTACAGCCCATAAATATATTTCCTCCGCCTCTGATTTTTATTTTGGTTTGTGTACGCACAGACAGGGGTGGATGTAAGACTCCTGACTCCATTCTTCTTACACTGTCTGGTCAGCTGTACTACTTCTCTTTGTTTCAAGAGTAACCTAAAGCAGAGTGGAAAAACCTGAGACAAGGCAGGTCCACCTCTAGACTAAACAAGCAGACAATATGCCTTTTGGGGATATGAGGCAGACACCACCACTACTTTGCCCCCTGCAAAGAGCATATACTCTAACTCTACATCCAGCCTGAAGATACTAAAGGACACAAGAAAAATGGCACAGCAATCATTTTACTGCTAAAAGCCTCTTTACTGGAACCAAAGGACTGTCTTGTCTAGTGGTTAGCACTTAGTTAATGCACTGTGAGTGCACAGGACTTACTACTCATGGGAGGGAAGGCAAGACTTTTCAGAGGGGTGATAAAGTCTCCAATTTCCGCACAGTAAAAGTTGGCCTTTTAAAGGAAATTTTCTTCCAAACACATTTGGTATCTTTAAATTAAAATCAGTTATACTTTCTACTGCAAAGGGACTTGTGTATATTACAGTTTGATCCAGGATGCAACAAAAGGACCAAAACCAATTGTGTGAAGCCATTGGGTACCTAAATTGTACTGCTTGTGCTTTATCAGATCAGGTAATGGTATTCAAACACATCACAGTTGCTGTTGTGTGACTTTTTTTTCCAGCTAATGTGTCTGCACTTATACCCACATTCAAAATGGCATCATTATGCTAAAACAGCAGGCAAGTTTCTTACAAACTTGCACATCGAGTCGATGTAGAAGTTTAGGTTCCTTTTTTGTTCACACAGGAAGAGAGGGTCACTGCATGAGACACAAATTTCGAGAGTGAAAAGAAAAGGGTCATAAATCATCTTAAAAATCTTCCTTGTTCTTGAAGCAGAAAAAAACTCCAGGGCAATTCAGTACACAGTCTTTGCCAGCCACCAAGTACAGAGCTATTCACAGAATCACAGAAAGATAGGGCTTGGAAGAGACCTCTTGAAATCACTTAGTCCAATGCACCTGCTAGAGCCAGTTCACCGAGGGCACGATGCACAGGATTGCACCCAGGCAGGCTTTGAATGTCTGCAGAGAAGACCTCATCACCTCTCTGGACATCCTGTTCTAGGGCTCCATCACACTGAAAGTAACCAGGTTTTTTCTCATGTTCAGATGGAACTTCCTGTGTTTTGATGGGCACTGCTGAGAAGAGTCTGGTCTCATTCCCCTGACACCCACCCTTTAGATGTGCATAGGCACTGATAAGATCGTCCCTCAGTCTTCTCCACAATAAGCACACACAGGTCTCTCAGCCTTTCCTCCTAAGTCTATAGAGATACCCATACTGGAGTTGTGGAAACACTGTTTTTCTGAACTCAGTTGTGGAGGTCACAGTTCCTTAATGTGTAATGATGACAGTTAAAAGTTTAGCTGTGTGTCTGGCTTCTCCTTTAGGGACAGAATATATTTATTCAGAAAATAAATCTAATCTGAAGGAGATTGTGTCCTTACAGTCTTCTGTTCATGGACTCGTGTTAACTACAGCAACTTTGCAATGTTTTCAGAAGTCCTGCTGAAATTAGAACTGTTGCAATTTGCCCCTTTAGGTTTAGTGAATACAAGACACAAGTAGGATTTATAAAAAGGTTACTGTTAAATCTTGGTGGTAAACCCAAGAGAAATCCATGTCCTGATGTGGCCAAGAAGAGTGTCCTACTCCAGCCGTGCAAAATCTTCCCTGTAAGCGAAGGTAAAAGTTTTCCTGTTACTCCATCTTAACAAAGGCATCTGTTCTTTTTTAGGATTCTGTGGTCAATACCAGCCTACAACCGAGTGATCTCATTATGTTACAGAATACACACAGTTTACCTGAGGAACAGGAAGTAATGAGAAAGAAGGTTCTACCGCTGCCTTCCTATCAGAAACCTCACAGTAATAAGTAGTCTTCTCAGAACAATATGCAGCCCCTTTAAACCATGACTAGCAGCTGGGTAATCCCTCGAGCCTGCTATGCAAAACACTGCACATCTCTTAGGAAAAGCAACACCAATTTCAAATGGTTTACAATCCAAGAGAAGGGACTATGTGTAGGAGGACAAACATAGAAAATTAGGCAGTCCAAATTTTCAGGTGGCACAGGCAACACAAACAAGTAGAGATGATCATGACAATCAAACACTTTGGTGCTGAATTTCCTGAAGAACAGAGTCTACGTTCTATTAAAGACTAGTTGCCCGTGGTATTCTGTAATGGTAAAAATGCTGCAATATACAGTGATGCAAGATTATTGTTTTGTTTTCCAAAGTACATGAACAAAAGCCTTTTCCTCATTGAAGATATCCTAAGATAGTTGCTAAAAATCTATACCTGTGATGCTTTCATGCAACAAATTAGTAATTTGCTAAAATATTGAGGGCGAGCTTCCCATTACAACTGAACAGATTTCTTTAGTCCTGAAAGAAGTTCCTTTGAGTTACCCTTACAGCTCACACCCCTACAGGACTCTCTTTTATGTATTTCCTCTCCAATAAAAACTTGGTCTTTAATGATTTGCCACAAGAATGTCTCTTGGAAGTTCAGACCTAAATGACAATCTGGAGGTTATCATCAGACTCCTATTTCATAGCAACAATGGCTAGCAGAAGAAAAACTTCATGGCATAATGTAATCTGACATCATGAATAATGTCAGCATGCATAAACAATCTGGCTGAGGAGAGCAAAGAGGGTTTTGAACAGCAATGCAGCAGTCAGAGCACTTGGATTCTAGTGCTAAGCTGTACAGCTACTGGGATGGCAACTTGTGCCCAGAGCTCTGTGGTCCGCTCCTCCTTCTGAAGCAGAGAGGACAATCACATGTACAATCAGTAGCTATTATCACTCTCCATTGAGTTAGAACACCGTCATCCAGCCTGCTCTTTTTCCAGGCTGTAAAGGTGAGCTGGTGCAGCTTGTAGTCATGCAGGGGAATGACACTGGTTCAGCTACTCTGCACTCCACAGTTCATAGCCGTTGACACAGCAGTGACAAAGATGTCCAATTTAGTCTGTCCCTACATCTCAGCTAAGGACACTGAGGGTAAGCAGATACGTTCTGCTTTCCATCTCAGACAGACAATTTCTGAAGCATGTGGATGTGTGTCAGGAAGACCATAGGTGCTTTTTTTTGTGTGTGCAATCAGGTAGGTGTCAAATCCATGCATCTCTAGAAAGGGTGGCACAGCAACCAACTATTGAGGGAAGAGCCCGTGATCTGTATGTATCTCAGATCTTTGAGTGTCTCAGTGTGTTGTTTGGGTGCTGTCACAGGAATTGCAGGGTGGTTCAGCCTGTTAAGGGATATCCACAAAAGCTTTGGAAGGAAGGCAAGTTGTACAAAATCAGGAGACTGCAGAGTCAGTCCTGAAGCCAGGGAAATGCAGTTGCGTTGGCAGAGATTACTTCTGCGAATTACTTCCCCATTTGGTTTTTTTTTGAAAGCTCTGCCTAACATGTCTGGCTCCAAGTCAGTTCTCAGGGAGCCTTAAGTGTTGTGCCCTTCAGTTAAAGCTACTGCTCTTCTGGTTACTTTTTGTCCTTAGCCTCTAAGACTTAGACATAGGCTACAGTTTTAAAAATCCTTTTAATAGGTAACTACAAGGGAAAATAAGATCCCATTCTCTTGAGCAGAAATTGTTTGTTTGGTCAGACATACTCTCTCGGGACAGAAACACAAAATACAACCCTAGAGGTATGAGTTCTGTGTAACTGAGGACACACAGACTGCGTAAAAACAGCTGCATACAGCATTAGCGGCAACTTCTTCCATAGGATACACGTTCCGTCCCCACAAAGCTATCACAGACTCCACAAGCACGTGGCCACGCTCCTCTAAGGCCCAGATCTCCTCTGTTGTCTTGCTGTACTAGATACGGTGCTAAAGCACATGATTTAGCAGTGAGCTTGGTAAAGTTATGTTCATGGTTGGACTCAATGATCTTAAAGTCTTTCAAACATTCTGTGATTCAATGCATTTAATCTTGGAGCCACATATTGCACCTTCCTAGAATAAGATGATGACAGGGAGCCAAACAGCACTCGACGGGTGCCAAACCAAATGAGATTTGTTGAAAGATATTTTTATAATACTGGTTCATAACTGAAGTGTTTCACTGAAAGGTGAAGATAAAGCAAGATCTTAGTGCACTGAAGTCCAAGGCAGACAAGAGGTCTCAAAGTTTTATGCCAGAGATTTTCAGTTATCAAGCCATCTTTGATTTTTTTTCCAGTGATTTCATCAAAATCTGCTGATGATCCCACTTTCAAGAAAAGCCATAAAGCCTGGAAGTTTTTTGAAGGTAAAAATGCATCTAACTGCTGGTACTGGTTCTATACAAGATGTTAGTTTAGTCACAGAATGCCTTATGTTGAAAGGGACCTCAGAGGTTATTTAGTTCCAATCCTCCTGCCACAGGGTTGCCCAGAGCCCTGTTCAAACTGGTCTTGAACACTTCCAGGGAGAGGGGTTGTGCCTCATCCTTTTCATCTTTCTTCCTAAGGATCTAATGTAAATCTACTCTCAGTTTGAAACCATCCCTATTTGTCCTCTTTAGCTTTCCTGTAGGCCCTCTTCAGGTACCAAAAGGCTGCTAGTGGTCCCCCTGGAGCCTTCTCTTCTCTAGGCCAGACAGCCCAAATTCCTTCAACCTTTCTTCATAGGAGAGGTGCTCCAGCCCTCTGATCATTCCTGTGGCCCTCATCTGGACATGCTCCAACAGTCCAAAGTCATCCTTGTATTGGGGGCGCCAGAACTGGATGCAGTACTCCAGGTGAGAGGGGGAGAATCTCTTCCCTTGACCTGCTGGTGGCACTTTTGATATGGACCAGGATATGGTAGGCCTTCTGGACTGCACTCACATATTGCTCTTCATCTATCCAAACTCCCAAGTACCTCTCCTTGAGAGCACCATTCAGCACCAGCAAGTGCTCAGGATTACCCCAACACAGATGTAGGACCATGCATTCAGAGTTGTTGAATCTCATGCCATTTGCATGGACCCAGTTCTCCAGCCTGCCACGGTCCCTCTGGATGGCCTCCCTTCCCTCCAGTGTCTTGACCACACCACACAGCTTGCTGTTGCCAGCAAACTTGCTGAGGATGCGCTCAATGCCACTATCCATGTTGCTGACCAAGAAGGACTGGAACCAAACCAGACCCCTAAGGAGCACCACTTGTAAATAATCTCCCGTTGGACATCCAACCATTGATCACAGTTCTAAGTGGGATTATCCAGGCAACTCCTTATTCACCAAGTGCTCCATATATCAAAAACTTGTCCCTGTTTTAAAGAAAAGGACGTAACGTGGGTCAGTGTCAAAAGCCTTGCACGAGCCCATGTAGATGACAACGGGAAATGGGCAATTTCTCTACCAATAAAGGTAGAGAAAGAAATTCCAATTTCTCTACCTTTATCCATCAATGCTGTAACCCTGTTGCAGAAGGCCACCAGATTGATCAGGCATGATCTACCTTCAGCGAAGACTGTCGCCAATCATCTACTCATTTTTCATGTGCCTTAACGTAGTTATTAGGAGGATCTGCTCCATGATCTTGCTCAATGCTACAGGGCAACTAAAGTGCCTCAATCAGGATCAATTTTGCTGGTTCCTGTACAAACACAGACCTTGCCTGAGAAGCAGTCTCACAGAATAAAAGGAGTTTTGGAGAAAAGGGAATGGAAGACTTCAGTTTCATTTTCTCACATATTCATTAAGGTCAATGGGAAAATAACCGATTCCTGGCTAATCACACAATCCACACGTAAACCCTTATCCAGGAAGATGCTGAGCCTGTCTGAAGAGGTCCCAAACACTCTGTGCTCCCACTAGCTTTATAAACTGCTCACAGAATACGTTCTGCTCTGCAAGAGCACGTTAAACCTCCCTTATGGTTCGATGCAAGGGCTGCTTTCTCTGTTGGTAAGTGGACAACTGTTACTGGAGACTGACATCCAGAACGTGAACACAGCTGAGACTCTTCATCCTCCCACCCCAATCCAGAGCACCAACCAAGTGCACAGCATTTGCAGCCTCTGCACTGCCTGCCAGATGGGAGTGCTCACTTGCAGAATGATCTGGATCAGGGGTCCTCAAAGCCTAGCCCGCGGGCCGGATACGGCCCCCCAGGGTCTCTGATTGTCCAGGCCAGTATTTACCCCCCCGGCCCCGCTGGGGGTTGGGGGGTGGAAACTGAGCAGACTTCTTGCCGACTGCATGGCTGGGCTGAGGTGGGCGGCTCCCCCGTCTCTCC
>VXBP01001660.1:76230-137389 GCA_013400115.1 Rhinopomastus cyanomelas
CCCCCCCCCCCCCCCCCCCCGTCTCTTCCTCCAGCTCCCAGTCAGCACAAACTATAGCCTGGCCCCCGACACTGTCTGAGGGACAGTGAACCGGCCCCCTGTTTAAAAAGTTTGAGGACCTCTGGTCTGGATTCAGCACTGAGCTTCGCTGTTTCAGCCACAATTTGCAAACTAGGCTATTGTACTGCATAAGGGGAATGAGGCACAGAACTACAGGTCAGGGGTCTAGTTCCAGCAACATGATTTTTTTTACAAGAAAAGTTGACCTCTGAGGCTTAGTTTCCTCTCTGTAAGGCAGGAAAGAAGCCATTATATCTCCCTAGGGACATTTCAAGACATTAATGGTTAGAGAATCTACTCTATGCAGGGTTCTAGTAAAAAGCAGAAATAAGTCATTACAGATTTCGTCTTCTGAATAAAATAGTCCCATGATCTGTCCTGGTTCACTTCCTGTCAGCTCTACTGGGAATGTGTTATGGTACCTGAATGAAAGCCATAAAGAGAGCCAGTGCTGCCACCAGAAGAAGCAATCAGAGACTCTCTTGTCTGACATCCAGCACTCCCCTCACCACCAGTTTCCTTGATTTGTTCGGTTGGGGTTTTTTTTCCTTTGGATTTGAGCGGGTTTGATTAATTTGGTTTCTTTAGTTTTGATTTATTGTTTTTTCTTAAGTACAGCTGTTTGAATTGGGAAATAATGCAAGTCAGTCCTTTTGATGGAATGAAAAAGCCACCCTCCACCGTGAGGGTGCCAGAGCACTGTTAGGGGCTGTCCAGGGGTGTTGTGGAGTCTCCTTCTCTGGAGATATTTGGGGCCCACCTGGATATGTTCCTGTGTCTAGGTGATCCTGTTCTGGCAGGGGAGTTGGACTGGATGATCTTTTGAGGTCCCTTCCAATCCATAGTGATTCTATGATTCTATGATTCTAAGCCCAGGCCACCCCTTTCCTCTCTCCCAAAAGTAGTGTCTCTTAGGAGTAGTTAAACCTGCTTGCATTGGTATAGCAGTACTGAGCAATACGTTGTACAGTTTCAAGAGTGTTAAATTGCTTCAGATTGTCACTCTCTAAGTCCTTGGGGCTGGGGTGTATTTAGAGCTATTTTCTATCTTGTAAGCATGAGGCACACAGTTACAACACTGACTGTCGTCTGTGTTTGGCTTCTAGATCTGTACGTGTATGCAGTGTTTGTGTGCTCAATAGGAATCCTCAGTGTCCTCCTTTTCACACTTGTCATCCTCTGTCAGTCACTTCTGAGCAAGAGAAGATCCACAGGTGAGTGAAATGCCATTCTTGCTGTCTGCAAGGGCTTTACCAGAGACGGAGAAGGGAGAGAAACATCTCCTTGTTGTCATTTTAATAAAAACGGACCAAAAATGTTGGTAGGAAAAAAGCATTTCTGCTAGCAAACCAGAACAGACATTTTGCTCCATTTGAATAGAGATTTCACATAAAATTTGCTTTTGACTTTTCAAAAGCTTTCAGCTTTGCATAAATATAAATTGAAGGTTGTTACAATTTTTTTTTTCAAAGAAGACTAAGTGTTGTGTTATCAAACTGCATTCTGATCAGCTCTCGCTAACATTTTGTATGAGTGACATTTCTGCAGATATTTAAAGGGCTATCAAAGCGATCTTTTTCTGTTCTGTTCTCTTCTTGCCTGGTGAGCTGTCAATATTCTTGAGACTGGGGGGGTTGCTATCGGCACTCTCTCACTTGTAGCATTGTTTGAAGCGAAGGCATCATTTCATGATTCAATCTGCCTTTTCATAATAGCCTTCTGAGATCAAGGATTACTGTTTCAAGAATGAAACAGTAAATCTTCTTCAGAGAGCCTTTCCTCAAACAGGCTACATCTGCATTAAAGCAGCCCTGTTGTGATAAAAAGTGCTACTTCAGATCTGCAGCGCAGTCAGTATAGGGTCTAGTTTTAATTGAAGAGTAGTTTATTCGGAGATCTAACGCGAGCTGTGGGGATGAGTGATCAGCAGGCTTAGCAGCTGTTGAAGGAGAGCTGAGGACCATCTCTGAACCAAAACCTTCAAAAAGAATTTGGTTAGTGATTTGTCCTGGAAAGAATCACAACTTGGCTGCCTGTTCAGCACTATGCACGTACCAAGAAGGAAAGAAGGAATGAGTGACTCGGGTATTGGAGGGAAAAGACATGTAAATCGAAAATAGAAGGATGCGGAAGTCCTTGCCTAGCCACAGACACATTTCAGGCTGCTGCTCCATCTTCACAGTAGTGTGCTCAGTAGAGTAACTCTGATTCTAACTAAACCAAACAACTCTGCCTGACAAGAGGAAGAAGCAAGATCACTGTCATTCTTCCTACCCTGTTAAGTGAGGACAAAGGGTTTGTGCCAAGGGAGTACCCACACCTAAGCATGTTGGTCATGGCGAGTTACCCTGAAGCCACAAGAACTAGAAACTTATCCTGATTTTCCTTGAGCAGACATCAGGCTAGATTTTGTTTCTGTTTTTGTCGATTTACGCTGTTATAAGTGTACAAGGAGCTGAAGAAAAGTTACCTTCACATTGAACCAATATTGGCTAAATACAGAAATAATATAGGATACAGTACTGAGTAAGCATATACAACAGAGATAAACTGACCTCTCCTAAGCTGCTAAACCCTAAGCAGCAACCCTTCTGTTAGGCCTAAAATGTATCCTCTTTGCAGCCGTGTAGCTTAGAATGGGGACTGCAGGTAAGACCAAGTATGAAAACTTTCCCCTAAAGAGGGGCATAATCACGTAAGTGCACTGCTGGGTGGTGCTGCCTGGTGTCCATGGCCTTTGAAAGAACCAAGGACATGAAGGGGGTTAGGGCTGTCTATGTTGTATTCAACTTCACATTATGACCTAGAGGTGCACCCACTTTTCCTTCTGAGAAGTAAGTTGCAGAAGAGCCAGAGCCTCTCCTCCTGCCTGCATGTTCCTGCATTCAGCATGTGGTACATATTGAGCAAAACACAGAAGCCACTAAGCCACAAAAAAGCATTGTAGCAACCCTGGCTCCTGGAAGACTGCAAGGATAGGAGCTGCCCTTGCTCAGAAGTACCGATCCCAAGGAATACAAAGCAGAAGTATTTATACAGCTCACACATACAGCTGTCAGAGATGGGATAATGGCTGGACTAGACCTCTGATCTGATCCCAGGAGGCAATCACTTTCTGCCTGAGGCCACAATTGAGCTTACATTAGAAACAGCAGTGGCTTCTGTGGGTCAATGGTTTATTTCAGGCTTCTGAAACAAGTCTTCAAAGTAAAATTACTGGCCTGCTGTGTTTTTCCTTAGCAAGCTGTCTTTTGGCTGGGCTGACCACTGGAATGTGTGTTGTCCAGCACTTGCACAGCAGATTTTTGCTGGTTGCTACATTCCCTTCTGCCAAGCTGGACCGTACCTTTGAGTCAGACTATATTTGAAGCACAATATGGTGAGGATTAGGAGCAATGCCAGTGTAACAACCTGGCAACCCTAGTATCTCGGCAACACGGGTCTGTCTGAATTGTCCAACTGTAAATTGTAAACTGTGTTAGTGCAAAGCCACATTTTTCCTTTTCTTTTCTGTCTTTAACAGTGCAGCATTACCTGGTGAAATGCCCTCAGAACAGGTAGGAGATTACACTTTCCTTTACTACAACCCAGGGTGCTAGTTCTAGTTTTGTTTTGCTACATATGGTGAATATGAGGAATGTTTTGCCAAAAAAAAAACAGGAGGACAAAGAGTCCTGGGTCCGTGACTCATGAATGTGCCTTCAAGTCAACATCTGTGCACGATAAGGAAGATATATCTGGGCTATCCAGCTGTAGGTCTTGCCAGTGCTTCAGTGACACACCTCTCCTCGAGGGTCTGAATTGTTGTTGGGTGAAGACGACTTCATCCTGTGTAGATTTCTAGGGTTTCCCAAGACCTGACCAGATGGCAATGACTTAACCATCCATGTGCATGGAAGAAGCCACAATGCTACCCAGTGATTCCTGCACCTAGGAACAGGGAGTGGGGCTCAAAAAGCAGATTTCCAAGGCTCGCAGTCATCTTCGGCTGAAGGCTTCAAATGAAGAGAAAAATTCTACTTTTGCTGCTGTCATTAATATTTGTTCCTTTAAATGCTGTGGACTGCCAAAATGTTTTTGATTATGTGGTGCTATAAAACTGTTTTCCATTGTATGATTTTCAGGAGGTACAAAGTTGTGCTGGAACTGCAGTAAAAATAATTGTCAAGGGTATTTTACAAACAAAAAAGATGAAAGAGAGATGCTTCTTAACAACATGGAACAGCTGTTTCCCAGGTTTTAGTGACATAAAACATATGTCTCTAGCCTTGTAGCTGCAATCCAGTATCACTTAGTAAAACAGACACTATTTCTCGTAGTATCTCTTTTGATGCCACAAGATTCAATGCCAAGTACACAATGCCTTAGATCCTCAGACAGGGTAGTTTCTAGTGCGTTCCCCTGAGATAACTGCTGCAGCGAACTGGCACTCGGATGTAAGTAAGGTTGCAACAAAGCAACAGAGAGTTCAGGAGGGGTCAGTACAAACTGAAACTTTCGTGTTGTTCATGGAAAGATCTTTGTTTTGTGACCCTGATCAGCTATTGCACCACGCCAGAAACTTAGAGACAGCTCAGCAAGTTTTCATTTTGCCCTTGGAGGTTTTTGGTTTCCCCTTCTCTATTTGCTGCTGGGACAAACTTGGGATTGCAAAACAAACAAAAAAAGAAAAACAAAATAAAAAAGAAGGGAAAGGAGAGGAAATAAAAGTATTTTAGTAGAGAAGAGGAGAAAAATGAGACCTGAGTGAAAAGGTGACTAAAAAAAAATGGAGCATGGCAGTCAGATAAAAAGACTTATATTACAGGATCTGCATCTCTAGGAATAAATTATGTGGTAGCGACATTATTGAAAACACTAAATTTAGGAGGCTGAATAATGGGTGGAAAACAAGCCCAATATGATTTCTTCACTGTAGAATGGAATCTATGGAAGCAAAAAAATGTATGACTCTATATGAATAAAAATATGGTTTAGTGTATTTCAGTGTGACGAGATGTGCTAATGAAAGCCTTGACCCCACAAATGCCTGCCTAAAGTGCATCGGCTTCACGGCTTTAAAATCAAGTAGCTATGCAAGTGTCACTTCTGTTAGGCTTCACACTTGGTCCCACTGAGTACCAGGGCCACACAGACCTTTAATTCTTTCAAACTCATTTCTCGACACTTGCTTATTTCTTGCCTTGGAACTTAATTTATCACATTTAGATCCAAAACTCTGTGTCTAAATATTCACCAGGCCAAAAGGATTTAAAACATTTGCATGAGATTCCTGCCAGTCAAATGGCTACGCTGTGCAAAATTCAGCCTTGATTAGAGAGGCTCTGCTCCCCTCCAGCTCCCTCAGTGGTAGTTCAAACTCAGAGCAGAATGCTGCCTCACAATTACATTAATAGCCCATCGTCTAAGAAATGTCTGTACTCCCATCTCAGCAACACCTAAGTGCCTTGAAATATTTCATGCCTTGACATCACAATGGCATTTTTACTTTGTTGGAATCTGAAGCATAAAGGGCTAAGTGATTTGCCCCATGTCTCACAAAGCAGCCTTGGTAGAATAGAAAATTAAATCCAGACTTCCTTTAAGTAGTAGAGCAAAGCAAATGTTTAAGTTTTGGTTTGCTTCTTGACCAGTAACAAATTAGGGAAAAAAACATGAGTTAACCAAAACCCATTTCATTCCCACTTTCAGAAAATAGATACCGAAATAGAAAGGACAGGGGTTTTGGGGTTTTCTAAACCACCTAATTCCATTTTGGGATTTTTTTCTTTTCTTTAAATATCCTCCTTTTTATTATCTTCCTTGCCGTTAGATCATTTTGTCACTCCCAAGAAGTATAGGTTTGAAAGTAGGAATTTATTTTCCTGTATTTTGTATTTGTTTTGGTCTGAATTCTCCAGTCCTTCACTGACTGCTCTTGTGGAGACAAATAATTTGAAATGAGAGAAGTGTTCACCTCAGAAAGCTGTTAATCTCAACACCTTAGTTCCACAGTATCAATCTAACACTGTAGGTACAAATTCTGCCAGACTGAACCAGAATCAAGTAAACTCTCCGTCTCTGGCATCTTTTTGCACAGCTCCCATATCGGGAAAACATTGCAGCAACGACCAGCTCACTCGAGTGAATATTTTTATCATCCCCCCTGAAGACCTTTGACAAGAGGAAATAGCTGACTTAATGACAATAGGAAAAGACCCACATCCTTGTCTCTAAATAAGAATAGTAAAACCAAAATTGTGGTGGACAGCTCTTGGGACAGTCATAACCTCCAGGGAAACGGTTGTCCTGGTGCCATGACTGTTGGATAACTTCCACAGGCTTTCCCCCAAAACTCCTATATTTTTCTTTCTCTCATTAGATCCTTCAATAAATGCACACTGTGTTACCACCAAAATAGGAGGCTGGAGGAGGAGCTGGAGATAAAAAACTAACTTTCCTTTTAGACACAGAACAAGACAAGCTCACAAAGAGGCAGTGTTTCAGAGCCAAGGAGTCTTCTGAGCCTCCTTGTTTAGTTTGAGGAGCTCATTTCTAAGACCAGTATAGACACTGTGTCTCTCAGGATTAGTTAACCCCTTACAGCTCTAGCATTTAAAAGAAAAGCATAAGCCACACGTAAGAAAGCTTCACATTTTCAGTGGCAAAGCAGGAATAGTAACTAATGCAATGAACTGACACTAAGCCTTTTCATATGTTATGCTTAAAGCAGCTATAGCAGAGAAAGTGTCTTTAAGCTACCCAACTGTCTTAATGATCTTGGATTATTAAACCCAAAAACATTAACAAGGACAAGAGGAAATGGGGTCAAGATGCACCTGGGGAGGTACAGATAGGTGATTACAAAAAACATCTTCACAGAAAGAGTGGTGGGGCGTTGGAACAGTCTGCTCAGGGAGGTGGTAGAGGCACTGTCCTTGGAGGTGTTAAAAAACCAGGCAGACACAGTGTTTCAAGAGATGGTTTAGTGGTTAGTGGTTGCAGGGTAGATGGCTGGATCTTGAAGGTCTTTTCCAACCTTGATGACTCTGTGATTCTATAATTTAAAAAAAAAAGTCATGCTCATCCCCTCTTTGGTATTCTTTGTTGTTTGCAGGGTGGGCCACGGAGCCAGGCAGGACAGTTTCATTTCCTGCTGGTTTTAAAATATTTCATGTTTTGATTTTACTACAGAAACAAATGATTGTTTGGGGATAACTTTACAATAGTGCAGGCAGACTTTGAAATTATTTTAAACCCCTCTAGTTTACATAATTGATGTGATTTATTTATAAAACATGAAAATATTTTACCTTTTAAACGCTTCAGAATGTCTGGCAGCAAACCTATGCTTTGGATTGAGTACACGGGGCAGAACTCAGGAAAATCACCAACCTAGAGAGCTTCTAATCTACACAACTGTAAATCCGGAGTGATTTTAACAACGGCGGTGACATTCATTTGGGTTTACAGCTGTGTAAAATGATAACATTATTTTGTTATTCGTGTGTGGGCAATAGCTGAGACATCTTAACTTTCATTAAGGTTTTGGCCCAGTTTAAATATTTTATTCTATTAATATAAATAGTCTGTTTCATTATGCAAAAGAACCTGTAGAGGAACAGCAACTTGGGACAAATGATTTAAAATGAAGTGAAATCAGTGTTATGACTATGGAGACCCTGGCTGGATCATATTGTGTGGTGTAACTGACCAGCACAGAACAGAAAGGCCCCCCACAACCACACTGCATTCATCTTTCCCAGGGTGAGCACCTATGGTCAGATGCATCTGAACAACAGCAGTTTACCAAGTCACTTTCACCACTGTAGTCATCATAACCAACCAATATACACCCTCCTCCCGCCCCAGCTACAAGATAAGATTTCTTTAATACCAGCTAAAGCAAATACAATTTTATTTCACAGAAGCTGCAAGCCAGGAGCACCCACACAGCCAGTTACCACAGCTTGGCTAACACACAGTGACAACCACTCCAGTCTGACAACTGCACGTCCAAACCGTAAATCACCAAAGCAGGATTTTCGACCTCATGTTTTGTGTGATGCTAATGGTTAAAAAACAAGATTTAGACGATGTTAAACTGTAATAGCCCAAACAGGAGAGCTTTCTTCGTCACAAATCTGTTTACACTACAGCTTGTCTTCTCCCCTCACACCTTCTAGTGCTTTTTTTCAGCACAGATGTACTGTGGAATGCCTGAGTTTATAGACAGGTACAAGCTCGTCCTAGATGCAGCAGTGGAGTCACACTATGTTTATAAGGAATGTGTGCTATGAAATTAGTCTTTAGTCACATTTTCTGCACCAGGACTGATCAGATCCCTGAGTTTCTCAGACAGGCTGTACGGTTGACAAAATGCAAGACTCAGAACATTTCCAACCCACGTGTGAGATTTCCCGATATACGCTCAGGTCAGAATGCAAGCTGTTGGGCAGGAACTCCCACAAGCAGGTCAGGTGTTTGCATGAACTCACCAGGACAAACTGCCTTTCTCTTCATTGCCATTACTTTTCCTCAACATGGACCTCTGCTTTGCAGCTCTGGGGAGACAGTTACCAGTGTGACAAGCATGTCCCCTCTACAGCCCAAAAAGGTAAAGAAAAAAAAAGAGAAAGAGAAACTGGAGCAGCCACCAGCCATTCCAGCAAAAGGTATGAAAACAGCAGTGCAGAGGTATTTCAAATGCTGAGCACAGCTATGGAGAGACAGCACAGCATGGCATGTCAGGACTCCTGCATTCCGCTCCTGACTCTGTGACACAACCTGTCTTCAATCCCATTGGTGTAGGAAGAAACAGCAAATGTCTGCTGCTGGGACCAGGCTCTCACCTCTCTGAAGCTTAGCTATTGAAACACAGTCACGGAGTCCAGAAATTTTTCTTAGCTTCTACCAATGAGACAGAAACCTCTATAGCAACACAATACCCTCTTCAAATTAAAGTCAAAAGTTGAACTTTTGAGGGAAGCCAGCAAAGTGCACTCTTAAAATGGCAGATGCACTTGAGAAGTCAACCAAGGTGAGCAGATAAAGATCAGCCTCTTGGAGACCTCACTTTCAAAGAGGATTTGCAATTGTCCCTGGGGTCAGTCTCATAAACTCTTGAGCATACTTTCTGAGCAATACTGCCAGTGCTGAGCCACTGAGAGAGATTGGGAAAGGCCTTTGAGCTTTACTGTGCATTAGATCACATGTGATCAGTTCACAACAGGTATATTTTGCTCTGGCTTCTGCCCATTACCAGCATAGTTTGCATATCAGATTCTTTGATGATATAACTTTTTCATTTTTTCTGCTTCGTTGTAAAATATGCTACCTGAAATGCAGTTAAACTTTGGCATAAGGACATGTATTTCCTTCTAATCCGTTGTTAATCTGTAATTTATAAAATGCTAATGCAGGATGCTAAAAAAACCCCCAAACCAGTCAATGAAGACAATATTAAGTCATCCCTTAATATTTATTTCCATAGCTCCCATAGCCAATAATTTTCCTAGACCCAAGCTCTTGAAACCTCAAAGAAAATTGACCCTGGTAAGTAATTTTCTCTATGTTATTCTCTCTCCATACAACTGCTGTAATGTTGCCGGAAACGTTTCTAAGTTTAGGAACTATAAATTTGCTTTAAATAGCATAGAACTTCTTTTTTTTAAAATAATACTTTTTCAAGTGATTAATTATCTTTGCTATTTTAATTTTGATCATTAGTTTGCACTGGCTTGTTTTTTCCAGCTTTCTAGCAGTCATCATGTCTACAAATTTAACCTGTTCTTAAGAGAAACCTGCCTTTAATTCTCACATGCTTCTGGCAGTTGCTGCTTTGGAAAATATGCCAGTTACTGACAGAATCACAGCTGCACTCTTCACTGCTTTTCAGACTTTTCAAGTCAGAAATTCTGATTCTGCCCTATACTGGTGTAAGTCAGGAGTAACTGAACTGCAGGAATCAGACACACATATATATCTCATGTTAAAAAAAGTTCCACCCGTATGACAGTTACTGCGGGCGGATTGGACTAGATGATCTTTCGAGGTCCCTTCCAATCTGTAACGATTCTATGATTCTATGTTTCTCTGGTTTAGTAACAAAGCAGTACCTGGATGTGGTATCTAGAGATAACAGTTTTATACTAGGTGACTTCAGCTGTCTGTATAAAGAGAGTGCTCTGCTATCTATAGTCAATACAAAGAGAAATGAGAGTAGAAGTCTGATTCTTCTAGTAATACAGACTAGATGCTCTGAATGTTGTTTCTGGGCATCCTCTCTCCATCCTTTGGCAACAGAGAGAGAGCCCAGAGTGACTAATTTCCTGACTCAGGTGAAGGTGGGTCTCCAAAGTTAGGTCACATGAACAACCTCAGATGAGGACAATAATTAAGAACCATCCCTCCAGGTGTCAGTAAGTGACCTCTGCCATTTTAAGAATGGTCAGGGTACAACCCAGGAAAACTTGTAATAATGCCAGGTGAGTTCAGAGCCACTCAGCTAAAATATTAGGTGATATTGCTGCTTTGGTATGGAGTTCACCTTTCCTCTACTGCTCGTGCAGGGATTGCACCTGGGCCAGGCTTTGTTCATACAGGCCATGTTTCCGCAGAATAGGAGGCAGTGTTTTAAAAAGTCCTTGGAAGATCCTTATATCTACGTGGGCAATTATGTCAGGCCAAAGCTATGCTGAGGAGACAGAGTGAGATGCACCTATCATCAGGGGATGATCATAGGATCATAGGATGTTAGGGGTTGGAAGGGACCCAAGAGATCATCGAGTCCAACCCCCCTGCCGGAGCAGGACAAAACTATCTAACACAGATCACAGAGGAACGCATCCAGGCGGGCCTTGAAAGTCCCCAGAGAAGGAGACTCCACGACCTCCCTGGGGAGTCTGTTCCAGTGCTCTGTGACCCTGACAGTAAAGAAGTTCCCCCTTGTGTTGAGGCGGAACCTCCTCTGCTGCAACTTACACCCATTGCTCCTTGTCCTATCACAGGGAGTAAGTGAAAAGAGCCTGTCCCCCCTCTCCTGACCAGCCTTCAGGTACTTATAAACATTTATCAAATCTCCCCTAAGTCTTCTCTTCTCCAGACTAAAAAGCCCCAAGACCCTTTGCTGTGCATGTGTTACAAGAATGGCCAAGTCCAGGCACGTAGCTATGTCAGAAATCAGTCAGTCTTCAGTTCTCCTAGAAAAGCCCTCTCATCAGTTAAGGCTCTTAGACTGTTCCTGCAGTTCAAGAAAGCACATCAACACATGGCAAACTTGCAGGAAGTATGTTTCCATATGCCTTTTCTTTCTGGAATAAATCCAAGAATATGGGCCACAAATAACATTTTGCTCTTCCCTTCCTGCTACGCAACCCCAGTCAAGGTTCACACTCTCTGGAGTTGAGCAGGAACAAAGACTTCTCATATATAGAAAGCAGCTTTGTATTCCCCAGTGTGACTGAGTATCCACATGCTGCACGCAGCCAGCAGAGCCAGTTTTAACACCTTGCTGGTGGTCACGAGTCTGGCAGCCTCTTCCACATGTTGCTCTTTTCCTTTCGTATTTCACCTGCGAGTGTACCTGAAGAGACATTGCAGCCTGCAGCAAACGCATGATCTGTGGATGCGAGTTAGCTTTAAATCACAAAGTAATCTGACAAATATTATCTAAAGCACTTTCAAAACACAAACTCACCTAGCAATAAAGTGCAATAAAAGGCAGACTAAACCCAAGTCAATCAGGCACATTCAGAAACCAGGCAGGACGCTCCCTAGAGCTGTTTCCTATTTCAGTTCCTCTTGCCTCACTCTACAGCACAGTTGATTAAACATCTATGCTTTAGTATTCTGAGAAAAAAGGGGGAGGAAAGTATATTTTTTTTTCCTAATTTAAAATTATTTTTCAATGAGGAAATTAATTGAAGTAAAATAAGTATCAACAAAGTTAAGAAATTATGGCAACAATTATGGAGATAAAACCACATTTTACTAAGTACATTAAAGTGAAACATTTTGTTGATTTTCAGCAAATCTGCCTCCCCATTTTTTTAATTCTCAAAAAAATTCTCAGATTCAAAATTTTCTTTCTTCTTTGGTGAAGGGAGGGGGCAATATTATCATCATCCTGTCAAATCTCTGCAGGATAAAACAATATTTTCTTTTCAATTGTAATTACTGTACAGCTGGCATCTGCACTAAGTTTGTCTTTGCTGATGACACATAGTTATGAGGCAATCGTCACTGCAAACACAGACACAAATGGCTGAGCCTATTTTCTGCAGCTTCCCTGTGCAACCCCAGGAAGGTACCACACCTGGACACTAAGAAAATATTCTAGAAAACCTAAAGAAACAATCTGAAGTATAAAGGAGCATTACAAGAAAATTCCAGTGTTTTGGGAAATTCTTTGTTATCACCTAAATACCAGCAAAATTATTTCCCGAGGACATGTGCTTCTGGTTTCTTGGAAGATGTTCATAATAAGCTGGAAAATTTCTTGTGTTGTTAACATGCTAGAGTGGGTTGCAGTACAAGTTTACAAGAATGCAATAACCTGGATAAAATACAGACATAGTCTCAATGCAAATAATAACAAAAAAGCACGAGAAAGCCTCCTATCGCGTTCAATTGCACAGCCTTGAGTAAAGCCTTTTAAAAACTATGCTTAAGTCATTTTGCTTTTGCTTTATCCAGAATAACGATTCTATGCTCCCCTTGCTGCAAAAATATTCCCCATCAGCGTCATCCTCTATTAGCATCAATGAGAAATGTGTACTGATCAAAGGAAATAGAGATGCTGAAATGCAAAAAGGTGATAGCTTTTATAGCATGCAAGAAGCACAGAGAGTCATTAGGAAGAAGAAAATTCTAGGGGCCCACAAATTCTGCTCTCTAAGGGCTGTTCTACTATAGCCTTAACTACTTAGCCCTTTAAGTTGGTAGAGATAAATCTTGCACTTCCTCAACCAATTTTCTAGTAAGCCTTTCATTGCTTCCTAGAGATTAGTTGTCATAGCCCAAGAGTGTCAGTTAGAGAACATCATCTAAATGAAAAGGTTTCATGGTCTTTTTGTGAAGGTTTGCACCACCAAGCTTAGGAGCTCCTGTGTGATTCACTAGACCCAATGGAAAGGATATGACTTCAGGTTAGATCAAATCCTGCCTTCTGTATTCATGCAAAGTTTTTGTTGGCTTCCTCATTCTCACATTATATTTTAAGGGCAGGAATGCCTACACAGACAGGACATGCTATAGTGAATATGAGGCCTCTGCTAAGTCATAGAACTGTCCCACTTGGAAATCAGACAAATGTATCCTGTATTACAAATTATGCTCTTGGACTTGGTTCTTCAAACACATGGTACGTGTAAAGCACAAGTTGCTTTACAAATTGGCTTCTGCTGTTCCTATATTATGAATAACCTCTTGTACAACTGCTAGAGTATGCCTGGCTTTTCGTGTTCCCACCACAGAATATATACTGGTCCAGTGTGATTTTTGAAGCAGAGTGCTTTCAGTGACTGAAACTGAACTATTAAGAGCAGCATCCTTCCATCTTTACCTCACAGCATTGAATATCTCAGCATGGATTGGATCACTGGTAGCCCAACATCACATGATCACTGAGAATTTATTTTGATGATGTAAAAGCTACCTGAGAAACAGGAAGGCTTACAGTTGTCTAAGACTGATGAAGATTTCTTGAAGTAATTTTGTTAACTTTGAGAAAAAAAACCATAATCAGTGGCACCAGTTCTACCTGCTTGCCTTTTTCAAGAAAAACTCTGAGCAAACTCAGAGACTTGGGTTCCCAGATTTTGACAAGTGTAACAGAAATAGGAAGTTCAGTCTTTGTTCTGCGGCTTTGAAAATCCCGTTCTGGTTTATTGTCATAGATATAGGGCTGACAACGTGCCGAGTGTCAGTCTGCGCAGGTCAGGACAGTCCCTGGACTGAAAGTCCTTATTCTGTAATGACTAAGATGTCTGGAAGCCTGGAACTTCTAAATCTTTCTTCAGAGCAAACTTCCTTGGTCCTGCCGTGTCCACAAAGCAGAGGCTAGTGCTTTAAGCAGTAACCTGGTGTAGGTTTGACAGCTATGGAACTGAGGTAGTTGTGACCTGGTCTCATCAGCTGCACGTACTCAGCAAAATCAAGCTTTCAGCATTAAGCTCAGTGATCTACACTGGTGCATACTCCTGAATCAAGCAATGGAGACATGTTTTTAAATCTGACCAGAAGCTTAAGTTTCCTTTACCTTTTGAGTTGTAGGTTTCAGGAGTGCATTGTACAACAAACCAGCCAGATCCACTGTATAGCAGAACCAGTGACCTTGGAGTCCTTTTGGGAAAGGGCTATAGATGTGTGTGTGAGTTATCCACAATCACATCAGAGCTGTGACGTGTAAAAAGCTGGTCTTGGGTTTTGATTGTTGGGAAATTTGTGCTGTCTAAGCTTCACTCCAGATCACTGTCCTGCACTCTCAGCCTCACAGCAACCCAGGAGCAAATTTACACATTGCAAAATTGTACTTGATGGACAAGTTGAGTTTTAACCTGTCTTTTTTTAAATCTTAGAATTAAACACTACGTAATTCAAACCAGTCATATAGCATATGCATCAACCTTGCTAGGAAAGGTAAGCTGGTCGGTTTTTTGCACACCTAGTGGGATTTATCATTTATCTTAACCTGTAAGCACCACTGGTCCTTTCATTGAGAAAGAAAAAAGTGAAGTACATCTAATCAGTTATTTGTGGTTTCTGAATCTGGAAACAATCAGGTCTTCCTTTCTTCTGGGTGACCAAGGAACTACAGGCCTGTCGAGGAACTACAGGCTTGTCAGCCTGACTTCAGTGCCAGGAAAGGTTATGGAGAAGATCATCTTGAGTGAGCTCTCACCGCAGTTGCAGGGCAGCCAAGGGATCAGGGCCACCCAGCATGAAAGGGAGATCTTGCTTAACCAACCTGATCTCTTTCTATGACCAAGTGACTCACCTTTCGGATGAGGAGAAGACTGTGGATGTTATCTACTTCAACTTTAGTAAGGCTTTTGATACAGCCTCCCACAACATTCTTCTACAGAAACTAGTGAATCATGGTATAGACAAATGTACTCTTCACTGGGTTAAAAACTGGCTGGATAGCCATTCCCAGACAGTTGTGATTAATGAAGAAAAATCTAGCTGGCTGCTGGTCACCAGTGGTGTCCCACAGGGATCAGTTCTGGGGCTAGTCTTGTTTAATATTGACAATCTGGATGTGGGAATTGAGAGCATCCTCAGTAAGCTTGCGTCTGACACCAAATTGTGTGGGAGTGTTGATCTGCTTGAGGGCAGGAAGGCTCTACAAAGGGACTTGGAGAAGTTGGATAGATGGGCCAAGGCCAATCGTATGAGGTATGGTAAGGCAAAGTGCTGAATCTTGCATTTCAGTCACAACAACCCCAGGCAAAGCTATGGGTTTGGGGATGAGTGGCTTGAAAGCTGACCAGCAGAAAAGGACTTGGGGGTGCTGGTAGACAGCTGGCTTATTATAAGCCAGCAGCATGCCCAGGTGGCCAAGAAGGCCAACACAATCCTGGTTTGTATCAGGAATAGCGTGGTCAGCAGGAGAAGGGGCATTGTGCCTTTGTGCTCGGCCCTTGTCAGACCTCACCTTGAGCAGTGTTCAGTTCTGGACCCCTCATTACAGGAAAGACATTGAGATGCTGGAACATGTCCAGAGGAGAGCTACCAAGCTTGTGAGAAGTTTGGAGAACAAGTGGTATGAGGAAAGGCTGAGGGAACTGGGCATGTTTAGTTTGGAGAAGAGGAGGCTGAGGCAGTGACCTCATTGTCCTTTACAGCTACCCAAAAAGAGGTTGTAGAGAGGTAAATGTTGGTGTCTTCTCCTTAGTAAATAATGACAAGACCAGGAGAAATGGTCAGAAGTAGAGGCAGAGGAGGTTTGCATTGGATATTGGGAAGAAATTCTTTACAGACACAGTCATGAGGCATTGGAACGACCTTCCCAGGGAGATGGCTGAGTCACCATCACCGGAGGTATTTAAGAAACACGTAGATATGATGCTTCAATGAGATGCTATAGTGGCAGGCATAGAGTGGGTTAGTTTTTGTTAGTTGAACAATCAGGTATCTAGGTATTCAGGGATTTAGTGGTTTGGGGTTTTTGGGGGGGTGTAGGTTTGTTGTTTGGGGTTTTTTTGGTGTTTGTTGTTGGGTATGGTTGGACTCAGTGACCTAGGGGGTCCTTTCCAACAATGATTATTCTGTGATTCTGACTTTAAATGCCACACTCCATTACAGGAGTCCCTTCCTCCACGATATGTAACAATGAGTGACGATTTCATTACCCCATTTCTTAAGTCATTATTGATCTCAATGGACTTCAAATAACACTGTACATATGATACCTAAAGGAGTTGTGAACTACTTTCTTATTTTGACCCCCTGTCTTTCTTGAGTATTTCCATCCAGACCACAACATTTCTTTCTCTGTGAGATGAATAATCCTTTTTTCCTTCTATGGTCTCCTTAAGATATGGGATGTTCACAAGAACATGAGTATCATTGCACAATCAGGTTGACACTCAAAACACAATATTCAGAACTACTGAGTTATGCCTGCTTTCCCATTCAGGTTGCAGATTGCTATCTTTACGCCCAAGGAGGAACAGTTTGTATGAACAAATAAAGTCTCTTGCTGGAACTGTGCTGAGACTTAAGTATTTACAAAATCCCACAGCAGATTATTTTGTATGATTGCACGTTTGGAGGAATGAAGTGTCACTAGAAATGGAAAGAACCTGACCTTTTAAACTGATGGTGCCATTAAAAGTCATACTTCCTACTCTCCATATTTTCCAGCTTTAGCACAGAGAAGACAATGGTGTCCTTGATAGCTCAGTACTCTTAATGGCTAGCAGTTGCATTACTAGGGGATAACTCACCTTGCAGATCTAGCTTCAGATTTTCATGCAGGTCTTCAGAAGTAGTTTTTGAAGCTTCTATCTTCCAAGAGAATCTCTGGCTTTCTGCCTGCCATCAGGTCACTGACGTTGGTAAATACTGGAAGTTCGAAAGAGAAAAAAAAAATTAATTTCTTTCCAACTCCTGTTACGACTTTAACGAGGAAGCCATTCCACTGAAGTTCATAGGGTTTGAGTGTATATGTGGCCCTGAGGAGCACTACTGATTTCAGCACAAGAAAAACCACACTTTCTAGAAAGAGCTTTTTCCTAGTGTTTATTACACTGTCAAAGGCTAATCATTTTCTCTCTGAAGCTACACTGAGTTTTCCACACTATTAACTTCACAAAATCCTGCCTAACCCCACTGCTAGCCTGGGCTGTCTCCACCTGTCCCTGTGGCCCAGAGAAAGAAGTTGCACCCTCACTACAAAACATACTGAATCTTCACTTCAGCACACTCTTGTCTTCACCTCTGTGATAACCCTCCAGTCATGGCCAAGCTGGCAGCCATACAGCATTCCCTCCCTCCACTTCAAAAAACAAAATTGTGTACTAAAAAGAAATATGCAGAGGAGAAGGTGGGACAGCCCCTCTTCCTTAGGCTGTATGTAGTCTGAGGTTTCCTCCCATCTGGGTATGTATGCAGAGAGAAGCAACAGTCTATCCCTGTGGCCCAAGCCCTTCCAGTTGGGCTGGAGAGTCCTGTAAGTCACTTTTTGACAGAGAATGCTCAAGCAGTGGCACAGAACAGTCCTGAGCTGAGCCATCTGGACAGTATCTGCATTTTTCCTGTGGAGCTTTGCCCAAAGTGTGAGTAGAAATCTGTATGTTTCTCCAATATGAATGGAAAAAGTCCAAAGATTAAAGTTTGGCCTTTTCAAGAGAAAGGAGAACAAAACAAATGGTAATTCCAGCATTCACTTGCTAAGAAAGGACTACTTCATGGTACTGGGGTAGAGCTGCTTTCTTTGTGCTGTGGAACAACCTGGAGAGAACTACAATTTCTAGAGACTGGGTCAAACAAACCTCAGTACCACCTCTCGACTCTGAACATCTTCCATTTGCTTCTCCTACAGCATCCCCCAGCACTGCAGTGTGTTCAACAGCAAAGCATGGCCACGTCCATAGGTGGCAATTTGCCATGTACTGGCAATCCAACTGGCAAGCATATGCATAACTGGCAAGATTTTGTCCTTGCTGATATAATCCATTCATTGTCAAACACAGCGCATGCCAGTGAGGGTGGGGTTTCATTTTCAAGTGTTTCTGCAGGAAATCTGAGTTACTAAAAACATTATGAAGCTCTGACTGGAACTTGGGATGCTTGTTAAATCCAGAAAACTCAGAGGTGAGTGCTCAATTTGGTCTATAAACATAATTCTCTTGCCCTAGTTCTGTGTTAAAATCATTCTGCATCATATCCCAAAGAAAAACTCCATCACATGCACCGAATTCCAAGGCAAATGTCTGCAGCAACAGTCTCTAAATTATTTAAGATTTAAGTCAATTGGGAAGTGACCCCTTTTCTGATGATTTTTGATAGCAAACTAGAACCAGGGGAAATTATTTTCTTGTAATTAGAAAGTCACATTCATTTGGTCGTCTTCTTGATAACTGGTGTGGTCATGGAACAGTGAAATTGCCGCAGTCTGTAAGTTGGCACCAGTTCTATTTCTAGACAAGTTAAATTTATGAGGTTATTATTTGCTTGTTGTCTTCATACCTAATTACGAATTTGGATAAAAGTGGTCACAGTTAAAAACTTTGAGAACTTTCAGTCTGACAGCACTCACGGTAATCACCCATAACACTGCCAAGGAACGAACCAGCTAAGACTAGGATGAGCAAAAGTGCCATTCCTGGTAGTTACAAATACAAATCTGAGAAACTTTCATTTAAAACCACCCCTTCTAGGTAATTTCTGAGACTCGCATACTGGACAAACCAAATAAGAACCAAACTATGTACACACATACTTTAGTTTCTATTAAATGACAGACATCATAGATTGTTTATAAAGAAAAATGTTCCTGTAAGTAAACTCTTTTGACTAAATGCCCATGGGGAAGCCTTATGATTGAAATACACTAAAACTAAACTGGAAGAAACCTGGGAGAGGAATCGTTTTACATCTGCCAAAAGAAACACTGGAAAAAATATTACCCTTCCTGATTTATATTTCTGCAAAGTTGTGATCCCAACCTGAAAAAACAGACGTACAAGACAAAGAAGACCACATCTACAAATATCACACTGGAATCAAATTCTATTTGAAACAATCATTTTGTTGTTATTTTAGAGCAATGATGTAATTTTTCAGGAAAGGATGTGGCCATAGAAAACCCAATGGCCTCCTAAGTGAAGAGCCAGGACAGAAAGAGAGGTGAATGGCCATTTGTTCAGTGTGTCTTCCTCTTCTGCCCTAGTATCAATCCCGCCTACGACATCAACTATTAATGTCACGCTATTGTTCCAAAAAGGAGGTAGCGGCAGGATTCCAGGTTTACACTGCCAAAATGCTATCCAATCCAACTGCAAGATGAAACCATAGTATTAGTTTTTCTGTCCCTGCCTGTTAAGAAGAAAGTTTTTGGACAAACAAACCAGCAAAATTAAATGAAACGTGGTTGATAAATGAAGTATGGATGATTGTATGGAATGAAAACCTGGCTACCATAGGTACTTTCAAGTAGTGCTGGCTTCCATGCACTGTTTTACACATACTTTGCTGAAAACTCTGTACCCTTCACAATTTTGAACCTCCTGTGTGTTTCCTCATATTTTCAATCAAATTATTACATACTAGAAATATGCATAAGGGAAATTATTCTACACATTTTATGGTGAGCTGTTGCTTGTAGCAGTAATTGAAGTACCTTTTCCACTTATGAAAGTACTAATTTTATTTGGTTTTATTGCTTTTCTAGATGCAATTATTTATTTAGTGTGTTTTGGCTTTATTAAATTATGTTTACTATAGGAACATCATAAAAATGTATGAAAGCAACACATCAGCCACTACTGCCCAATGACTTGTTTTGGGGAATCCAGTGTTATTTTTCATATCAAAACGTAACAGAATAAAGTAAGAATAAAGAGATAATCTACACTAGATAGCAATGCAATTTTGAGATAATGTAATAAAACACCTGGACAATATGATTTCATAAATCTTAGTTCTAAAATTTACATGAGCTGAGCGTTAGGGTGGCTATTTTAGGACATGCGGCATTTTCTAAATGGAAACATAAAATGAAATACAATTAAATGGCAAAGGGGAAAACATATTCAGATTTAGCTTGCCCTGAGCAACTGGTTTCTACAGAACAATGAAAATATTCCTATTTCAAAAGATGCACTGGTTCAGTCTCTTAGGAAATTTTACTGTGGCAGAGACGAACACCTTGTTTGTAAAGGTTTATCAGATTCACTTTTAGAAACCCTCTCATGTGCAGTAAATCATTCTGCTTTGAGGGTCTGAGATCACACACTGAAGAAGGCAGCAAAACTCCCAATGCCTTCAAACAGAGACTAGATGTGCTATGATGCACTGAGGATAGTCTTCAACATCTGTTGGTGTCACTGTGATCAACAGTCTCAACTCCCGTATTTAGCCTTTGTATGACCTATTGAGTAGATGGGTGCATATAGTTTTGAAATATCAGAAGAAATCCTTAATGTATCATTGAAGGCAAAACCAACTTAAATGCTTAGAAATGGCAGCTAATGCTCTCAGCCTAGAAATAAAAGGGAATTACACTTAAGATTGTAAACAATAATTTTTTCTAACTCTTTAAGCCAAAGCCAGAATAGGATGGATGTCTTTCTAAACCTTGTGGTTCAGTTCAGTCCTGATACAAGAATGAAGAGAAATGTGTGATTTTATTTTTGTTACATGTGAGATCAGGCTGAGATCTGCATGAAGTCCTTTTACGTCATTATCCCAGAGAATTCAACAAAAGCAGGGAATTTTCTGGGCAGTCAACAGTGGAGTGTTTGACAGTTAGTGAGGACCACAAACTGAGATCAAATAGGACCACTCATGCAGTAGGGGAAAAGAGGGAAGACCATGTGAATAATCAGATGCCAAGATGACAGTCCTGCAGTTAGCACTGGAAATGGCCTTTACTCATATGCATAGATCAACTGACTTCAGTGACACCACGTGCAGCAGCAGCTGCTCAAAGTATTTCAGGATCAAATCTGCAAAGAAGAAATAAGATGATTAAATTAATGCAGGAAAAGTGTAAACTGATCCATCCAGAGAGAAACATCTGAAAGGCAGAGTGTGATCAACTGGTAAGACACAATTAGAGGATTCCAGAGCAGCACAAAAGACAGGAAGCAGATGAACACAGGGACTGTTTTCAGAGGATATTAGATGTTTATCTTCTCAGCAAGAAGACAATACTATTCAAATACATTTTAAGAAAACAGAAATAATTTGTGTTAAGTTGGAAATAAATAAATAAATAAACTGAACATAAAGGAAAATGTTGGCATTGAAAAATACCATCAGTTGCATCATTATAATGTAGAAACACTGTATAGAAAGACTTGTTTTATTGAGCCAGTATTCAGATTAAAACCAGAGAAACTTTTCTTTGTCCCAGAGATGCAACCTCTCCTCTAAGATATCGTCTGTCTTACAGCTGCAAAAATTTGCGTGGCTTAAATGGGTTTGTTTTTAATTAGCCTTTTTTAGGCTTAAACTTGAGGACACCAGCTATACTCAGGTAGAACACAGTATCCAACAAGATAAAGAACAAATTCTCCCGTTCTTCACTTGCACAGAGCCTTAGCAATTCGTTCTTCTTTAGAGACCACAGACTTTAATTCTCTACCAACGAACTGGAATATCTTTCAAGCACTAGGGCCTCATGTACAATTCCACAGCACCTCTCCGGGCTTTGCTACATCTTCTGAAGTGAATTTTACATGAAAAAACCAGTCGCAACTGATGAGCCAACACACACAAAGCAATGCAAGACAAGGTTTTCCTACTCTAAGCCACCACTCTGATACTGGATGAAGTCCCCAGTAGCAGTAGGCAGCGCTCCTGTCACCCACGTGGAATTTGTTCAGTACAGTTTCGTGATTGTGTCTTTCCTAGCAAAGCAATGTACATGAGTTAGCTTTGGTGGTACAACCGTTGTTCCGAACTCTGAAGTCATCTATAGCACGGCAGAAGTGGTAAAATCCCATCGAGATAACAGTAACTCAGTTATATCAATTCTTGCTCTCGTCTTCATGCTTTTAACAGGTAGGTTTTTTTTCTTCTATTAAGAAACATAGTGAAAGGTACTGTGAGTGGTGGTGATTAGAACTGTAACTGGTCCAAGGTTTAGAGCTGGCACATGTATTTCAAGTTGTGAAATCTGCAGTAACCACCACACATCCTTCAAACTTGCAATATTTGAATTGTCAAATTAAAAATTCATTGTTTGAGAAACAAGGAGAAATTGGAAATGAGCCCAAAAGTGCTACTATTTCCTTTTTCTTATTTTTAATATTATTTTTCTTCCACCTTCTACGAACTAACGCTGGTGCAGACTAAACTGAGTAACAGCATACTAGAATTAGCATGCATGAAAGGAGAAATATAGTCCATTCTATAGAATATTTGCATTCAGTGGTAATGACCTTATAAATGTAATTTGTTGATTCTGTTTCCTAGCCAAAAATCGCAGAGGAGAATTTAACATATGCTGAACTTGAACTTATGAAGCCGGTACAGGAAGCCAAAGGCATTCCCAGTTCGACAGTCTATGCACAGATACTCTTTGAGGAGAACAAGCTGTAATAGTTCCTCCCTGTATAAATGTCCTTTGTCTGTGTTCTATTTAATTGCTGCTGTGCTGTTTATTTATAAAATTCTTACAAATGTTCTTATTTTTTTATTTCCATTCTTACATTTCTATTTTTCTGTAAGATTTTTAAACAAAATGTAGTTGCAAGTAATCACAGGAAAAGCAGCTAAGTCTACGAGAGACATCCCAGAGTCACTCTTTGTAGTGTTTGGTTCCCCTCCAGATGCAAAGTTGAACGTCCTGGCATTCCTCAGAAGGACTAGTGGCAGGATTCACGCACATCTGCTTGCTTCTGAAGACAAAGACCACTGACCTTACACTGAGGAACTTAGTGTAATTCTATTTACCCTATCAGGAAAATAACTTGGTAAAGAGGTTGTTCTACAGTAAAGGAATAACTGAAATTATTTTTCTGCTTTTTTCTCTCCCTCCAGAAGTAGTTATAAAAATATGTCTTTCCTATCGCTTAAATTCCCCTTCTGAATGACAAGTTGTTTTAAAACTCTCGTTATTTTTAGTAAAATAGTTCTTCAATGCTTGAAATCAAACATTTCAAAATCATACAAAGGAAATACTAATAGTTAAATCCCAATGATTTAAGGAGTAACACGTAAAGCTTGGGAAAACTTTCCAGGATTTTACCTGGATTTTAATTCTATTGGGAGTAGAAAAAACTTGATATTAAGAAAAAGACTTAGAACCAGGACACTGCTTCTGGCCTTGATTTAGATTGGTGCTTCCAAACCTGCAGAAGATTTCACTTGTGGACACATTACCAAGGTGCTGATCTAGAGGTAAAATCACACAGCTTCTCCTCTAATATAGAACTGACTAACACCCCTCAGTCTTTCTTTGGGAAGATGGAGAGGTTTAGGAGATAAGGAAATGAGCCTCTTTCATTACCTCTGGATAACTGAGATGGGATTCTTCCTTTGATACACATTCATGGAAAATTGTCTATTCTGTGGCACCTGGGTATTTTGGTCATGAAGGTAGCTGGACTCATGCTTTCAAGCCTGTACATTTCCAATGCCTAAATTCCACCAAAGCCCAGGGACAGTTTACTACCCAACATATTTCAGCCTTTGGGAAGTTTTAGCCCTCGAGTAATTGCAGACTTAATAGAGACACAGAGGGATGGGCAATCACTTTGCCTTTGCCAGTTCCTCTCCAGGTGTGGGAGGGAGCCTCTTGACAGGCCACTCATTTAGCAGTATTTAGTGTGGATTTTGAAGTAGCACTTGAAGGCTTGGAGTGTTGAAATCCTACCAAGGAGATCCAAGTTTCTTCCTTTACAGACCTGACCTTTTTAATGAAACAGCAGCTTCTTACCAGTGCTCAGTGCACGGCTGGGAACCATCAAAAGAATACTCATGGCAAAATTCCTGATATTGCATGGGAGCACAGGAGTGGAGGCCAGGGGTAACAATGCAGGTAAGGGGACATGCAATAAAGGTAAAAAGCACATCACTGCCTTTTGGAGGGTCTCCCCAGAATAAGTAAGTTTGTATTAATTAATTTTTAATTTCAGCAGGGGTAGAGATTACGCAGCACACATAATCTGTTACCATATAGCCAGGATGTGTAAATATAGAATGCAGTCACCTGCTTCCATGTTAAATTAAAAATATCTTTGATAAAATAAGAATTTAAGAAAAGCATGTCAGGCTAGCCATTATATACAGTACCAATTCCTACTCTAGGTTCTCATCTTCTTTTCCAAGAAGGAAAAGCCAGCTTTTATGAATAGGTTTACTAGTTTGTTTTTAATGTCGGCATTTCTGAGCTGTCCAGAAATTATTTGTTTCATTTTTCCATTATTCCATGAGTTTAATCACCCGCCAAAGGGGCATGATGTATTTTCTTGTTCTCAGATTTGGTGATGGACTTTCAATAACAACTGCAATCAACTAACTGATCAAAAAGAAATTTGTGCTAAAGAGTGATCAAACATTCAGTTTGGAACTGAGTTTGACTGGCTATTCAGAGAGCACATCTCCTGTGCAGACAGTGGTAAGGAAGACCTTAGAAAAATTTAGAGCTAGTGATTCCTTCAGCACTGAAAAGAAAACCATAACACACTAGTAAATTTACTACTTAGTTGTGAAAACTTTCTAAAGCTTGGTGTATATATAGCATTCCTTTTACATAAAATTGGCCATTGTGCTCGTTCAGAAAACTCCTCTAGTATGTTTATGCCCGGTATTTTAATGAATACCATTCTTTGTGTATTAATATTCTGTATATTGTTTATGTTTGATATCTAATTCCCCAAAGTAATAGTCTATTGAGCTAAATAAATTACCTTTTTTGGTGAGATAAGTTCTGTCAGTCTGTGCAGGATTTATTTCTTGCTAGAGAATATTTTGAAGACATGTATTTCTCTCATATTCAGCATTTAGAAAATGCCAATAGATGGGAATCATCATTCTGCATGGCTTTGAAATGTTTTCCATTTGTGACTGACTGCAGATGACAGTAGAATCCTGAAAGGCAACAGACCAGCTGAGTGAAAGGAGGCCAGAAATATTACTTAGGAGAGAACCCATGTTCCTGATGAACTTCCTACGAATTTTCTTACGCAATGTTCTTTCAGACTTAATACCATTGTAGAAAGAAAAGAATCATCTTGTACCTTGGAATTACTTGAACATCTTTAATTATTAAAGCAAATCACTTGAAAGACTATGGTGAAGAAAATGTCACCGAGTATAACGTGCTTCAGTGGGAGAAATGTAGAATACATTGAATTTAACCTCCCTCTAACAGGAACTGCAATGCCAATTTGATCTCTGGCCTAACTCCCTCTTGATTCATCAGAACAACAGAAGAGCTGAATGTGGTTCACTATTCTTTTATGGCAGGAGCTCCCATGAGCAGCAGCTGAAGTCTGCTGAATCACACTATTTTGGTTACTCCTTCTGTTGTCATTGGTAGAACATGGCCTGATGCTGAAATTTTAACAAATACAGCTCTATTAACTTCACACCAATATAGCACTGGATTGTTAAATGTTAATGTACTGCATCCTTGAGCTTTAAATAGAATTAAAGATGTTTACAGCTTTGGATAAAAGCGCCTTGTTCCCCCACATTAAATTTTATTGCTAAAATCCTCCATCCTCAAATAGGAGTAGATCATATTAGTGTGTGGGGGGTTGACTCTGCAGCCTGAGGAAAAGATGTTTTATTAATCTTTATTACAACTTTCTAATTGGTAGGTGTGGTCAGAATGTCATTATCTCTGTAATTACAAGCAAATTATTTGTTCTAGAATTACTGTAACATAATTCTGGGGTTCTTTTCATTAAGAAGCTCAATAAACTTCTGTCCTTAGTTTAGAGTTTGGCCAGGTTCTTCTGTCATAGCAGGTCTCAGACCAGATCTGGTCTTATTGGGTGATTGATTCATAAGTTAAATTCTGCTTTTGAGAACTTTTCCAAAACACTCTGGTACGTGACATCAAGGTGCAGAGACCAGTCCAACCTGGCAGGGTAAAACAAAATTCCTAAATTCCACTCCACAACAATTGCTCTTCTGATCTTTATGCACTAATTTGAAATACACTCATTTGGTGTGCTCTGTTTCACTGTCCAGTTTGACTCCATTTTACTGCCTCTGATTGGTAGGCAGGGTGGAGTGAAAGACTGCATGTCAAAAGAAGATTCCCAGTTTGGTTTATTCCATCTAGGAAAACAAAAAAAGATAAAATGGACATAGAACAGATCAAGATGTCAGCTTAATATCACTTAATCTCAAGTTTGGATCAAGACAGGCTAACTTAACTTGGTAGAGGTTTATCTAACCTCTTCTTAGAAACTCAAATGACAAGCTTCTGTTTCCACAGCCCTACTCATGCAAAATTTTTTCTGGATTGTAGGCTATATCTTCTTGCCTTTTCCCTAGTTGCCATACTAGGGAAAGATGGAAAGGGAGATGGAAAGATGGAACATCTCTCCCTTTTCTCTTCATAGCCTCCTCTATATTTGAACACTCTTGAAGGGAAGGTTGCAAAGCATATTAACAGCAATTCTGGCAGGCTTTCTCTTGTAAAGAGCAAATGATTCACAGCATTGCTTTGCCAGAAAAGATTAACAATTTATTTCAGAGAAAATGGCCCTGGAAATTCAGGAAATAGTTACACTGGGTTCTGATCTGACTCCCAAATCCCATTTTGAGCACAGCCTACAGAGGAAAATGCCTGCTGAAACACCTGAACCAAACACACCATAGCTCCAATACGTGGATTTCAAAAAACCCCTCTCCACGGTTGCCTCAGCTTTTCCTGCAAACTTCACAGTAGTTTCATATTCCAGCTTTTCCACCAAGAGGCTAAATGCAGAGGCAATGCACTCTCCTGACAATAGGTAGGAATAGACAGGGAAAAAATACTACCTGTCCTAGGACCATATTTTGTTAAGTTTCTCTTGTTCCTCATCAGCATTGCTAGGCTTGCAAATCTCACAAGATGCTTTTCAATCTGACCACCCAAGTCAGAAACACTCTGGCAGCGCTTTTCAAGCCTTCAGCTGAGATGTACTCAGGTTCTCATTTTGCTATATAACACGGCTAGTCACTGACGCTGCATTTCTGCCTGCTGCGCAAGACCTGAGACTCCACTCCATCTCACATGAAGTAAATAGGAGGTTAAGAGCAGAGTCCCCAGGCAAGCTCACTTGGGTTCTGGTCCTGGCTATAATGTCCTGACCCACTCAGTGAGTTCAGGGAAGGTGATCTTTTTAATACTCTGTGGAGCAGCTGAAGAGCTTCAACAATGGCTAAGGAAGAGATAATTTCAACATTCCAACTGACTCAGTGAGTTCCAGGGGAGCTGAAGGATGCAGATGCAGCTAGGATTAAGAGAGTGGAAGATCTCCCTGATGAGGAAAGGCTGAGGGAGCTGGGTCCCTTTAGCCTGGAAAAAAGGAGACTGAAGGGTGACCTCAGTAATGTTTATAAATATGGAAAGGGTGGGTGTCAGCAGGATGGACACAGGCTGTTCTCAGTGGCCTGGATGTGTTCCTGTGTGACTTGGTCTAGGTGATCCTGCTGTGGCAGGGGGATTGGACTAGATGATCATTCGAGGTCCCTTCCAATCCCTAATGTTCTGTGATTCTATGTAATATCCCCTTTAAGTTTCTCTTACTGACCCAGTCAGGGATTTTTGCTTCTGATGCTTCCTGAGTGATTGTCCTTGCTCTTCTGCTCAGCAGAGACACAGAGAACGTTGAGTCACGACAGTGACGCAGAGGAAATAATTTTGCTGGCAATTAACTAACAACTTTAGTAAACAAACAGTGAGAGTTTGGCAATGATTAATTGATAACTTTCAGTAAGCAAATAACTGATACATGTCACATGAGTGAATAATTAATACATTTCAGTGAATGAACAAAGTGCTTCCATAATGAAGCTCTTATCTTAACAACCCATTGCGAAACTTACAAAAATGATTATGATGTAGAGCTGGAAAAAAAGAAAAAAGGAAAAAGACAAGAAAAACATAGAGAAAGGAGAGAAAGACAGAGAAATGAGAAAGGATCACCACCCTCTGGCTCCTGCATTGCTGTTGAGTAGCAGAGCTTGATCCATAGGTGGTGAGACTGAAGACTATGGCCCACTCACAAAAAATGAAAGTTCTTTTTATACAGATTCACTTGCTTTTGATCACCTAGAGATGTTGGCCTTCTTCAGTATAATTTAATGTAAAAGGTCTCTGGTTTTCATTAGCAAGTTGAAGCAACAGATGAGCTTGCAGATGGCTGAATCGGTAACCTTGAAGGTCTGTGGACACCAAGCTTTTTGTCTCAGCACAGATAAGAGGGAAACAGTCTCCTCCACCCCTACCCTTGACTTCACAAGGGGGTGAGAGAAAGCTTGTCAAAAGTTGTCCTCTTGAAGTTGTTAATGACTGCACACTTAGAAGTTGTTAAAGAAAAACAGACCATTATTTTCTGAGACACTTTGAGGAAAAGGACTACTTATCGGCCTGCATGCCTGTTTCCTGTGCTCCTTTTCAGCACAAGCTGCTGAATTGAACTTGGTATTTCCCTCTCAAGATTAACTTATTAAACCATATTAAAATCCTATCTATCTTGTCTGTGGCAATATTTTACCACACGAAAACAAATGAGAACACAGTGAAGCACGAGCGCTCTCTACATATAGCTGCACAGGATAACATTATCTTTGGAGGCTTTTGCCTTCCTGTTCTGGGCTGGCATGGTCTTGGGCACAGTTGACAGCAGATACAATACACAGATAACTCATGGCCTTACACCTTTCTTTCAGAAATCAGCTATTGGTCCTTTTGGATGTCCTCAGGAAAGAGGAGGCCTGCAGGACCTTCTTTGTCTTCTAATTTTACAAAAAAACACATGGGAATGTGCAACATTTATCACTGTTAAACAAGGGGCATTTCCCATCTCCTTACCATAAAGACAAAGGAGTCTGTTTTCTGCTCAGTGGTGTTACACTACTTCTCCACTTCTGATTCTGCCTGCTGTGCATAGGAACTAGATGGGAAATTGTTCAGCACCAACTGTAAAAGGATTTTTCAGGCAGCCAATTAAGCAGATTTACAAATCTCATTCCCCTCACTAGTCTCGTGGGAGACAAGTAGAAAATCCTGGCGTACATACACAGATCCGAGAAGATCAGCCAGCCATGATTATTCTATATGGCAGGGATCCTCAAACTTTTTAAACAGGGCGCCGGTTCACTGTCCCTCAGACAGTGTCGGGGGCCGGGCTACAGTTTGTGCTACCTGGCTTGTCCTGCCCGGTAGCTGGCGGGAGACACGGTGGAGCCGCCTGGCCCGGCCGGGCAGGAAGAAGTCGTCTGCGGCTGCTCGGCACAGGGGGGTAAATACCAGTGGAGCGGCGGGCCCCACTGGAGACGCTGGGGGGCCGTGTCCAGCCTGTGGGCCGGGGTTTGAGGACCCCTGCTATATGATACCTCTGTGCCTTAAAGGGTCCTGCCTGGCAGTGGCACTCTGCTCTCAGGGGAACACATGTCCCTCATATCTCTGAGACAAACATAGCTGTGCTCTCCTTCCTCCCCGCTAGCTGTCAAAGAGCAGCCAGAGGACAGAAGAGCTCTGTCCTGACAGGGAACTAACTCAAAAGCCAAAATCAGTGAATCACTATGCACTAACGATGGCAAATAGCAAAGGCCATTCCTATGTACCACTATAAAAAATCACATTAATTGAGATGGTTTGCAATTTCCTGTACAACCCATAATTAGGTTAGATAAGAAACTAGCAGTGCCTAAGTGCTATAAATGTCTAAATTAAGTTATTTTGAAAGTGCGTGCCACTTTGACATTTGAGAGTTGAGAGTAATTGGGGTATTGAAATAAAATTGCTTCTGTTATTTAAAAGGTCATTATCTTCTTTGGGTAGATATATAAGGACTATTTTCCACTCCACTGAGCTGTTCTATTTGGTACAATTAGACCTGCTTGAGTAGATTTCTAGCGGGCCTCCTCCCACTTATCACAGTCCCAGCACTGCCACAGGGAAGGGCCTGTAACCCTACAGCCAAGCACAGAGTATACATTCAGCTCCTATTAAGACTCTGAAGAACCATACCTGAACACCTCAGGCTGCTATACCCAGAACGGTAGCAGCTTAGTTCTTACACAACAAAAGTAAACAAATGTCAGGTTACAGGCAGAGGCCAGCCTGCCAGGCAGACAGGCTTTGGAGACAATCAAGATTTTACCTTCCCAGCTAAATAATCTCACAGTCTGGCAGTATGTCTGGTTGTTTCAGTCACACTACTGGAATCCCAATGTGCATGATCCCACTGTCACAGTGAAGATGCCTTTTGCAGGCTTACCAGAATTGGTGCTCTGCAGTTGTGGTAATCGAAGACCACAATTAAATTGCTGCACCTGGATCACATTTTAATCTACTTAGTCCAATGCTGTCAGTGAAATAAGGGGAGTATTAAGACATTGGCAAAGGAGATAGAATTTGTTATCACCTCCAACTGCAGACTGCCTCAGTCAGGAGACCATGGGGAAAGGACTGACTGCAGGAGCAGCAAAGGAGCACATTCACTCTTCGTTCCAGTAGCTCCCTATGGGAGCTGAGCATTCCACCAAAAGCAGAGTAGCTATGGGAGCATGACTCCTCATTGTCCCTCCTGGAGGGAGAACAGACATACAATGGTGAAGCAAAAACCCTACTGCCTTCTGTACAAACTCAAGAAGAAAATTTCTGACATGAAACACTGAAAGTTCACATGCTGCTTTTTCAGTCAACCACACAGAGAGAGATTCTCCGTCCATCCACAGGGTCTCACAATGGTCCAACACAAGATTAATCTAAAACCTCAGTTCCACTCACTGAACTTTGCACACGCACTGTTTCCTCAGTGACCGCCCTACCCCGACAACATCCCATAGTCATTGAATTGCAACACTTGTGTATGAAACTCACTAAGTGATCACTGAACAGAGACACAGCTGTCCCATCACAAGGCCTATATTGGTTCAGTATTTGGTGCTCATGGTCATCAAGATCCCAATATACTGCAGAAGACTGTGATTCTGGATACCAGGTTTCCCTAAGACATTTAACTCCAGTTCAGGGAACAAGGGTGCCCTCTTTTATAAACTTCATATGGCAAATTTCCAGAACCTTCATGACACCTTCTCTGTAAAGTAGAAAAGCATAGGAAAGTTTGGCATTCCTCCACCAGCCCTATTCCTTCTCACACCTCCACATCAGCCTGGCTGACTACAGTGGTGGTAGCTGCTATGCACATATGTGAAGAGTGACACCAGTAATGCAACAAATACTCTGCACAGGTGATGTGTGTGACCATAAGTACACAAACTACTTCAGCTACCTGGCTCAGAGGTGCTTAGCACCAAACATAGCCCGAGGGGAATGAAGAAAGACCTTAAGGCATTAGGACATTTGGTGAAAGACTCTGGGGCACAAATTTTATTCTTGTCATTACTTCCATTTTGGGGTGAGGATATGGGCCAGAATAGAAGGACTCAGTCCATTAACGCCTGGCTACAAGACTGGTGATACAGGCAGGGCTTTGGGTTCTTTCAGACATCAGACCTAGCAGATACATTTGGGAGGGGTTTATCTCAGAGGGGAGAAAGGGTTCTGGGGCAGGAGCAGGCAGGGCTCATTCAGATGACTTTAAACTAGATTCGAGGTGGGGGTGGGATAGTTGATGGGCGAGCACCAGTGGGACAGAGCTCTGGTCTCAGTGAAAAACAGGTGGTCTTTTGCTGTCCTAGGGTAAAATCAGAGTGCTCAGCTCGCTCCCTGAAATGCCTGTACACCAGTGCACGCAGCATGGGGAATAAGCAGGAGGAGTTAGAAAGCTGTGTCCAGTCAGGCTATTATGATTTGGTAGCAATTACTGGACAGGCTGGAGAGCCGGGCAGGGAGAAATGTACTGAAGTATAACAAGTGTAAGTGTAGAGTCTTGCACCTCGGCAAGAGCAACCCCAGGTACCAGTATAGGTTGGGGACTAACCTGTNTGACCTCATTAATAAATACAAATATTTGAGGGGTGGGTGTCAGGAGGATGGAGCTGGGCTCTTCTCAGTGTCATCTAGGATGAGGGGAAATGATTGTCAGCTGGAACATAGGAGGTCCCACATCAATATCAGAAGGAACTTCTTCCCAGTGAGGGTGACAGAGCGCTGGAACAGGCTTCCCAGGGAGGTTGTGGAGTCTTCTTCACTGGAGACAAATTTAAGACCCACATGGATGTGTTCCTGTGTGACTTGGTCTAGGTGATCCTGCTGTTGCAGGGGGATTGGAGCAGATGATCTTTCGAGGCCCCTTCCAATCCCTAATGATTCTATGATTCTATAAACAGGAAGAGACAGGAGAGGTAGGATCAGGTCAAGAGCTTTCTTCTCTTCTTTAATTTTTGAGGTGTCCCTTCCAAAAGGTGAGACTGCTGTGATGTGCTTCTTTTCTTACAGAAGAGAGTACAGTCTTGCAAATTATTTTAGCTTATATGGCTCTCAGATAACTTTCTTTGTGAGAGCTATAGGCAATCATGAATAAGATGATCTTAAGGACATCCTCTTGTAATAACTTTTGAGGTCTCTGTATAGAAAGGACTTGGAAACATTATCACATGGGGACAATCACAGGGGAAACTTTCCTGTGGGGAGTTACAGATTGGTTTGCATGGATTTAAAAAATGACTTGAGCACATTCTTTTTTATGAGGTTGCAAAGGCCATGCTGCACACAGGTGACTCTGCAAATACTGCTTCACTAGTGTTTACTAGCCAACAGAAAGCTCATGGCAACACTGACAAGACTTCTACTGCTGAACAAGGAAGCAGTGGTCTGTGCAATAGCCAAATAGGTGTGATTAAAGCATTTTGGGGTCCTTAATTGGATTTAACTGATTTTTAAAGTCATATTGATTTTTAAAGTTATAAAGGTTGTGGCGTTTCACATTTCTCTAATTGTTTTCCCTACAGGGCAGAGCTAAGACTGTGTCTTATTTCTGCATTTCTTATCTTAATGGGAGTGGATTTCTTTTAAGGGTAATTCACATCCCGAGTTACCTACCATTTGCAAAAGTTGATTCTGAGGTTATTATAATTTCATGGACACTCATTATTTACCAAATACACAGAAGACCAACAAATACAAAAATATATCTGGCACGAGGGTTAGTTACAGTTCAACCATGTATTACCAAGTTCTACTAAAACTTTCATGTCAGAGACTCGCCTACAGAAAAATAACAAGGTAATGCTCTACCTGTTGCACATTTGCTGGCTGCATCAGACGTAGAAAATCTGGTGACGGCAACATGCTTATAATATTCTCATAATATGTTAAGGAGTTTGATTTGTCACACTTTCTTCATCTTCACAGGGACACAAACGACACTTAGATTTAACTACACTATGGCCTCAAAATTCTTATACCACAAATACCTACTTTTACCATTCAGAGCAATTGTGAAGTAAAAAGAGAGTAGATTTAAATTCTTCCCAAGATCTCTTGGGAAGAAATTCTTGATTATAGGGGTGATAAGGCAATAAAACAGGTTGCTCGGGGAAGCTGTGAATGATTCCTCCCTGGAAATGCTGAAGGCCAGATTGGACAGGGCCCTGGGCAACCTGGCCAAGTGAGAGGTGTCCCTGCCCATGGCTGGGGGTTGGAACTAGATGATCTTTGAAGTCACTTCCAACCTAATCCATTGTACAATTCTATGTCTCTTATAGTGGTATTCCAGAGAACACCAGGACTATGCTAGGAAAGAAGGCAGTGAAAGAGGAGAACGAAAGAATATGTTGACCACCTGTGTCAGACCTTCATTCTCACCCATTTCATGCGTTATGCCTCCCTTGCCCATTACGGAAAAACACGTCAGAGATTAGGAAACCAAGACTGCACTACAATACATATTCACAATGAGGCTGGATAAAGCACCACCATCAACCTGGGAATTCCTACCTTCACTTAGCAGACAAAATACCTTCTCAGAAGGCATACATGTATTTTTATGGAGATTCAGGGAAGGAAGAAGAGTTGAAATGGAGATATTAACATACTTGCATGTTAATAAGAACAAAGATACTGCAACAAATTAATTTCAATTACATTTGAAGCCTTTGTATTTTCTGATCTCAATGGTACTCAAATTATGAATATGATTCAAATAAAGAATATGTTAGTTTTATTAAGCTACATTGCTCTTTGGCATAATCAAGGCAGTTTTATTTGCTAGCTATTATTTATGAAATACAATGTATTATGCCCTAATCAGTATCTAAAATAACATTTAAAATACAAATGTTTTTTCCATGACAAATACTGCAAAATCTTATTGCCTATGTGCATGTCTCTCAGTGTTTCACTCACAACTCAGAAGTCCATTCTTTAATTTCAGTCAGACTTCACTGCAGGGTTAGTCCAACAACTCCTTTGAGGTTCAGTTCCCAGCCATAAGCTTCTGTTTTCTCTCTTTCCTTCTAAAGAGTAATTCTCCATTGAAAAAGCTGAAAAAAGTCTTAGAAAATGAGTTCTTGGCTGTTTCTTCCTATACATCCACAGACCAGCAGCAGACTCTTCCCCAGTCATCACCAACTAGGAGCTTGGAGGAATTTCTTGAGAGAGATAGACCAAGACAGACCAAAAGAAAAGTAATTAAGAATACAGCCCAAATAGGACCAACGCTTTCTCTTATGCATATAGCAATTAGAATGATACAACATTGTGGGAATATTATATTTGATGTTAAATTTGAAGAACAATTACATAGAGTAGGCAGATTTGTACTTCAAAGACTGAACTTAGAATTGGATCCAAACTCATCAAGCTCAGTAGGCTAGTTGTGGAGAATTCAGCCAGATCAGAAATTCTTGATCTTCTGTGAGACTCTATGAATGTTAATGAGTCTTCTGAACAGATTCAGAATTCAGACTTGTCATCACACAGGGTCATGGCGTCTGCCGCAGAAATATGAACACGCAGGATATAGGAATTATGTTGGCAACTATCAAAGTAACAATTCTCTGGGAGAGAATACAACTGTTTTACGGTAACGTTTGTAAATTTTAACATCCTGGAGTAGGAGATAACAGCAAATACTATATCAAGATCTAGCTGCAGGAAGTGGATAGAGTAAACTACAACACTAGTGGCTGTACAGACCTAATGGAGTTTAACCACAAAGTTGGCCTTTAGCCAAAAACTTCCTGCTTAACTTTTAAGGAGACTATCTCCAGTACCTCCCAGGATAGTGTTTTTCTTATGATGCAGAGACAGTGTAGCTCTGAAACCTGCTACTTTTCCTGGATTATCTCCTATCAGACCACTGGCCCTCCCAATAGCCTTCACTTAAAAGAGTTAAGCCAGGCCAGCACCCAGAGTTATTGCATTTGGCAAAAAACAATTTGACTGAGATTTTTAAAAAGCCCACAGCAAACCACAGCAACAAATCCATCAACATCAAAACACAAACCACCAAAATGACAGCAGTAATACAAACTCCAGAATAAAAGAGAAACTCTGTCACTATAGGGCAGAGTGGCTGAGAGACTATAGGTGGGGTGTGAAGGATGGGAATGTACCTGGATACAGCCAGTGCTGTCACTGCTGGGCTGGTCTTACTTGGTTTTCCAGTCAAGGCAAGGCTGGGATTCAGTTCCCAACAGAGAACAAGATGTTTTCCACACTTGTTACCTGTTGTGTGGTTTAAAAATAAATATTTAGAACGTATCTGGGGGCAGCATGGATGGGATTGTTATTATTTACGGTCAGCAAGTTGTTAAGTTGAGAACAAATATATTTAATCTCAGTCTGTGCTGTTGCAAAATAGGCCCATCCCAATTTAATTTGTGACTATGATAGTTACATGTGCTGACGTGCGGCTGTATCAATTGTGTACTAAATTGGATTTGTGTATTATTGCTTTCTAAATTGCATGCCTAGTTCAGCAAAATTGTTCATCAGTTTTCACTGGCTCTGTGCTTAATAAGATGCCCCACAATACCTTGCTGCCAGGATATAATACAGCCCATAATTGCCTAGTAAAAAGAAATTACATAAAACCTTGGTATTATCAACTTACCTAAATCTGCTCATAACAGAACCAGTAATTAAATGCTGAGAACATTTCCATGCACACACATACATATACAAACACTCCTAACAACATAACTCAATCATAGTTACTTCAGTATTTTTTATGACTGTGTTTTCTATTAATTTTATTTTCTTTAATGCGTAGAATGAGATGTGGGAATATTTAGCCATTTAAAATAATTCTGAAGCCATCTGAATAGTTTAAGGGATCATGTCACTGCTTTGATTACAGCTCTCAGCTCTTTACTACAGAAGTTGCTGTCTGTGTCTGAGAACATGCAACCTTATGCTCATGTGTGAACAGGTGTATATGTCTAAACATCGCCGGATGCCTGGGGCCTGTGCAAGTCTTCCATGATCCTCTCTAAAAAAGGCATGGACAGGAGTATTCTACTGTGGGCAGCATTCAAGTCCTCATTTAGAAAAGAGTTTAATATATAAACTGTAAAAATAGATAAAATCTCAGTTTGTTCAAAGACATGCCTATGCAGTTTCACCTGAGTAAATAAGACATGGAAGTATCTTTCACAGGAAGTTATGGAAAGAAATTAGGAAATTCTTAAGACAAACTAGACATTTCTACATGTAAAAAGAATCTGCAAAACTACTACAGAGTGCTACAAAGATTTTGGAAGGAAAGTTAAATCTTCTGCTTCGATTACAGCAGTCCAAAGAGACCAAAATGAAACCAAACATGTAGCTACCATAGCCAGACTATCTCACATATGGCAACTATGGTGTTCTTGCCCTTCCCAAGAAGCATCTGGCTCTAGCTACTCAAGACATGATAAAAGGTAGGATGATCATCTGCTTTGGCAGTTACAATATGCCTCTGTATGTATAAACATTTTCACATAGCAATCTAAGTAATGTAGATGCCAAGTTCCACGAACAGCACCTCTGAAGACCTCAGTAATAATGCCCGATTACCAAATAACATCTTGTTATGCAGACACTGCATTTATAGCTCTATATTGTTGTAAATTTTGTGATTAAAATTATAGTCATAGAGAATGTAGTCAGGATTATGACAAATAAATTATACATACTAATGCCATAATTCTGTTCTCTTATAAAATGTGTAAAGAGAAGCAAGCTGTGCTATTTAGGATGTGCCCTTAAAGCTCCCTGGCAGGTTTCAGCTCCAGTATTTGTTAGAGAAGTCAGCTGGAGTTATTTATAATACCAGTCAGCAGTGTAGCCCCATCATCTTATTAACTTTGGCTCTGCGAGAACTCCAGAATATCATCTTCAGCTTGGCACAGCCTGGAGTAAACAGCTCCATGCACTAGTACCTGCTGCTGGCCTCCCACCAGTCTGAAAGGCCTCTGATCTCATTTAAGGTGACAAAGACAACAAAGTTCTCTGTTTGGTCCCAGGTCAACTGGCATTGACCACTCTGAAATGAAGTCAGGATGCTTTTATACGAGCTATCAGAAAAAGTAGCAAGGGAATGGGTTTTCTGGAGCCAGGAGAGTTCATTAGTTTCATAGGTTTATGCAGAAAGGTGGTCTACCAAGCTGGACAGAACCTGTGACAGAGCTACGAAGCTTTCAGCACAATCTGCCCATGAGAACGGTGCCTCAGGGGTGCTCTCTGTGTCTAAGGTAGGCCAGTGGTGACCCTCTACTTCTGTTGCTTCTTACAGTAAAACTGTACTTATTACCTGCACCGTCTCTCCTTCACATCACTGTGCTCACGCACCCTCTTCACAACCAAATAACGTCTGAAGCGCATAGTTAAGGTGCAGCTGACAGCTCACATAATCACAGAACATTAGGGGTTGAAAGGGACCTCGAAAGCTCATCGAGTCTAATCCCCCTGCCAGAGCAGGATCACTCTCTGGTCATACCTGCGTTGCCTGGCTTTTCCACTGTGCCTCCCTGTGGTCTCAGTCCAGCAGCTTGATCTGGAGCGTTGGTGTATTCAGTCTTCCACAGCTGTGCCAGCAAGGATATAAAAATGGAAAAAAACATGGATTATAATGATACACAGACCATAGAGCTGTGGCTGCCTGCTTCCCACCAAGGGGTGGGAATTGGATTTCTAGCATCAGAGCAGTTTATTACAGCTATGTCTCCCTCTGCCACTGTGCTACAGGGCCTCACACTGGAGAAATGTTTGCAGGGAGCTAGTGGGGTTGCATTGGTGGCGTGTTAACAGGTATCTCAGGAAGCTTTCCCACCAGACTGGAGGTAAAACAAGCAATTCATTTCCGCTCCTAAGAAAGTATGGTTTAAACTGAGCTGTGAAGGAACCCTTGGAAACCAGTCTCAAACACATTTCTGATGGACAATATTTTTGCTTTCAAAATCATACCAGAAGGACAGGCACATGTTTAAAACTCTTCCTAAATTGTGAAGCACCTCCATTCTGAAGAACTTGATAGGAAGCAAACAGTTTACTCTGATTTTCACCTTCTTCCCTGTGCCGCCCTGTTAAGAAAGTAGCATGGACTTTCAGTAGCTCTGTCCTTCATTTAAGATGCAAAACTTTGCCTCTGGTCTACAGTGCATCAGGATTCTATTTCCTCTCCCATTTACCTACCCTCACAACTCCATCTGTGCTTCCTGTGATGATGATGCTGCGTGTGTCCCAGTCTATCACTTCAGCAAAGCAGCAGCAAACAATATGGTGGTCAGGGCTGCACACGGTGTTAATGTTTGCCAGAAGCTGGCCATTGACTGTCCACAGATAGAGATAAGCTCCAGCACAAGAGATAATATCACCCTGTAACAAAGTAAGAGGCAATGTTTCAAAATCCTACAGTCATCATCCTCACAAATCTTAAGTGCTAATTATAAATTACAGTTGCTCTGACTTAAATTTGGGTCTTTGTTTTCCTTCTGGACAGATGATGTAAACTGGAGAGAGTAAAATCACTTTCTCATGAAAAATGGACATTTTTAAATAGTAGAAATTACAGAATCACTCTGGTTGGAAAATACCCCATGGATCATTGAGTCCAACTATTTACCCTACCTTACAAGTTCACCTCTAAAGCACATCCCTCAACACGTCATCCAAAAGATCTTTAAACACATCCAGGAATGGCAACTCAACCACCTCCCTGGGAAGCCCATTGCAGTGCTTGACCACCCTTTATGTGAAAAAATTCTTCCTAATGTCTAGTTTGGAGGAGACTGAGGGATGACCTCATTAACGTCTATAAATACGTGAAGGGTCGGTGTCCAGAGGATGGAGCCAGGCTCTTCTCAGTGTCATCTAGTGATAGGACAAGAGGCAATGGGTGTAAGTTGGAACAAAGGAGGTTCCATACAAATATGAAAAGGAACTTCTCAGTGTGGGTGACAGAGCACTGGAACAGGCTTCCTAGGGGAGTTGTGGAGTCTCCTTCTGTGGAGATGTTTACGCCCCGCCTGGATGTGTTCCTGTGTGACTTGGTCCAGGTGATCCTGCTGTTGCAGGGGGATTGGACTAGATGATCTTTTGAGGTCCCTTCCAATCCCTAATGTTCTGTGACTCTCTGGTTCCTGTCAGTTAGAACCCCTAGGTCCCTCTCTGCCAGACAGCTCTCCAGCCACACCTCCCCAAGCCTGTAATGTTGCAGGGGGTTGTTGAGGCCTAAGTGCAGGATCTGGCACTTGGCCTTAGTGAAGCTCCTGCCATTAACATTGGCCCATTACTCCAATCTATCCAAGTTTCTCTGAAGAGCCTTCCTACCCTCTGGCAGATGAACACTCCCACCTAATGTGGTGTTATCTGCAAACTTACTAATGATACACTCTATGTCCGTATCGAGATAATCAATAAAGATGTTAAACAGAGATGGTCCCAACATCGAGCCCTGAGGCACACCACTTGTGACAGGTTGCCAGCTGGATCCAAACCAACTACCTCAGATTCAGCGAGATAATGCAGGAAAACTTTTTTTTTTCCCACGTGTGGAAAATGAAAATGTGTATTTAAACATTCCTTTTCTATTTTCCAGAAAATTCAGGCTTTTAGTATACCTGCAGACTGGCAGACTGCCCTAGCCACTGTCAGGGCAGGGACTGTGCAATGCCTCGTGCAGGTTCTGGGCCAGGACTAGTGTACTTCAGTTTTACAAATAAGGATTCTCTTAACCAAAGAGACGGTGTTCACCTGCTTAGCTGCAAAGCCTTTTGTGATTTCACAATCCTCCTCTGCCCCTCACAGGGAGCTTAATGTCATCGCATTCTTAGACAGTTTTGCACTTGACCAATGACCACTCTGCATCCAGCGACCTGCACTTCTGATGCAGCAAATACCCTTCACACCTGAGTCTCAACTCTAGGCTCCCTTCCCTGAGGGTGTGCACTTTTACCACAATCTGCACATAAGGAGCAAATACACGGGTAATCCCTTAGGGACAAGAAAACCACAGAACAAAGAGCCAGTGCTGCAGTTTCAAACTGTCTTATTGAAAGTGCATTTTGATCAAGTTACTATCTGAAATTCCACCTAACCTTTCCATTCTTGAGACACACTGAGAATCAGCTAAATTGAACACCATCAGCAAAGTCATCTGATTCTGGCAAAGGCCAGTGTGTCCTTAAATTAGCAACACGGATCTGGTTTAAATCACCTAACACCGTACTTCACCCTGCCTGATTTGAGACCAGTGCCCTTCACACCACAGGGAAGAATTCTGAAGATAAAACAAAGATAATACACTTGAAATGGAGTTGCCAGTAATTGAAGACATTGCATTTGGTCTGTCTTATGTGTATGAAACTTGCCAAATGTGCCTGGGCATGGTGTATGACCTACAGTGTTTTTCAGGTCTAGACCATAAATTTAATACTGAAATAATTAGTTGTGGGAAGTTCTTACAATCCTCCTTAGTTTAGAAACTTTCTGAGACAGATTTATTTTGTGTCTACACAACACAAATACTGTGAGGTTTGGTGCATCTATAAATGAAGCTTCTAAATGCTCATGGAAATATATAAAAAAACCACAATCACACAAAGAGCACATTTAATTTAGCACCATGGAAACACTTTGTGTCTACACTCATGTTACAATACGCAAGCATATAGAGAAAATTCAGACAAAAACACATTTCAGAATTAATAGTCTTGTCTACTAATGTCAGCAGAGGGGCTACCAACTGAAATGGATGCTAGTAGTGGGCTAGTACATAAAAAGAGAGGACTCCATCCTCACTTCTGACTGTTTGGCACTGCTTTAGCTGACTTCACGTGGGATCACAAGGATATTCTGAAATGGCTTGCTTAAGACATTGACCATTTTAAACTGACCAGGCCTGCTAAAGTTGAAAGCTGAACTGGAACTAAACAAACTACTTAATTCCTAACCTCAATTACTAATTGTCAGACTGTGTGGCTAATACAGCTCTGATATGAGATGACTGTTTTGGCATGGACTAACTAGAGAATGTTTGCCTGGTTTCTCACTGCTATGAATTCAATATTGCCTTTTTTTCTGTACAAGCTCCAATACTAGGTCCAACCTTGAATGCATGAGAGGCTGGAGCCTTGCTCTGGTATATTAACAGAGACCAAAAAATGCAAATACTCAGGCAACATTTTTGAGAGGTGGAAAGTTGAAAAAAAAAATCTCATGCAGAGTATTTACAGTAAAATCCAATACAGAATATTATCAACATGCAGGCAATTTGGGCCAGGAACAGACCACAATAGATTGATATCCACTGTTACTAAAAGCTTCCCTGCATGCAAGAGTAGATGGAAAGGCAAGCTGTTGTCATCACAAAGGTGTAACTAGATGCCAGCTGACAGAGGTTTAACGTGCCTTAGCTGACACGGCTCTGCTGCACGAAGGTCAGGACAAATTAATGAAATAATGGAGGCAATAAGGCTATGTGTGACCCAGATCCTGGAGCTACTAGAGTAATACTTCATGCTCTGTAAACCAGAAGTTGTTTAATCTTGCTATCTACCCATCCAAAGATGCTTCTACTTAGCTACTAAGATGTTGCTTTTAGTGCTTGCTTCTCATCGTTAAAAACACTAATAGCAACCTCTGTAGAAAGAAAAAAAAAAAATCAATGTATCAGACTCTCAGGATGTTTTTATGTTGGCAAAAGCACCCATTAAATTGTCATGAAATGTTCTTGGATACATCAGAAGAATGATGATAAATGAAGATCTTACTGTTGAATTGTTGATGGCAACAGAACAGAGGTTTGCCCCATGGGCAGGAAGCTGGTTTCTGTACGTCAGCTGGTTCAGGTCCCAAATGATGCAAGTTTTGTCATTGGATCCACTCACAAAGATGCTGTAGGTCACAGATGCGGCAAGGCAGGTCACTGCCTGAGTGTGTCCATACAAAGCCTGGCGAGGAAAAAGCAACAAGTAAATAACAACAAAGGGTGGATGATTTACTAGGGAAACAGTCCTGCTGTCATTTGCTTAGTAAGAACAAACAACCAAGTAATTATTTGGAGAACTGAAACGGATAAGAGGTGAAAAAACCAAAGGATTTTATAGAATCATCCTTGCCCTCAACTCATGGTTGAATACAGTTGAGGCTCCAAGAGACTATGTGACTTGCCTTAAGAGGCACAGAACTCAGGACCTTTAGCATTTTAGACTCTACAACAATGCTTCGTGCTCAGCAATAAAATACCATTTTTCACCTCAGTCCATGCAGCTGTAAGTAAAATCTGTGGAAGTTATTATACATAAATATAATGTTTAGATACTACATAACATATAAATAATGGAAATTACTATGTTTCAATTTTTAAAGAAAATTAAAACTTAGCAGGATGTATTTCAATAACTGTCTCAGTATTATCTGTCTGTTTTTCTTCATAAGTAATAATATTTTTGCAATTTCAGTTAAGGAAATAAACGGCATCAGGGCAGGATTTTTGTTTTAAAGTCTTATAGGAATAGCTGTCTCTTTCGTTATTACACAACATTCTTCTTTTCTTGTGGTTTTACAGGTTTTCAGGAGTGCCTAGATTAATGTAAAGAGTTTCATAAAAAATAAAGACTATGAGACATCAATAGCACAAATGTAAGCCATGGATTGAAGTATAGTGATGACAATTGTTCAATGCATCTTTCTCAAGTGACAGCATTATACATTTCTGCTCCATAACCACCAATGACAGTAAAGCCTGTAGGGCAACAGAGAAAAAGTCCTTCACAGCATTCCTAAAAACCTTTCAGGGCTCAAATTTTAGTTGCCTTATTGTGAAAACCATACCCAGCAGTTTTAATGCCAGTTTTAACAGTAAATGCATGTTTCCTGCTGGTTTTGTCTGCATGACATAATTAGCACATCTTCAGGGTCTGTCTCAGTTCAGCACGAAGCAGGAGAGCCACATGTCCTGGGTGATGTTTTGCAAACGCATACTCTTTTCCAGTGTGTGATTGCAAGACTGAACTCTTTCTGGCTAACATGTGCTGCTGCTTGCCAAGGTTACTAGGACAACAGTATTCAAACATTAATCCACTGGTGAAGAAGCTGGGCTACAGCAGGCTATGCACTGCTGAAGGTGATCTGCAACTGTGAGGGATGAATTTCAGCTTGTGACTTATTCTTTTCATAAGAACTGTGAACTAAAACTTCTGGCACAAAATGGGGTCTGCAACAGTGGCTGTTTTTTTAGAAGTCAGAAACAGTCTCAACTGAACACAGAAAAAGAGGCTCAGCAATAGTTTTGGACTGGCTGTGGAAGTGTCTTTATGAAGGACTTTACATAACCCAGAGCCTGAGCTTGAGAACTGTACAAGAGCTCTGCAAAAAGGGCTGGGACAAGGTAGGTTCAAGGGTTCAGAATTTTCTATGTGACCACGTCGACAGCATCCAAACTGCCAAGTCAAGCCCGGCTATTGCACAAGTTTTAGTAAGACCTTTCTTTCCTTTTTTAACCCAGAAAGATCCTATCTGTCAGTGAAGTGCTTTAAACAAAACTTGTGTGTGGAAGAGAGGGCTAGACTCGAATTCAGCTATAATCTGACCTTCAATCCACTAGTGTTTCACTGAATATTCATGCAAAACCAGTTGCATGCTTTTAGCTCTCTACCATCTTCTCATTATTGCTCAGCATAAGGTGATAGGTTTTCCATTAATGGGAAATATCCTACAGTGTATCTGCTGTAAGAGCTGTGAGGTCTCCCTTCACTGTAAATTCACCACTATCAATCGCACTTTTGGAATGCTAGTATATGAAAACTGAAACCAACTTAACTGGCTGACACGGACACAGAAACCTCAGCCACTCCCAGAGAGGTCTATGTGGCAGATGGCAGAGCCTGCTCAGATCCTTCTTCCAGTCTGGTGTTGCATTTGGCCCAGAAATTCTGGAGGCGGGATTGCACAGATCACTTTGCTCAGGAACGCTGAAGGAACTTCTAAATTGCATGGATCAATACTAAGGCTATTATGCCCAGTCTTTAGTGAGCCACAAAACTGTGGAAGCAGCCCTTGCTGGAGAGGGAAAAGTTACTTTTTCTGCTGAAATACAGATTATCTACCACATTCCAAAGCAGAATGTGTCAGACCCGTGAGACAGCTGGTAAGTGAACAGCATCCACTTTACAGCACATCAGCTTTACTTAAGCAGAGTTCACTCTCTCAGGAAACACAGTTCTATTTTATTTTTCTTCAGCAGAAAAAGCAGCCACCATGAAACAGTGAATTACATCAAACTAGCCATTCACTGGAAGCCATTTAGAACCATAGTCCTAATTCACATCTATGCCATCAAATAATAAGAAAAAAACCTCTGCTAGCAAAGTAAACTCTACTGAATTTGTTATTGAATGATCTCATGCCACTTTGTGGACTTTGGGTAATACCAGATTAATCACAGTGGAACATGTCAGCAAAGCTGATTTTAGATCTTTTTTTTTTAAAGAAAGGCATTATCCTGGAGATAAAAGCCTCTTCAAATCATTGCCTGAAATGTAAACTGACTCCCTGACTAGTATAATTTTGGTTTTGCTGGAGATTACTGCTTATGTTTTTCTCTACTGCTATTTCTTCCATTTCTATGTCCATGTCTTGTCCTGGGTTGGAATGATAGCTTCTACTCAAGCAGGAAACATTATAAACCTCAGAAGACAAACTGTTCTAAACACAGTTTCCTTCTAGTTTCAACATAAAAGAATTTCAGATCAATGAAGATCTAAATAACAACCTGGCATCCCAACAGACATTGACATTTTCACACCATTTAATGACAAATAAAATATGTTCTGGCTCCAGGTATGGAAAGCACTTAAATATAAGAATATTCCCTCCAAAGTGAATTAACAGAAGAAGCTTCCAACACTTGAAGATTTTTGGTGATCAGTGAACTCTTTATTAGTTTGCCTAAATGTAGCAGTGTAGCTACAAGCACTGTACCTTGATTTCTTTGGGGTCCCATGCTGACTTTCAGATATGACAAAGGTGTACTTTAGCTTTAGTTGTAAAACTGAGAACTCACCAAGGTTGAGCCACACAAATCTTGCATGAGAACTCACTTTTGTAAATGAAATAGCATTTATACAGCTACTTGATGACGACTGTAGTTGAACTCCAAATTAAAAGCCACTATTGCACTTTGGACAACAAAGATGCTAAAGTCACCATCCTTACTGCATGCATCCCTACCTCACAGAGTAACAGATAAACCTTTTATGTTCTGGATCCAGGTCTAGAGAAAAGAATCAAAAACTTTGCCTAGCTGAGCCTTCATCTCCATCAGCTGTGTTTGCAGGGTGTTTTAAAGGTTCTGCCCTTTGCTGTAGCAGCCCAAATCCAAGTATAAGCATCTCCACATGCAACCAGTTTTTGAAAATAATCCAAGGGCTGGCTCACTTCAAGTGAGAAGAGCACAGGCCTTATCCTCACTGTTTTTTTTTTTCACTGTGCTAAACTTTGTAAGTGCTATCAAAGGGGTAAAAAATAATGAATGAGTTTATAACCGTAAACTGTGGGTATAAGGGATATTACATAGTATCAGCTCCTGACCTCATAACAGGCTGTCACCCAATACTATTAGTTATTGGATTTTTTCTGCCTTCTCGATTTGCCCAAAGGCATTTTCTCTGTCAGTAATCAGAAAGAACTTAATCTTTTGGTTTACATAGCAAAAGAGCCACATAACTGACCTGTTTCAAGTTTAGACATTTCACTTTGTCCTTGACGAAGGCAAGTTCCCAGACACACACAACCGAGCTTGTTCCAGCTGTGATTACGGTGGTTGCTGAAGGACACACAGCACAGAGGCACTTTCCCCAGTCTGCCATGCACTCAAATGTCATCATGTTCTGTACAAGAAAGCAGCTTTAAGTCACATACATTTGTAATATCTATTGGCAGATTCAGTTTGTAGAAACAATTCTCTGTTTCTTCAAATCCAGGAGTACTGTAACCAGTCTCTATGCTTACAGCACAGCTGCACAGCATGCACAGACTGTGGCTGCATGCAGCTGTGCCATCCTCCAGGGGCCAAACAACAGGCTGGAGAAAGACTAATGCCTTATGTCTCCAGGGACCTGAGTGCAAACCCTGCTTATGCCACAAACTTCCTACATAACTTAAGGCAAGCTCTTTCTGCCACCATGTAGTGACAGAATGCAAATATTCAATGTAGTTTTAAAAAAAAACCTCAAGCTGTGACAGCTGCTGCTAACAGAGTTAGTGTCAGGCTCTGCAATCCTCTGTTTATTTATTCATTATGCAATCCTCCTTTGAAAAGCCCAGAGCCAAAGCACTAAATTCCACTCTGTGTCAATGGTTCTGTTAGCAGCACCCAAAACAGACTAAGCTAAGGTCAGATCCACTCCATACTGCTGAAACTATAGCACCACCATCCTTCCTTTCATATTCCTTGTTAGCTCTCTCCTGCAAAATGGGCAAAACACTATGGTGTTAATGATTCTGGTGGAGCTGGACCCTACACCAGAAACAGAACAAATCTTTACCTACTTGCAGGGAGGACAAAAATTTGTTTTAAAAGCTGATGTCCAGAGATACTGTTGACCCAGGGAGAACTCAGGCTTGACTCCCAGCTACTTCTTTTACAGTTACTGTGTAAACACACTATATTCAGTGTCAATAGGCTTGGTGACACCCTGACTTTTGAAAATCCAAACAATTTATAGCTACAACAGTGCTATGAAGTGCTAAACATAGGTTTTAATTTAAGTCAATAGAGAAAACTGCTAATAATTTTATACAGGGAGCTAAAAGCAAAATATATCTTGTCTTTTACATTTCCATTAAGTGTGGGTACATCTGTGGAAACATAATGAAAAGTCTTGCACAAATACCCTAATCAATGTCTTGCTGAATGATGCATTCTTCTCTTCTGGTACCCAAGCTATCTTAGATGTTTTTGCATGTCATAACTCTGTTCCAAACACATTAAAAAAATCAGTGTATTTGTAGTAAAGGAAGAAACCAAATCTGTCAAGTGCCCCAACAAGCAATATGATGACATAGAATATTGATTTTTAAAAGCAAAGAAGAGTAGTAACTTTCTAGAATAGACTGCATCATTCTTTTGAATGAATGCATTGAGAGACAGAGGGGAACTGACAGATGGTCCTGTCTGATTATCAGCAGAAAGGTCTGCACAATGAAATTTCTAACCAGTGGCCAAAAGACCTTGTGTTGTCCCTACAACCTATGAAATGGAGTTTATCCTTCATTTTGATGGGCCACACAGCCACAGGAAGGAAAATGAGATCATTTAGAGGGGAAATGACAGATTTTTGAGTGGTGTAGAATGACTTTGTACTACTCTGTTGGGATGTCCAACTTGAAATTCCTCAAAAACCTTGACTGCTAGAATGTAGTCCTGTACAGCATCCTCTGAAATCAGCTCCCCAACAGACTTTGAAATGGATACTCTAAACAGCCACAGACCACATATTCATTTGTGGAATACTTCAACTTTTTCCTTATTTACCTTGTCAGATCCATAGTTGCCAATGCAGCAGGTGAAGTCCTCAAATCCCCAGCAGAATGTTTTACTCCAAAGAGGAGGAATCAAAACTTTATTTTTTTCAACAGCCAGAATACCTTTATCAGTATGAACAATGTGCCCAACAGCTCCCTTGGGATAATCTGACAAGACAGAGAACATATTTAATTCTGTTGTTTTTAAAGCACTGATGTTAATCTTTCTTGCACAGCTTGCGTGGTGAGGTTGACAAGTCCCATAAATGAGCTCAGTGCTGTTGCCATGCCCACTCTACAACTGAGGTTGTGCAGGCAAAATCATGGAAACACTCCTCTCCAGTGGACCACATGAATTGATTTCAAGGGAGTGACCTGCTTCAAAGGAGGAGCTTTAACAGCAGTTTTTAACAGCTGCTTTTCATTGGCAGACTGCCTTATGGCCATGCACTACAGAGGTTGCTGGGCATACCACCAACTGCCTTTGTAGCACAGCTGTGGGAGCCCACCGTCCCCACAAAGACGTGTGATGTAAAGAACACCATACTGAAATTCTCCAGGCTTCTTCTTGGTCAGAAAAAGTATCAGACTAAGAAAAAAACATGAAAAAAGTTAAAGACTAGGAAGTGGTATAAGACAGTATTTACTTGTTGAATGTAAAAATAGAGATTATTGTTTCAATTTGTAAAAATAGAGATTTTTGTTTCAATTCAGCATATTCAGAACATAGAAAAGTTTTAGATGTTCTATGTTGTAACACATGTTGTAAACTCTACAACAAAAGTATTTGAGTCTTTTCAATGCCCACTCACAAAACACTCATATACTACTGACAGAAGCGATCTTCATCGTACCAAGTCACACAAAGATGTGTGGCTTTTCTTGTGCTCTTGAAAATTCAGATTCACTTCCATCCACGAATGTTGTACTCATTAGCTCAGAAAATGGAGCACAGCCCCTGCATCACCTTTTATTGCAACTGGTGAGAGCTTCAGATTTTTCAGGCTGCTCATAAAAGGAGGAAGAATCCCACTTGAGTGAAGGGACAGCACAGTCTCTCTTCCTGATGAACTTTTCCCTTGGGCATTCCTCGATGGATGTGGTTTTGTGAAAAGCTAGAATAAAGGAATAGCATTGAAAAAATAATCTGTTTGCTAGATCAGGCAGAACAGACATTTAAATCATTAATCACAGATTGCAGTGCTATCATACCTTTTCATTAGAATAAATTCTTACTACATTCTCATCAGACAACACCTTTTCCTCATGGAGGTATGAACTAATTCTAGCAATTCGGGAGAAGAGAGAAAAGTATTGGCAAGAGTTTGAGGTCTTTATTTGACTGTACCAGTTCCCAGACTAGTGCTTACTCAAGTGACTGCACTGCAAGAGCAGAAGTCAGAGTTGATGGCACAGCTCTGTGGCATGCAACAGAAGCAGCGTGATTACAAAGTGCAGTCACACATTTGAGGGTGCATATTAATGCAGCACACTACCTGGAGAAGTCCATCTTTCAGCAGGTTTAAAACAGAAAAAAAAAGTCTCTGATTTAAGTTTCTATTCTTGCTTTCTAATTGAAATACTATAAGATCAAAGTAGTGATAAAGTGGTACCTGCTTTGGTATCTGCCCAAAGTTGCTGATAAAACCCAGAATGGTGCTCTTAATCAAAGGATCTTTGATACTGTTGAAGTCCATCTTGTCTCCATAGAAGTAAGGGTGATAAGTGTTAACTGCCTCCACTGCAGCTGAGCCATGTTGCTTGTGGCCAAAAATCAGATCTATCCAGCAATGGAGGTGTGCACTGACATAGTCACTTTCCAGTGCCTGAAACCAGAAGAAAATTCATTAATTCAGAGTGTATCTATTACGAATGAATTACCACTGTTCTTTTCTTGCTAGAGACTCAAACACTCCATGAATGAATCGTTACAGTCTCAGTTCCTCCAGTACCACCTTTCTCAGTACATCCTCATAAAATGGGACCAAAGAGATCCCTACAGAAAAGGAAGGACAGAGTGCAGCAGGCTTGATTTAGCAGAGCAATATCCTCAGAGACAATACACACAGATTCAACAAAGGAAAATGCAAGCACTCCTTAGATCTTGGTACATCCTCCAGCTTCCAGCAGACATTTAAGTCTGTGCTATGACATCTTCACCAATGCTGTTACTTGCAAAGATGGTTCAAATGAGCAAAACATGTGTTAGCATTTGGTACTACTACTTTGCTCTGCAGATAAGCCACAGGTGAATTTCCATTTGTAGAAATAGCCTTAGTTATGAACCACACCAAGCTGCAGAGACATTATTTGAGAAGATACATTTAATTTAAATTGGAAAGGGAGATGACTAGAAGAATGACTTTGATAGGACTCAACATGCAGCAGGACAGGCTGCATGACACAAACCCATAAAGAAAATGCAGAGCTTGTAGTGAAATGGTTAAGGGTGCTGCAAGCCAAGGCAGGGAAGGGGATTTGCAATAGCACAGTTGGAGTATCACAGAAGCCTCAAGACTGCTTGGGTTTGATCAACAAACATTTTGTTATCCTCACAGGGCTTAAGTGGAAACAGTTGCAGCACCTGATTTCTTCATCTTGGAAAATTGGGGCCTGAAATATTTTCCTCCAAATAGTTAACTTTTATCAGACTTGCCACCCATAGTGATAGGTGTATGGATTGATTAGTGGGACCAGCAAAGACAGTTACTAGTGGAGAAGACCAGGAGGTATGTTACAAAGCAATACATCCATCCCAACATAGGCTCCCTGGAAAGTTCAGTTTAATCACAGTGAAAAACTTGTGCATGGAAGACCCAGACAGCAAATTCATGAGCAGTGGACACAAGTCTGAATTGTACCTTTGCCTGACTCCATATTACTCAGCTTTACCCAGTAGGCTTCACTAAGTGCTACTGCCCTGGCCATCACCTGCCTCACCAAATTTTTGTGCATTCCCGAATGGCCTTGCCCAATGATTCAAGCAGCAGTGTTAAGTGTTATTAAAAATACTTTCCTATCTGCAAATCATTTGACTGTGCAATACTCCCAGATGCTCAGCTAAAGATCTCCCAAGCAGACCATCCCACCCGAAGCACAGCAGAAATAAACAAACTAATGGGATCCAGAACAATGGCTCATTTCACAGAGCAGACAGTTAGCCCAGTGCAGCTGGTTTAAATGACCCTGCCCACAGCTATAATGATCGCAGGGTAGCACAGAGAACAAGCATGGCGTACAATCTGTCCCCTGCAAACAACAGGAAAACACTTATGAACAGACTCAGAACTCATCCTCATTAATAAAAGCAGTTAGTCCATGAATTACAAACTGTAAATTTTGCCTAGCATCACTGCCAGAGCAAAACAAAGCAACCAACAGAGCTGCTACTGTGTAGTCTCTCAGAATCTCCCTGAACACAATGACAAGCCCTACTAGGGAGGAAGAACTTGTGTTCTAGGAAGGAAGTATATCAAGTTCATTAGTAGACTAGATTCTTAAATTATTAAACATGAAGCAGGGAGGTGTTCAGAGTTTTGTGTCAAGAACAATTCTTTTATATTCTTTAATGCAAACATCAAACCTCAGAACAGTGTTGACCTGGATTTGTTCACTGCACCAAACTTGCTGTGATGCCTCCTAAATATGGGCATGAATCCAGTAACAAGTACATCCAGTCTTGTGGATGATTTCAGAGGAGGTCCTCATGTTTCAGAATTGTCTAATTCTTCACTTCAGGATTAGATAAACTTTCCCAGACAGGCTGATAAACTTGCTTAGCACAGCAAGGTTTTTCATACCCTCCTGTGTAGCACCTAGTACTATCTATGGCTGGAGAGAGCACGCATGCTGATTGTACCTGAGGTCCGACAAGGTCTGGCAACAAGTCTATAAACATGAATTGTCATTTGCTAAACTGCTCCTATTTGAGGTTTGGATAAATTTGTAAAAGTTGTACGGTTTTATCAGCTGTGCCAGTGTTATCAAATAGTGCAGCTCAGTGGAAATAGGACTGTAGAACAGAACAGATGGTAGAAGGGGCTCACTATCCACATTACATGCACTGTGGGGGCTTTACTTCAGACTAGATCTAGTCTGTTCCCACAAGCTGAATGGCACCAGCATCTGGAGTGCACAACTGGTGTAGCTTTTAGTTTCAAATAAATCCAGTTCACACAATATGAGATCACTGTACAGTGAGAGCAAAACCATGCTATGCAGGAATGACTGATAGATTCATTTCCAAATTGCACCCTTACTCCAAACTACAAGGCAAAACCAAATGTTCTCCACTATATCTAGGTTGCTTCAGAGTGCTCACCATTACACAAGCAGAGGACAAAGAGAACATGAAAGAGACCAGAGAAAGGAACCAGAGCACCAAAACCTCCATGCCTTTGTTGGAATCACTGGGGAATATGAGGGAATATTGCATGTTTGTCCCAAGGGGTCAAAACCTATTTGCAGTTGGAAGCACTTAGTTGCTTTCCTGCAAGGGAAGGGATTGGCCACTCCCTAGGCTCAACTCTTTGTTTTAGTATGGAATGTGCATAGAGCAGAAAGCCTACACACTTAGACAAGGATTCCCTTCCTGTAGATGTGTAGGAAGTGGTTACAGGCACAGATGATAACTTGCGTCCCTCTACTAACTTTCAGTGTGGTTAGAGCTCTGAGCCTCTACATCAGTCTCTAGGCAGATTCAGAGATGTCAGACATCTGACTCAGTATTACCTGTTATTGCATATGTATAGCTTAAGCAGTCTGACTCTTGATCTCTCTGCATCTCAGTTTTTTGGCAAACACATGCTCTCCTTACCCCCCCCCCCCCCCCCCCACACCCCCCCCCCCAAGCTAATAGGTTGAAAAANAAGGCAGAGTCTGACTGTAAAATGGAAGCTACATTCTTGGAGAAATTTAGACACTGAATAGTGGTTTATTTCCAAATCACAACAAAAATTCCACCTCTCATTTCCTCGTCTATTAAAATTTGTCCCTTCCCACCCTGCTCAATTGTAAATTTGAAAAGTTACATCCTTCATTTTACTAATAATGAAGCTATACACCATCACAGAATCACAGAATCATCATGGCTGGAAAGGGCCTCCAGGGTCATCGAGTCCAAGCTTTTCTCCTAGTGACTAACAGCTAGACCATATCCCTAAGCACCACATCCACTTGTTCCTTAAACACCTCCAGAGATGGTGACATCACCACCTCCATGGGCAACCCATTCCAGTATCTAATCACCCTCTCAGTAAAGAATTTCCTTCTAATATCGAATAGAAACCTTTTCAATTCAGACTGTAATCTATATAACCTTTGCAATTAAAAGATAATTTTGAAATGTTTAAGTAAGAAAGACAGAAAGCTGAACTGATTTACTGAGACTTTTTTACTAGTACCGACATACTCCCATTTCAACCTGACTAGTTTTCTGGTGGAAAGCTCTTCCATATGATTTTTTTACTGGGCAAGTCTACTCACTATGTTCTTGTCAATGCAGTAATACTGGCTGGTGATTCAAGTCACACAGGTTAATGCAACAGCAATATGAAGTAAAACAAAGAACAAGAAGATTAACACAGCTTCTGTAAGGGGCCTGATGTGTGGCAGACTAAGTCTGCCTTCAACGGAACAAACTTCATAGAGAATTGCCTTTTAATTCCGTACTATCTAGCTGGTGACATCATACAGAAGTTAGAAAGTCTAAGTAACTATTAATAGATAGCACTAACTGCAGTAGGTCTCAGGACCTTAAAGATATTTCCTTTCAGATTGCCAAGGCTGACTCCATTAAACGCAGGAAAGCACATTAGGTTCCCCCATCTAACAAAATGAAACATAGTTATAGTCCTGGCATGACTTAGTGGTGGAAGTAGGTAGTTTATGGGCTGAGACAGGCCCATGCCACAGACATAGGTACAAACCTCACCTGGTCTGGAAATTTTACCTCATTTCAGAGATGCAAAGTTAAAGACCCACGTGAACTCCATAAAGGCATTTGGGTCTAACATTTTCATTTGTGACTCTAGCCTTCAAAGTTTTGTTTTCAGTGAGACCCAGTTCAGCTTTTTGTCAGAAATCTTGATATTCACTGACCTGTCTGTGAAGAAGAATGAATTTATGGGGATTCCCATCTGCCCAGGGAGGAAGCTGCACATCACCCAGCACTGTTCCATCCTGCATGCAGCCTGCAGGAATTAAAAGCAAGAATACCATACATTGCAAATAGAAACAACTTTTCCAAAATACTGAAATAAAAGAATAAGAACAACCAATTTCTTCTGGGATTTCTGATCCAATTATAAAGCACTGAGAAGGCGTTCTAGTAACTTTGCTAATACATAAAAATATGCATGTCCTCAGCACATATCATTTTAGCACATATTGCAGACTTACGAGACAAACCTGTTGGTACAACTTGCTTAGACATAATCCTGTGGGATTCAGTCAGGCCCTGTTTCTTGGTATCCTACCACAGTTCTTTCTGACCTTTGAAGAACCTTCTAAGTATCTTTTGTTTCTTTCTTAGTGTGTCTGAATTTCACTGAGATCTTAAGTACAACTATAGCTAGACTTCAGCACCAAGGGTTAAGTCGCCTTTGCCTGCATCACTGGTGATTCACTTAATCACTTAATAGGTGATTAAGGTATTTATCCTCTGCCTTAATCATTACCAACCTACATCTGCTACAAAAAACATCACTGCATTGTAAATTATTTGGATTTCTTGTAAAATGAAGCAAATCAGGACTGTTGTGCCTATCTCTGAATACTACTTTTTCTGGATTCTGTCTGACACTTCCTCACTGATGCAAAACACTCTAGAGACAGTGTACATCCCTGCTTGAGGCCAGGGACAATATATCAAGTTCATATGGCTTATGCAGAACCTTTCAAGTTGACAGCAAGGACATTTGGCAATTTTAATCAGCAGAAAAATGATCTTAAAAACCAGCAATATTTTACCAACATCACTTAGAAATGGACCCATGTCCAAAAGTTAAATTAATATACTGTTCAGACATGATAATGAAGACTTAATTTTCTAAAGCAGTCAACAAGATTGCTTGTATCAAAATCCACCTTTCAAAAATGTGTAATTCCTTTGTACAGTAACTAATAGGAACTGCAATCCCTTCTGAGCTGGAGACTTGGTTCTTCTGATGTCATTCAGATATCAGAAGCTTGCATTCTTGTAGCTTTTAATAAGAAATTGATCTCTCATTCAATGAGAGTTGAGTGATGAAGACAGCTTCATTAATCTGCATAGTCCAGAAACCAACTCTCAACACAAATTTTCCCTTGGCAGGATGCAGAAGGGGAACACTCAAGTTCCATCTAGAACTTACCAAGCTCAAAGTGATTTGCATTGGTTAGGAACTCTGGCAAGTAGAAGAATTCAGGGATGAGTTCCCTGACATCACTCATGTTGTCCCTTGATGCCGATTCCCATGTGCTTTTGACGCTGTGAAACATCCTGTCTGCAACATCAAAGCTACCACCCTGTGAAATGGAGACAAAAAGACAGCAGTGTGAATATTCTGTTAAATAAAGAGATGCAGAATCTTAGCCAATTCAGCCATAATAATCACATTTTTATTAGGTGATATCTCAAGATCTGTCACAATTCTCCTTACTATAATCTTATATAAAGGGCAGTTTTAGTCCTCATGATTGGTAGATGTGTAGGCTGAGAATACCATAAAGCCTGGAGACTTAGCACAGCTTCCAATAACACAGAGGCAAGCCAAAATGATTGTGGACAGCGAATATTAGCATACCCACGATTATCCTTCTGAAAGCAACTGATTCATCCCAGAGTGTTTTGTAAGCAGGGATATAACTTCAATGTTCTCTTTCAGCTGTGACCCAAATAGTTGTGAACGATTTTGTATGCAATTGTCCTGAAAAAAAAGTTTTGAGGAATGCAAGTACCACTGAAATAACATTCATCAGATGCAGGCAAACAGGAAAGTCCCAGTGAGCAGGAACCTGCAGGTACCTTTCATTCCTTATAGGAATGAGAGACAGTATAAAGAGGGGTAGAAAATAAGGTCTGGGTTCCAAGCTGAATTGATGTATAAAGAAGAAATAATTATTTCATATCTGAGAGAATTAAGCGTGTAGCATTAGACAAAATCAGCCTTAGTAACACAGGACATCATTCTGTACTAAGACCTCCTGAAGAAAGAAGGAAAGAAAAAGAATAAATTGTTCACTGAATGAAGGGTATATGTCTTATGCTGGAACCACATTTTCTGCAGGATTTTCTAATGTAATTTCCGATATTGCAAGCATTGATGAAAATCAAGGTTCACCTTTACATCCCTACCCTTGAGCACAAAAGGATTAATTTTAACATAACATTTCTACAATGAAAACAACCAAATAGAACCCAGTTTTAGGAGATCATCTGAAAAATGAGATGCAGTCAGGTTCTGAGTATAACTGGCCTCTTGTGAAAATTTGCTAGCTTTCAGGCAGTTTTCTCTCTGTGGACTGTTTCATGTGCCATATGAGGAGGGAGGATGCTCACCTCCTGCACAGCAAGAGACAGCTGAAACTTTGACTTGAAATCTACTGAATAAGAAAATAACATCTAAACATCCTCATGCTGCAAGCAGGGGATTCCACTCTCATGGACCAGATGAACATTTCCTACATTGGTTTCTGACACTAAGAACCACTGCCCTTCTGATCCCCCCAGGTATCTGCACACTTAGGGTGCAACAACTCAGACTCCTCCTATGTCTGGGACCTACAAATCAAGAAATAATTTTTCTATATATTTTCTTAAGGAAAAACTACCCTCATGGATAAATTATCAAAATTCAGTACTCAATAAACGCAAAATTCTGAAGCCATACCTCTTTGTTTGGCTTTTGAGACAGGTTCCCACTGAAAAGCCGAACAGTTACTTCAGATGGAAAGACCTGGTTACTGTTTCCCCAGAGGTGAACCGGATTCTGACCAGGCTAAAATCTGAGTCCAGCCTCATTTCTAACTACAGCACAGTTCTGATTTACCACCTTGTCCTTCTCCTTTATACCACTGAAATCCTGTAGCCTTTCTACATCCATCCAAGAGACTGACAGAAGAAGTGGTTAATCACAAGAGTAAGCCTAGCTGAAGTTAATCTGATGCACAAGGTCATCTTGTTCTTGATCATTATTAGGCAGGGACCCTTGGAGTCAAATCCAAATTGAAATTAAAACAGAGTAGAAAAAAAGACTATAAATAAATCAATAGCTAACAAGTATCTCATTGAAGCATATTACAGGGCTTTGTATATTTAATCTGCACACAGCACACTGCATCTGGTGGTGATTGATGCTTTTTCATCTTTTTTTGCAGCTTTTATGAGAGCTGATGGTAATCTCCTGAGAAACAATATGATTTGTAATAAAAAGATTACCTGTATTAAATAAAAATAATATATACATAGGAAATGCTGTTAGTGCCACAAATCTGGTTAAAGATATTACCACCACAAAAAAATGTGATTTTTTCCCTGGCTGTCTAATTCATTTTAGGGAAAAGTAATATCTTTAAAACTTAAGCCTGTATTATTTATAAAGGAAGCAATAACTGATTTTCCCATTTCCTATATTAATAAATTTATTTGCATATATTTATATCAGAATTAATGAGTTTTCTCTGACTGTGAATGCAAAAACTGCACTGAAAGGGAAAAAAAGAATCAAGAATTGTTTCATATCTTTAGATTGCAAGTCAACATAAACTCTTAAGGCTTTTCTATAGCTAGACTAAGTAAATCTCTGTTTACTTTCAGGAGAGGCTTTATGCTATCATTTGGAATACTGGAAAAATGTACTTTTAAAAACTACAGTTCAGGAGTATATGTACAAGGAGACTACTTAAAGTCATCTCTTGAGAAAAATTAGAATTTCCCATGTTTATAAAACTAAGCATCACTGATCCTTGGTGGTGCTTTAAACTCCAAGCGTTTCTAAGAGATGCTTATGAAAGTGCAAAGACTAATCACAGGCCTAAAGGTTCTGAGATGTTGTGACCTGCAAACAGTGCTTAAATGGCTGCTCAGTGACACGCTTACTTGTTCTAAGTACCTTTGAGAGAGAAACAGCAGGAAAGATCAGTCTGATAGCTGAAATGCAACAGTGGGACAACAATAACAGGGGATAAAAGCTGAACTGAACCAAAAGCATGTCTCACTCATTATTCAGGGCAAGGAATCCAAGAATGCCCTTCCCATGAAGACACTAAACAGAGAAATCTTTGCTGCTGTTTTGTGGGGCTAAGAACAATTCCTGAAAAGTATTCCAGGAAGTATTTGACTAAGGTGAAGTGGAAGGTACCACACAACACCAGCCTCATAAGCCATTCTTTCGTCCATTCAGGTACAATATGAAAAGCACATACATACTTTTCTCCATAGTCAGATCTCAGTGCACTTAAGTAAAATGTGAAATAATACGGTTTTGTTAAACTCCCTTAGTGGAAGGCAATGCTTCTTCATTACCCTATTTTGTGGACTTGAGAAACAGGATGTTAAACCAACACCATTTTTTTCACAGGTGGTGCTTCTAAGTTGTTGCATTTCCTTGTGACGTGCATTCAGACTGGCAGTATGCAGTAACAAACATACCTTTACCACTCTTTAAGATTCTCAGGACCTTTCAAGCTTTTAACTTAGCACCTTTCCAAGGTCTTAAGTTTGGGATTCCTCATTCCCCAATCTGCCCTTGATTTGATCATACAGTTTGCAGGTTTGCCTGACTGCATCCCAGTTATTAATTCCAAAGCTACAATAAGACCAGTCACTTGAAGGGTATGACAACAATATGTCCAGCTGAACATGCAGCAACATAAGGTCAAAGGAATGTGAATGAAAGAAGTTCAACACCTTCAGTGGATCCACAACTAGACAAAATACTGAGTGCTTCAAACCTGGGCAGCCTTTGAAGATGACTGTTCCCACAGAAATGCTGGTTACCTTCTAACCACACATAAACATAGCTACAAAGGAACTACAGAGTCCAGGAACTTGTTATGCATGAAAACTATGCCAATGAGTAACAGCAGTCTTTGTTGTTTACAAGAAGACATAACTGCTCCTCAGTCATTCATGATTGCAGCTAACATATGGCTCACAAAGTGTGATAGCAACCATTGCTTCAGGTGGTTCACTAACCCATCAGCTACTGCTGGTAACAGCCGATTTCATAGAGCTTATTACTTCATTAGCACAGTATTTTATTCGTATTAGTTCATTAAAAAAGAAAAGAATAAAGAGCAGCACAGTACCAGAGCACTTTGAAAGCTGCAGACGTGTAGGAAGCTTGCCATACATAGAACAGTCTCAGTGTTTAATATTCTGGCCTACCTGTCTCACTCACATGGCTCCATAAGGATAAGTAGATTGCAGCAATACATTCCTTATAAAATACATACTTTTGAGGATCTGTCCTCCTAAAATTCCCTGCTATAACCTCTTTACCTGCCTGCTGAAAAGGGCAGCTAGGAAAGGCAGGCACAAAGTTCAGCTTCCATGACGTTCCATTCCATTGTGAATGCCTCTGCCACCACAGAATCATAGAATCAGTATGGAAGGATTCCGAGGAAGGGACCTCGGAAGATCATCTAGTCCAATCCACCTGCAACAGCAGGATCACCTAAACCAAGTCACACAGGAACTTATCCAGTCGGGTCTTGAATATCTCCAGAGAAGGAGACTCCACAACCCCCCTGGGCAACCTGTTCCAGTGCTCCGTCACCCTCACTGTGAAGAAGTTCCTTCTCAGGTTGATGTGGAACCTCCTATGTTCCAGCTTACAACCATTGTCCCTCGTCCTATCACTACATGACATCGAGAACAGCCCAGTGCCATCCTCCTGACACCCACCCCTCACATATTTATAGACATTAATGAGGTCACCCCTCAGTCTCCTCTTCTCCAAGCTAAAGAGACCCAGCTCCCTCAACCTCTCCTCATAAGGGAGGTGCTCCACCTCTCTTATCATCTTCGTTGCCCTACGCTGAACTCTTTCCAGAAGCTCCACATCCCTCTTGAACTGAGGAACCCAGAACTGGACACAACACTCCAGGTTTGGTCTCACCAGGGCAGAGTAGAGGGGTGGAAGAACCTCTCTTGATCTGCTAACCACCGCTCTTCTAATCCACCCCAGGATGCTGTTGGCTCTCTGCCGACTCCTTGAAGTGTCAAGTTCAGATCAAACTAAAATAAAATCACAATCTTCTGGTTGGAAGAGCTCTTTCAGATCATCTAACCATTAACCCAGAACCACAGGTCACCACAAAATCATGTCCTTCAGCAATACATCTACACCAGGGGTCCTCAAAACCCAGCTCGTGGGCTGGATACGGCCCCCCAGGGTCTCCAATGCGGCCCACCAGTATTTACAGAACCCCCCAGACCCCCCCCGCCAGGGGGTTGGGGATGAGGGAACTGAGCAGCCGCAGATAACTTCCTGCCAACTGCATGGCTGGGCTGAGGAGGGGGGCAGCGGCATCAGCAAGGTGGGCGGCTCCCCCGTCCAGCTCTTAGGCAGAATTCAGTGTCTGTGTTCAAGCAATAAAATTTGCGTCGACACTACAAAATTCAACATAAAGATAAATATGATTCTTTGGTCAGACAAGTGAAAAAAGATAAAATTAAAATTGGCAACTCAGCAAAATGCTTTGGCGAAGCAAAAGCAGCTCAATGGATCATCACTTCAAGCAAGCTATCAAGTTGCCCAGCTCATGGGGCGCACCGGCAGAGCACTCATAGAGAGAGAATTTGTTAAAGAATGCCTTCTTTCTGTTGCCAAAGAGGTGTGTCCAGAGAAGGTGGATTTATTTAGTACAGAG
>VXBP01001660.1:147865-177804 GCA_013400115.1 Rhinopomastus cyanomelas
CACTCTAGGATGGATCCCATCTGGTCCCATGGACTTATGGGTGTCCAAGTGGCTCAGCAGGTCATGGACTAATTCCTTGTGGATTTCCAAGGCAGCACACCGCTCCCCAACCCCATCCCCCAGTTCCAGAGGCCACTTGCCCTGAACTCCTCCCTCCTCACTGTTAAAAATTGAGGCAAAGAAGGTATTCAGGACCTCAGCCTTTTCCTCATCGTTAGTTATAGTGTTCCTCTCCTGGTCCTGTAAGGAGTGGAGGCTCTTTTTACCCTTCTTTTTAGCATTGATAAATTTATAAAAATGCTTTTTATTATCTTTCACAGAGGTGGCCAGCTTAAGTTCTAACTGGGCCTTTGCCTCTCTAATTTTTCTCCTACATAATTTAGCTACATCCTTGAACATGTCCAGAGAAGCCCTTCCCTCCTTCCTCATGGCACCATGTGTATTCACAGGCTTAAAATGTTAAAAGGGATAACATTTTAACTGCAAAAATGCTGCGCAGTTCAAGTCATGAAGGAAATAATTGCATAAATTCTATTAATTTGATGAGCTTAGCAGAATGTAATCTCCAAAACTGGAATCAGGCAAACACATCAACATTATCAGCTTCTTTACACCAGTAATACTGCAGACTGGGACTCAGCAAGACCGAGACCTCAATGTTGTACTTACTTTCAAGAGCACCTACCACAAAATATACAGCCTTTATTCCAGATATGACTTCAAAATTATTGCAACCAATTACCAGCTTGAGTTTGGGAGCCCCAGTCATAGATACAAATTCCAGCAAATTCACACGCTACAAAGGGTCACTGATAAATAAATATAAACTGCAGGTCATATCCTCACTGCTGCATCTCTGTTCATATCCATCCAAACCAGCATGTGCTAACGATGGTCTCACCAGTGTCATGAGTTTTAACACACATGTTCAAGCAGCTCACACTGTGTTACAGGCAAGTACAATGAAATATCCGAGTGACTAGAATGGACAGTTAAGGCAATGCTAGAAAGCTGACAAATAGCTTCTAAGGAGGGTTTTTATTTCTACTTAATTTGAAATCAAACATTTCCAGACACCGAATGCCATTCAGTTCTTTACTCTCTAGCTTGAACTTGCATGATGGAACCAAGAATTATGCTAATGATCTCCAAGGAACTAGCATTGCTGTTGCTTAGAAACCGATGTTTCACAGTCTGTCCTGAAACAGGACAGAAAGACCCCAGTCCTGAGGAAGCTCCTCTCCATCCTCCTCCCCCCGGCACACTCATATATACAAGTTTGATGAGGAACTGCTATTCTCCATCAAGGAAGTAGGTTTTACAATTTGCAGGACTTTGAAAAAGAAATTGTCCTACCTTCTCATGGGGACAATGAGAACAACTGCATAGTAACAAACCATGAAGGCTCATCCTAACACAACAGAAAAAGACAAGCAGCTTGTGACATCTATTCCTCGCCTTCTGAGTCTTCCTAGCTGCAAGCCGGTAAGACCTCATATGCAGTCTGGCAGGATTCTTAATATGAAAAAATATTTTTATTTATTCTTTGTGGGTCCTGGTTTCATAAGTGACCTTGCGCTACGTTATAGTACAGTGGTTCTGAAGTGATCAAGAAAAGTAAGAAAGTTACGGAAAAAAACCTCTATCTATTTGCACATGGCAAATTTGCACAGGATTTAGTCTAAACTTGCCTGTTAGTGAGAGAATGTATTTAAGATTAATTAATCACTCTTCCACAACAGGTCATATCCAACAACAAATAACTGGTAACAGGCTCGTGAGCAGGGAAATAAAAACCTACCCTAGCTAGAACAGCTTGGCTTTATGCAAAATCATTCAATAAATACATTTTGGTTTTAAACTCTGTGTTGAAGTATTTCCATAGAGCTATTCCAAGAGGGAATTAGAGTATGTCACTCTGCTGCCTTCCTGCGCCCAGGAAGGTGCAAATCATATGGGACCTCTGCTGTGTTTTGCAAACCTGCTCTGCAGTGCACAGGATTCCAGGAGAAAGCACAGCGGAAAATTTTCTCACAGACTAGTTCAAGATGGGATCAAGACAGCTCTGTGTAGCTTTGGGAACACTGAAGTAGGAAGCAGCAACCTATGGGAGGAAAAGAACAGGCAGAACCACAGATGAAGTCATGAAGCACCCAAAGAGTATCATAGGCAGCAGGCCTGTTCTGCTTCTGCTACAGCTGTGCTGGGAAGGAAGAGTTCAGGTAGAAGAGATTGTATCACCAAGGTCCAAATCTACATACTTTTAGGATGGGATCTCCTTCCGAGGACAGACTTCAGCTACAGTGGGTCATGACTTGGCCCTCTGCACATTGCAGATAAAGTATAATCCGTCCTGGCTCAGGGAGACAGTGATGGACCTAGTCATGACGCTCAGGGCCGTTAACTTCCTGCAGCATCCCGTAACACAGAGCACCAGCACGATGGCCTTGGTGCACTTCTAGTAATTTCTGTCTTGGGTCAGTCTCAAAACTCTGTGAAGTGAAGCCTGTGAAGCACACCTGAAGCTCTGGGGTTAGCCCTGGGCTTTCAAAAGACCAATCCATACCAAAAACATTACCAAGCGTGAATAAAGAGGGAGTTTTCAGTCAAGATTCTCTTTAGCGAGACCTTCCACGCAGGGAAACGTAGCAGCCCCAGCCCTAGGCAAAGATTTGTCAGCAACTCAGAGGGTGAACTTGGCATTGGAATGAGGGTTTAGAGAGTTCCCTCTTGTCAACACAGTTTCATAGGTAGTAGGGCCACACATGTAGCTCTGGTTCTGCTGTCCCAGGAGATACACTGTGAACATGAGATCAAACAGGAACAATTAACATCTAGAGCAGGAGGGCTCCTGTGATTCCTTGATTTTTAATATCAGTTTCTGCAGAACCAGAACTCTCTTATGCAGAGCTAAACAAAATGATACATGGCTAAGTAAGCTCCATTATCTCCAGTTACAGCCCTGTGAAATGGTGATAATTAGTTTACAAGTGTGCAGAGACAACAGAGTTATTCACCCCTTTCAAGATTTCTGGTGTGCTGTGGTGTTTCTGCAGATTTCTAATACTACTGTCTGTAGGACCCTGCTCTAACTTTTAATCCAAAGGAAATAATACTGGGAAAGTGTAAGCACTCCCTAGGGAGTCGTGCTTTCCTAATCAGCTCATGTTAGAAGTCCACTGGAGGATTTTAAAATATCTGACTAAAGAAAGCAGTAAAGCTCTGAAGTCTAGGCATTATCCAGCACATCACACTGAGATCTGATTTCAGGAACATTACACTGATTTGTTTGTTTGGACTTCTTAAAAATCTGAAAGGTCCAGGTTCAAACTTGGTGACAAGGGTTATTGACAGTTAAGCAGCCAGACCCAAAAGATTATTCCGGAAAAACCTGCAGCACTCAACCTCATTCTCCAGGCTCCCTCTAGTGCTGCCGGCACGCACAGCACTGGGACACTAGCGCTGGAAGCTGGCGTTCACAGCTGCTCGAGTCTGAGTCCCAGCTGGCTGGCATTTTTATGACAGGAAACTGTTTTGGACCAGTGTTTCCCCCTTGGATCTTAACGGAAAAGTAATAGAAGAAAAATTACTAGGGAACTAACAAACCGGGTTTTTGTTTATTTTTTTTTTTCTGACAGTTTTAACGGTGTTTTATAAACCGTTTTAAAAATAAAGTATCATTTTGAATTTAGGAAAGAACCCCAATATATATATTTCCTTGAGGCACACTTGGCAGAAAAGCTTCGCTGATCCAAATGCACGCAATGCTTTGGTCAGCTTATCCAACAGAAAATTCAAACAAAGGGAAAGTTGAACCCAGAAGTCACCAGGTTTACATCAGTTGCAGGATCTCTTTCCATCCTGCTGAAATACAGAAAGGCTGCCCTGCAGATCTTTTTCTGAAGCACAAAAGTCACCTTCTGTGCACCAGTAAAGGACTCAGGTTGTCAGGTACCAGCAGCAGGGCTCTGTCATTTCCCATGCAACTGAAATTTTCACAGATTTGCCAACAAGAATATTGTTTCAAAATGTTAAAATAAGTTGCTTTTCTCTCCATAACTTCCTAATCACTCCTTAAATAACAGCAAGTTATTTAAGGTACTATCAACAAAGGTGGACAAAGTACTTGATATTTCCACTGGACTTTGCTTCATTTACCAGTCTACACTATGGAAAGAGCAGCATTGACATTGTCCCTAGGGCACTGTGAGGTTAAGTACAGCAAAGAGTGAGAGGCCTTCAGGTATAATGATAATATGGCCCTGCAAGTACTGGTGAGTTACAGAAATGTGGGAGTATGACAGACACCGAAAGATGTAACTGCGTTAAAATATTTCTATATAAAATAATGAAAATTCAATTTTGGAACATACAGTCAGGGCAAGACTGAAGCCACTGTGCTGTCTCCAGGACTTTCTGAAGCATCTGCCTTATTTTAGAGCTCCTGGGAAGGTGGGTGGGAATTAGCAGAGACTCCCCCTTGGTTTTGCATTATTTTTAGCTATGACATGTAACTGAAAAGGGGCTTAAATGCCTTAGTTGTAGCCTGAGTTTCCCTTTCATGTATTTGCACATGATTAATGAGTAGCCAGAAAGCCCGAAGGGTTTGTAATGAAGCCTTTCTAATAGTGTAATGTATTGTAAACAAATCCATATTTTGTCCCAAACATTCATTCATCAAAGCTGTTATTTGACTCTTCACAATTAAATGCCAGAGCACCTAGATGATTCTGAGATTAGCCAGATGTAACCTATGCTCCTCTCTGTGCTCAGGCAGAGAGGGACATTGTCATCCATTTCCAGAGAAGCAGCCTATTTCCTTTGTCACTAGCCATAATTAGCAGCTGCATCTGATGACCGTAGATTAGAGAGAGAATTCACCAAATCTAAGACTACAGTGGACTCTACTCAGAGTGGTGACTTTATTGATTCAGTAAAGTACGTAGCACATGTTGAGCATCAAAACAGAACACCTACAAGCATTTTTTGAGAGCAGGGCACCTTTGCAATGGGTGTCCGTGTATCCCAGAACATGGATGAAAGGAAGGCTAGAGTACACAGAGACTGTGTCCTTGACACTTAGCAAGTTTAAAATGTCACTAAGCAACACCTGCATGGACCCTCTGCTGCAGACTGCCCTGCAGCTGATGTATGAACTGCAGGTAGTCTTGGTAAATCAGGGAGCCCACTATGTTTCTGAGGTTCTGATTAAAACCAGGCTTCTAATAATTTGCTTTAAGTATTTAATATTTCAGCAGCATCCAGTGCCCAAGTCCATTAAACACGATGTTTAGCCAACCTACCCAAGGATGTCAGATCTCTAAAGGCAGAAACCTGCTGGTCTGATATAATAAGTACACTTTGGGGTTCAATCCCTAAGGACTGGATTGAGACCTGCAATACACATTTTGCTCACGTCCTCAAATGGCTCGTTCAGTTTCATTACATGCTGAGCCAAAATAAGTACCTGAGGATGAAAGACAGCAAATTTCTTCAACTTTTATACAATAAAATAATATTGTGAATTACTAGAATTTCACTTGCTCAAAATACTTTTAGGAAGAACGTTCAAAATTGCAGCTTCAGGGTTGAAAAGTCCTGACCTTAAAAACATAAGTCTTCTGAGGTGTCCATCTGTCGCTTGTTATTTATAACTATGTAATTATTTTGTTTTTAATTAGTAAGTCATAGCCACTACTTTCAAAGGCTTTACTGGAATTCCCAACACTTTATCCACAGAGTCTGGTGTGTCTGTCTGTCTCTCAGTGGAGAGATGGCCGACAGAAAAGGTCAAAAAGGAAAGAAGATCACCTTGAAAACTGCCAAAAATTGCATCTGCATATGTTTTGATGGAAGGCGTCATCTTGACTTAAGCAAAATGGGTATCACAACCTTCCCCAAGTGCATTCTTAAACTGGCTGATGTGGATGAACTTGATTTGAGCAGAAACATGTTAAAAAATATTCCAAACAGCATCCAGAAATTCCAGAAACTGCGCTGGCTGGACCTGCATAGTAATCAGCTTGAAGAGCTGCCTGAGGCAATCTGTACACTTCAGAACCTTTTTTACTTGAATGTATGCAACAACAAACTGACCACCAAAAATCTGCCAGAAGGGCTGAACCTTCTCAAGAACCTGCGCATTCTCAACCTTGGCTTGAACCGTCTTGAGCATATTCCCACCAGTCTTGGGGACTTAACGGAACTTACAGAGTTAGGCATTTTTGACAATGCCTTGACCACTATCCCAAGCAGTGTGAAAAATCTCCCCAAGCTCAAGAAACTGAATGCAGCAAGAAACCCTTTTCCAGATTTAAATCAAGAAGAGCATGCTGACTCCACTGAACTCACAGAAACACTTCACTTAGTACAAGAGAGAGACCTGTGCCTTTCCTACCTGAAGAAGTGTCAGGATGAGAGGAACCAGGTGAAGCAGTTAAAGAATGTGACACCTAGCCCCTCAAAGAAGCCAGACTTCTCTTTACTCCTTACCCCCAATTCTCCTGCAAAGGGCAACCAAGAAGAATGGAGAATAAGAAGAGACGATCCCTGACATACACCAAGGCACTCCACAGACCATGTCCCATGAAGTCTAGTACAAACTAATAAAAAGCTGATCTCCTTCCTCCTCCTTTTCCTACAGTCCTCTTCTTTTAAAGATCTACTCTGTTTTAGAAACAGTAGATCTGTGTGGTCTCTAAAACAAAATTAAAAGCAGTTTAAACAGTTGTACACTTGGAAAAGGGTGCATTTGGGAAAGGAAGGACTATTTCCATCTACACCTGTTCCTACAACGTATTGTCCATGTTTGCACGTGTTTGGGGTTTTTTGGTCCAGTGAAGGAATCTTGGAAAAAAATAGTTTTTTCTAGTAACTTCACTGACACCACTAAGCTACAAGCATCAGTTCTGATCATTGTCATAGGGTGGAGACATAATTAAACTAGTCTCATTAAACACTATTTTGAGAAATATTAAGAGACCTGGGAACCTTCTGTTTCTAGTGCCTGCCACCAACCCCTTAGAGAATCTTAGATAGGCAATGTCAGTGTAGGAACCATGAGCCTGTTCCACTTCAGTAGAAGCAGCAGACACAAATACTATGTTCAGGAGTAACTAAGAAGTGCAAACACAATGCCTAGACAGCTAGTGATCCTATTTGTCATCAAGAGGACAGATTCTCCATAAACAAGTTCTCTGGGATTCTGGATGCTATACCTGCATGCAGTAAGCTCTGTCTGCCTCCGAGTCTCCCTCTAAGGGTCCTGGCATATCATCTAAGAGTGACTTAAGAAAAAGTCACCCTCATCCATGATCCAAGACTCAGCTGGTGAATTGATGAAATCAGGTCTGTTGTCCTCACAGAACTTTTAACTTCCTGTTCACAAGTGTGCAAGCACTTGTGTACTTGAGCACACACATTCACTTGCTCAAATCACATCTCTTTGGCAGAGAGTGCTGGCAGTCTGCAAACAGCAATATACAGGTAAAAGCAATGAGTAGATTATAAAAGTAGTCAAGGATGACATGAGAAGAGATGCTGGCTAGGACCGTAGTCATGTATGGTGATAGCAAGCATGTAAATTTATGTAAATGAAGAATAAAGTGCCAGGGGCAAAGTACTTAGTTGCCCACTAACAGACCATTATAACTTTTTTAATGGCTACAGTAGAGCCTAGGGAGACAGAACTCCTGTGCATCACTCCTTTGAACTGGGTGGAAAAACTGATACTTGGTTTGCCAGAAATGCTAGTACGACAACATCATACTAGTGTTTTCTTCTTTCCATGCTTCAGCGGTACAATTACTAGTAGCGTTCCAGGCAAAGAGCTTAATCTGACCTGCCTTCATGTCTCAGGTAGAGCAGGAAAAGCTGGAATGCTATAGAAGATGGGAAAGGAGCTCTTCTTTGTGCTGCTTTTGAATCTGCTAATTCCAGAGTGGCTCCAGAATTCAAATGAGAGAAAACTAAACTCTCCTGTCCCTCAGTTCCCACACTGGAACTTGACAAAGGGAAGCATGCTTATTGGGGTCATTTTGTCTAACTTTCCACTAAAGTCCAACTTTAATGGGATCATTACTTAGTGGCATTATCATATACTTAATTTATTTCATACGGTAAAGCTCATGCTTTAACATATCCCATCCAAATCGATGTCAAATGGTATGTCTCAACATACTATGTCTCAAGAATATTCCAGCCTCTAAGCAGTAGTTTCAGAGGACACCTGTTAGACACTTTGGATTGTGTTCCTCAGATAACCAAATTAAGAGTTACAGGTATGCAATTAACTCAAGGTCAGCACAGAATATTTTACCTTATATTCAGGGACTCTTCTGTTATCCTCTTTGACTTCAAAGCAGGTTGAAAAGAGCAAAATCTACAGGAGATATGAACAAATGGTTATTTGTATACATTACATACATATATAACATAGATAATTTCCTGATAGCAACTTTCATCCTAAAGTATGCCATGGCATTTCAGTAAGACTCTAAGCTAGGACAAAGCAGCAAGATAACACAACAAGAACACACACTTAGTAGTAAGGAGCTTTCTACGGGCTGGATAAAAAGAATTTCTGTCCCAAACAATACCTTGAATTTATATATAGGGTTATGGAGTTATGATCCATTTAAGGTGATATAAATTTAAACTAGAAAATAAGAACTCACTCAGAAAACAACAAGAAGGAATAACAAACCAAGTGTCATCCATTCCTAGTGAAACATACTTTCACTAGGGCTTTATGGTGACACTGAAAGAAAATAGGAAGAAACCTTCTTTCACCCAGTACTGTGAGATGAGATGGAGATGACTTTCATCTCTGTGAGATGAAGCAGCACAGCTACAATTGCAGTTTCCTGGGATACAGGGAATAGCACACACCACTGGGTGCTAGAAGAATCCTACATATCTTTGCTCCCTTGATAAATCAATAGTTACATAACACTCTAAAGAATACAGAGGTCAGCAAATGCAAAGTCTCACAACGACCCATTGAAGACTAAGGAGCTGCATTTGAAGGAAGAGCTTGTGGGGCAGCTCTAGGCAGAGACCTGAAGCCATAACAAATAGGGGCAATAGACCAGGAGTTTCACCTGGGTGTTCACATGTTATTACGAAGCAGCAATTACCTCTTAAATATCTTATTTCGGTCGCTGTCATGGAAGACAAGAAATCTGGAATAACCATTTTTAAAGAATATTTCCAAGGCATTCTCCTGAAAAGGTAAATAATTTACAATGTGAGGAGCTGCACAGCAAACTCTAGTTTTCAAAGAGTCGTTCCTGGCCTGTCCATTCTTCAGGGCTTTATAAAAAAGTCCTTGACTTTGTATCAAGTGTGCAGAGTTCTAAAATATGATTAATATTCTCCTTTCCTCCAACTGCAGGAATGGATCTGCTGGTTTGACTAGAAGTTAAAATGTTTCTTTGAAGCAAAACCAAACTTCAGATACTGGTTCCATCACCGACTTCCTCCTGCTTCATTTTTGTCTTGCAACTGCACGGTTAACAAGACGCTAGTAGCATTAACTTCTAATTTGGTGAGAAATACGCATGAAAAGGGGATACCAAACAGGATATTTTTTTTAGAAAGTGACCATACTACTTTCTAAATGAACAGTGAGATCAACAGAAATGACAGACATTTACCCTGACAAGAAGCAGCAGAGGAGTAAGAGGAGTTTATGACACTTCTCACCACAGCTTCAAATAATCACAGTTGATGCCCCATTTTTTCTGCAATGTCTCCACACATTGTTATGTTGGATGTTTCTATATAATCCTGTTACTCAGTGAGTGCTCCTTTTCCCCCCCAAAGTCACTTAAATAAAACTAGAAATAGTTCACTATATAAATAGCATCTGGGAACCCAGACATGCATTTCAATCCAAACGTGGCAGGTGCAACACAAACAAAAGAACACCACAATAGCAACTACCCTACACATGATTTACAACTAACATATAAAGCAGAAAGGTCATACAAGAGCAGCTATGCAAACACACAGCTTGTTGTATTTGCTGTGAAGCTCAGCTTTCCAAAGCAAGTCTGCTCAAGTGTCACCGTTCCAGAACTGGGCTGTGCAGTCCCACAGTGCTTTGCTCTGAGCTGTGCTGTGTGCATGAATAGGAGAGATCAGCTCTCTGAGCCACAGTAACACCTGTTCCACAGGGAAAATGAATCAATTTTCTTCTTTTTCTAAAGTACATATCCAAATTATTTTGTCACATGGAGTCCCAGTACAAGAATTTGAGAGCCTGAAACAGACACCTCAGCTTTCCATTCATTAATTGAAACTAAGCAAAAATCGCAAAACAAAAACAACCCCCAAACTCCCCCAAACCAACAAAAGCATTTGGGGACTCAAACAAAGACATCTCAGCAGACTTAGTAAAAATTGTGCAAGCAGTTTTCAGTCACCATGTCATTACCACTCATTTCCCTCAAATGAGTGGTTAGTTCCTACCTGCAGAAGAAATCGCATCAGATGAATCTCTTTTATATCATTATACAAATAACGGGAACATATCTGGTCTCCCACTGTATGATCTTTATGACATAAGTTAAAAATAAATGGATCACTGATGCTGGAAGAGAAAAATGTAAAGAAAGAGAAACTAATTTGAAACAAAGAGATTGAAAGAGCCCTCAAACACCGAAGTCCCCTCTAGAGACAACTAAAAATACTAATGGATAGCAAAATCAACAGGGCATACATGGGTTGAAAACCAAGCTAAATACTGAAGGAACATTTTATACTAATTCTGTGCATGCTAAGGGTAGGTTTGCAATTATTTTAGTTCAGGCAGATAGGAAGACACCAATGTTTTGCACATGCTGAAGTCTGAGAAGCTGCAAGGAGAGGGACTGTGTGGGAGAATCTGAAGTTTGGGTCAAAGACAAACATCATATGGACACACAGCTATAACAAACAGCAATTAACTGAACTAATAATTAAGCAATTAACTTGTTGTTACTTGAGTTGTGTAGATGTACTGAAGTTGCTATCCACAGTCTAGTTCATAGCAGATCCCTTAGAAAAACAACCTAACCTTTTATAAGACACAGTCCAATCAATCCTTAAGTCACCTGATCAGATTAACTGATATTGGACTTAGTAAGAATTGGATGCAGAGCAGACAGTCAGGAAATGATAACGCTGTTACTCACTGTCCCATTGGGCTTTGCACATACGCAGTTTGCGCAAAGAGCTAAGTCTAACAGACTCATTTTCAATATTGATCAGCTTCAATAAATCATGAGTTAAAGATGATAACAGTGTGCCAAATATTAATTACGATTCTGTCTTGGAGAAACAAACAGAAAAGGTATGACACAATGAAGCTAAAGCCTGTTGTAATGGCTGTTCCACATAAATAAAAGATGGGGGCTAATTAAAAAAAACCTGAACGCTTTAAAAGAACTGAAAAATAACAACATATGTGTTAGACTGTCCACCATATCCATCTGTTGGAGCTGGGAGTTCTTGCTGCACCTTCAAAGTCTGTGAACAAGCACCAATAATACTTATGTAAAACAAGACTTGGAACAGATGGAAAGGTTGGCAAGCTTCTTGCTGTGCTAATATCCCTCTTGAAATCCCCTCAGTCCCCCGTGGAAACTCTAGGGATCAATGTGCCAATACTGAAGTTAACCAAGCAGACCTCTGGGAGGAAAGAGTGACTTACCCGGATAAGCAGTGCCGTGTACAGTAGACTTCTTCTAGAGGGGATAACACAAAGCACTCACAGATGTAAAAGTGCTCTTTACCAAAAAGCAGCACTCCTTCCAGCACTGTATGTCCCTGCACAACTGCCACAGAGCATTTGAATGTGACCTGGTATGGAAGCAAGTATAACAAAGACAGGAGTTGGTAACACAGGAGACAGCAAGGAGAAAAATACAGGGGTGCAGAAGAACCTGTTTGAAACAAAACATTGGCCATCTTGACTGGCAGATCTACCGGGGTTCAGCCACAAAAATCACCATATGAGTGACAGTGCATACATCTGTGATACTGGAAGTTGAATCCGCTCCCCATCTATCTGTGGCTGTATTTTACAACGTGACTACAGAATATGAAAAGCTTGCAAATGTTGCAGCAGTTAGCAACAGCAAACTGTTGGACAGCAATGCCCTGCCCCTACATGGGCAGGGCTTTAAAGCACTGAGGAAAAAAGTTACTTACACAACATTGTAAGTAATCTCACAGCATCCTTGCAGACAAACTGAGGCAGTGNAAATATACGCACATCTACACAATAGAGAAAAGGCATATATTTTTATTTACAACCCAGTTAAATCTATACTTGAAAAAAGATCTTGCAAAGTGAATCCAGGGAGCAATGGCATTGCATCACGGCCAGCTGAATCAGTACACCACTGATTGATGGGCTGATGTCAATCATATGACGTTGCACAAGGCCAGTGCCAGCTCCTGCACTTGGGTCATAACCCCATGGAAGGCTTACAGACGTGAAGATGACTGGCTGGAAACTGCAAATCAGGAACAGAACTAATGCTGTTGGTCAACAGCCAATATGAGCCAGCAATGTGTGCAGGTGCATCCAGTGTATCAGAAACAGTCCAACCAGCAAGAGTAGGGAGGTGACTGTCCCCCTGTGTCCATTTTGGCTCCTCACTACAAGAAAGTCATTGGCATGTTTGAACATGTCCAAAGAAAGACAACAAAGCTGGTGAACAGTTGAGAGCTCAAGCTCTATGAAGAATGGCTGAGGGGTTGTTTAGCCTGCAGGAAATGAGGCTAAGGGGAGGTCTTGCTTGCTACAAATCACAGAATGACGGAACATAGGAGGTTCCATATCAGAATGAACTTCTTCACAGTGAGGGTGACAGAGCACTGGAACAGGCTGCCCAAGGGGGTTGTGGAGTCTCCTTCTCTGGGGAAGTTTAAAACCTGCCTGGATGTGTTCCTGTGTGACTTGCTCTACGTGATCCTGCTGTGGCAGGGCGATTGGACTGGATGATCTTTCGAGGTTCCTTCCAATTCCTAATGATGCTATGATTAGGGATGGAGGTGAGGCTGACTGGTCTATAGTTATCTGGGTCCTCCTTTTTACTCTTTTTGAAGATTGGATGACATTTGCTATCCTCCAGTCCCCAGACACCTCTTCTGATCCCCATGACGTAGCAAAAGTGTTGGAGAGTGGCCTAGCAGTGACTTCTGCCATCTTCCTTAGCACTCGTGGGTGCATCCTATCGGAGTCCATGGATTTATGTACCTCCAGATTGCTCAACTGATCCTTAACCCAGTCCTCATCAACCAGGACAAACTCCTCTTTTGTCCCAACTTCCTCTGGGGCCTCAGCGATCTGAGGCTTACTGTCAGGACAGCCCCCAGTAGTACAGACAGAGGCAAAGAAGGTGTTCTGTACCTCTGCTTTCTCTGTACCCTCTGTCTTCAGGGCACCCACCTTATTCAGCAGGGGGCCTACGTTGCCATTTCTTCCCAAAAGGAAGCAGGAAGGAGCTTCCAGTAGGAGCAGGAAGGTGATTGTGTACAATCAGCCTCAGTACATTCTGTCTTCTGTACTATCCCAACAGCAACAGTCACCAGTACCAAAACAATTGCTTCAATTTTATGTAAACATATCCAACAGATTTAAATACCTCTACACAGTTAGGAAGCCTAGAGTCCTTGGGCTAGAGAACCCTCACCAGGACAGTCTTGTACCTCCAGTCTTGCACTGAAACACTCAACAGGCTAAAATTATCATAGATTAAACAAAACATTTCCTTTTTCATTAAAAGAGCACAGAATCTAGTGGCTGGTAAACTACCAGCCGCTAGAATCATTAATCAGTGAAGCAAACATGACATAAAATAATTGCAAAATTACCCTCTAAGGTATTGCCCAAAGCCTTATGCCTCTTGATTGCTCTGTTCACTCAGATGTGTGAGGGAATTAAAGCTAACGACTTTTTCTTTTCCCTGTTTTTCAGAAGAGCTGCTTGTAAACATTCCAGTAGCATTTAAGCAAACAGGCATAAAAGCATACCTATTTCGGAGTTCAAGAACCAGATTTTCAAAGATTTACATATCTGAAGATGCAAACAGTCTTTACACAGTTCTCAAAAACATTGTAGGAGGCTAGCCATTTATTTCTGCAATCTCTAGCAGCGTTGGCATGGATCTCCAGGGAAAAATAAAATACAAGGAAATTACAGTTGCAAAACCATGTCACTGAAACACGCTTACCCATGCCACAATCTCACGAGCATAGTGTTTCCACAGAATTAGGACTAAAGAATGGCTACTCTAAGTCTGTTCAGAAGTCCGTCTATACACCTGTCCTGCTCTTAGTAGCTGGAACATACTGAAAGAGTGTAAGAAACGTGCTAGACATGGAGTGATTCTCAGCAACTGTGATGTAGGCACTTCCTGAAGCCCCTTCCTCATCATCGTCACATCTCAAGTTTCTCTACAAGCACTCACATTTATCTCTCATCACTTGCTCATTAAAAACTACAAAATCTTTGTACAATACACAGAGATGAAACCTGGTTTATAAACTCTTTTGCTCTTCTGTTTTGTGTTGAGGAATCCCAGAGTGCATCAGCTACAAAGGAAAGTCATGGTTTGAAACCATGGCTTCTGGTGTTTTGTACTTTTCCACAGGGAAATACATTTCTCTGCCTCCCCCATTCCCCCTTCATGGCTGCAAGTTCCAGAAGTTCCACCCTCCTGTTGGAGGTTAGGAGTTGCAGCTGTGGGTGGAGGAAGTCCCTCTATTTAATCTGGGGGCAATTTCCGTAATGTTCTCCTCTCTGACAGAGCAGTGCTGGTGGCACGGGAGCAGGGGAAGAGCAGAGCTTCTACCTCCCCACCTGCTCACACTGCCATGCTGCCTCTGGGCTGCACTGCACTGCCAGAGCACTGAGCTGTGCCAACCAACCCAGCAACACCACAAACCAATCAGGAGACATCAGAACTGGTGAGCTGCAGCCTCCTGGTCCCCCCATGCTGTCTGTAGCTGTGGGGAAGAGAGCCCCCAAGCCCTCGAGAAGGGGCTGCTCCTGCTGCCACAGTCCCAGCCATGAGTGTCATCTTCACCAAGCCACAGGCCTTTAACCATGCGGCCAGCACCATCTTGGCTGTGTTCTAATCATGGGACAGAGAAGCTATGTCACAGCTGCAACTGTGAACGTGGGAAATGCCTGAGTAAATGGAAGAAAAGAGGCCCAAGAGGCATTTGATACATTCCTTCGTTGCTTGGCTGCACCAAGTATGCCAAAGAAGCTGAAAGGACTTGTGATTCTTAAACCTTTGGAAAAATGCCAAGAGACTGAGGGGTGAAGTGTACGCTGGTACGCTGTTGCACCTGAGTGCCCGCTACCACCTGAGGACCACACTCATCTGACCCGATGTCTGCCACCCATGCCATTTGGTAACATGAAGATCTTGCCAAATGCAAGAAGAGAGAAAAAGAGACTGTAGATGGTTTGGAGCAGCTCTCCACATTTGGCAGAGTTGAGAGGGAGCCTCTGTCCAAGGGTGGTCTCAGTCCCTGCCATTTGTTGCAGCAAATGCCCCTTTCCCCAGGAGCTCTTGTCTGAAACCAAAGACCGCTACGTAATTGTCTCCCATCTTCTCAGAATGCATGTAATGACACTGTGATGTAGTTTCTTGTTTCACTTGTTTGAGGTGTTTCCTTTTTTCCTCTTGGGTGTGAGTTCAAGACAATCCTTTCTTTTCCCCAAAGTTGCTTCATTGCGTAATAAATTCTACCGAAGACCGGACTGGTGTGCTTACAAATGCAAGTACTAACCAAAAGGACTGATTGAGGATTGTCTACCCACTACAAAGACCTATCAGTAAAGTATGTTTAGTGCTACTTAGGGCCACTGATTTTAAAGTTAGTAAGAGTACACAAAATCAAATACACTGCTTTCACAGTTTTTGCCAGAGAAATGTGTGTTACAATGCATGTGAGAGCAATGCAGGTCCACCTCTCTGTGCCACTCACAAGACCTTTCCTCAATGATTGTTAGTTTGCCTGTTGCCAAAGTCTCGTCTTACTTTGAAACCATCACATACATATCTCATTAATCATAACTTAAGGATATATGACAGGTTGCTTCATTCTCTCCAGTTGCTCAGTGTCTGAAGGAAACTAAATCTGCTTGACCTGTCTTTAGTGGTGAGGGCTCTAGGCTCAAATTTTGTCACATTTCAGCTGTTACAAATATTGGATCAAATTTCTTCTGCTCAGACTTGAGTGAAACTATTGCAGTGACTGTGAAGCAAGCCTTGTGATCACAACTTCGCTTTAGAAGATCCAGGATACATTCTTTTTTTTGGGTAGTGTGCATGCACCTGCCTTCCCTTGTCCATTGGAGCAAAAACCCCACAGACCCCTATATCCTCTATTAGAAGTGTTCTTCTGTGTGAACTTCTCAGATTTCCCAAATAACTTCCCAAACGCTGCAAGGAAGGAATATCAGATATTTAGTAAAAATGGAAGAAGGGAAAAAAGAAAAAGATTCCTTTTTTTGTACAGGGTTTTGGGCACTGGGATTACTCTTTGTCCTTACTTCCTGTGATGGAAGCTTCCATTTGTCCTGGCTCATCACCAGCCTGACAGGTTGGCATCCTTTAGCTGATGATAGCATCTTGAAGACAGTTCTAATAGTGTTGTGCTCATACCTTTTGCACATCCAGACATCTCTGTCTCGGTCCAGGCTCCTCTCAAACACAAAAAGCTGCCAAAAACTAATATGAGCCCTAAATTTTCCCCTTAGGTCAGTTCACTCAAGTTTATGCCCTTCTCACCTCTCCCACGTCTCTCTCGGGATAGCTAAGTCTGCCTGCATCATTCTGTTGAAACTAACTAGTAGGGGAGCAGCTATGCTTGCTCGAGGTGACAGTCGTGGGGGTTTGTCAGGGGCTCTGCAGAGATCCAGGCTGCAGCTACAGCATTAAAATTGGATGACCTTTTTCATCAAGGGAAACATGAAAAAAAAATAAAATCCCAGAAGCAGATACGAAGGGAAAATACCAGGAGGCATCCATGGAGCAAGAAGTAGTACAGTAAAGGAACACATCCAGAAGTGCAGAGCTCTGGCTAAAAAATACTGTGGGTACTTCTGTGACACTTAAAGCACAGGTCAGACACTGTCCTTTACACCTAGTAGCTAAATTGTCTGGTGAGCCAGGGTACGAAAGCATGAGCTGGGAAAAGCGCTCCCAGCAGTCTCTCCACTCCAGCCAGAACCCAGATAGGCAAGTCTCTGCAACAGCTTGTCTTCTGAACACAGAGTTTCACACCAAAACACCTTTTTTACTGCTTAAATGCTTAAGTGGTCTCTCCTGTTATGGTGTATTCATTATAATCTCTGTTCCTGCAGCAGGAAGGGAAGAGAAACTTAGGAACAGAAAGGGGAAATGGCTTGTGTGAAGGACCGGGGTTCCCAGTTCTCTACTTTGACCACAGTAGCTAGACCTTGTTCCCACTGCATGTCACTGTTTGTGAAGTTATTCAGTGCTGCATTCTCATACAGTGATGAAGTATCACACAGCTCCCATGAAAACAGGTTGCCTTGGTGTTTTGCATTCTGATCTCTGCAGCTTCCTGAAGTGGGGATGTCAACATCTGTTCTCTCTGCTATCCAGTGATAGGGCACGTGGGAATGGTGCAAAGCTACATCAGCAGAGGTTCAGGGTTCAAACTAGGAAGCTTTGCTTTACTGAGAGGGCAGCCAAACACTGGAACAGGCTTTCTAGAGAGCTGGTCACAGCCCCAAAGCCTGACAGTGTTTGACACTTAAACAATGCCTTTATACTGAAAGTTTTGGTCAGCCCAGAACTGGTCAGTTGGACTTGATGACCATTGTAGGTCATCACCTTATCTGAAAGTGGACAGGTATTGAAACAGGCTGTCCAGGGAAGTGGTGGAATCATCATCTCTGGAGGCATTAAAAAAGAATGTGTGGATGTGGCACTTGAAAACATGTTTTAGTGGGCATAGTGCTGACGGCTGGACTTGATGATCTGGGAGGTCTCTTCCAACATTAATGATTCTATGATTCTAATGCTCCTGAAATACAGGTGGATGCAGAGCTGCTACACCATTCTGACAGTTCTAAATGCTGCATTTTACAACTTCTTTATCTTTCAGATGAGCCTCTTTTAAAATCAGGTCCTTTCAACTGTGGATCCGACTTCTTCTGATTTATACTAGACTCTTCTGTAATTGTTCTTGGCATCTTCTGTGCTTCCTCTAGCCCCTCCTTCAAAGGAAGGCATTGTGTCCAGATTTCTGTTAGGCCATGCCCTCTTGTTAACTTCAGATTCATTACCTGAGCAGCTTGAATTTCTTACTGTCTCAAAGGACTTGCTGGCAAACAGAATTTTGACACCAAGACCATTTCCCAAGCTCACCAACACTTTCTTCATCTATCACATGCTAGCTGCATGTGAACAACCTGGCAGGAATACTTCAAGGCTTGTGAAGATCAGGAGGCAAACTTGCAGACAGGGGCTCAGGTTGCAGATACGGGAATCCAATCTCCCTGTCTCTGCTGGTAATCCACGGTTATTTAAAGGGTTGGCTCTGGCTTTTGTTAGGCAAGTTGATAGATTAAGTCAGGACAGGTTCTTATTTGCATTCCTCTTGCAAAATTCCGCAGCTGCACATGTTGCGTAACATCACCCACATTGTATATAAACTCTTCTTCCATGCCTATGGTGTGTACAATCTCAGTATAAAAACACATGCAAAATATAATCTTCAGCTGTACAGACTATAACCCTCGATGGAGTCTCAGCAAAATGCATATAACCAAACAGCTGGAGTAGGACAGTTTGGTAACTTCTGAGAAAACAGCCCTGGCAGCAACACCTGTGCTTCAGGCACGTATACAGATACTGCTTTACGTTACTGCAGCTACACCCCAGTTCTAAACATTCAGCAATGAGGTCACTCAATTCTCAGCTTTGAGTTTAAAGTCACATTTGTCCCCAGCGCATCAAGATCAGTCCTTTTTTCTAGTTTTCACAAGTGGACCTTGTTGGGGCCACCTACAAAGCAGGAGGTGAAGTAATAATGTATCTCAGCTACTGCCCCCCTCCATTCCCCTTTAGATTATAAACAACATCCCTGACCCTCCATCCCTTGTGCCCATACTCTGAGCAGGTTAGCTCCAAAGATCTGCAGTTCCTCAGAACACCCACTTACTACTTTATGTACCTCCACAGAACCAGAACACAGCAACCAGCACTGCATACAAGGTTTTTGGCTTTTAGATCTGCCTGTATCAGACCCCTAACAGCTGATAGGAACTAGGGAAATGTGGTACAGAGGACAGAGACAGGGAAAGAAGAGCAAGGAGCTTCATGTAACTGGAAATGACACGGCACACAGGGTTGGGTGACTCAAAAGGAGTGACTAGGACCCTTTAGGTAAGGCAAATAGGATGAGATCAAGAATGATGAGACCTGGAGGCTGCTTTGTAACTGTGTAGATAAAGAGAAGCAGGGCAGGTAGCTCAAACATAAGAAGAATGAAGGGGCCAAAGCTGATAGGGCCAAAACAGCTGAAGCTAAACTCCAAATAATGAGGCAGGAAACTGTGCTAAGCACAACAGCTCTTCTTTCCAAAGGCAAGGCTGAGACACACACTGGTGATTTGTGATTCTTTTGAAACCTCCTCCTTCTACAGCACAGGCCCACACAGGATCATAATATACTCTTACTATTCCCTCTAGCTGCCACTTTGGCAGAGGCTCTGAAAATCTTTTCTCCAACAGATGTCAGTGCGATACCTGCAACCTTCAGCAGTCATGCTGTTGGCCTGATAGTCTTGGAAAGACTGATGGAGGCTTCCACTTTCAAACTCTGGGAATGTCACACAAGATTTGAGAAAGACATATTCCGATTGCAAAGCATATCTGCAGAAGTCAGCCTGAATGCAGCCCTTTTGTATATGCCTTATGACACCGTGTGCCTACAGGAACAAACACCATTTTTTCCATATGGCCTGCTCGGCATCAACATATTCTAGTGATAAATGTGTGTGAGGAAAAAGACTGGAGTCTCAACATGCCTACCAGCTACAGAACACAGAAGACATTTATAAGTACTTTCAAGGAAGATAAATACTTCACGTCAATACAAGTAATAGTAGTAAATATTACTCTGAAAGTGGGGATTTGGATATGTATTGGTGAAGCAGAAGATATAGTTTTCTGGTAATATCAACAAGGGATCATGTAATTGTACAGATTTGGCATACATTTCTTGAGATCTGGGCATTGCCTAAATTCAGAAGTTGGGGATGTAACAAAAAAGGGACATATCTAAATGCTGAACTTTTCATGGTCTGGGTGTTCTTCTTGAGTACAGTGTCCAGTTCTGGGCCCCTCAGTTTAGGAAGGACATTGAGGTGCTTGAGCGTGTCCAGAGAAGGGCAACGAGGCTGGTGAGGGGCCTTGAGCACAAGCCCTATGAGGAGAGGCTGAGGGAGCTGGGATTGTTTAGCCTTGAGAAGAGGAGGCTCAGGGGAGACCTTATTGCTGTCTACAACTACCTGAGGGGTGGTTGTGGCCAGGAGGAGGTTGCTGTCTTCTCTGAGGCAGCCAGCACCAGAACAAGAGGACACAGCCTCAAGCTGCGCCAGGGGAAATTTAGGCTTGAGGTGAGGAGAAAGTTCTTCACCGAGAGAGTCATTGGCCACTGGAATGGCCTGCCCAGGGAGGTGGTGGAGTCGCCAACTCTGGAGCTGTTCAAGGCAGGATTGGACGTGGCACTTGGTGCCATGGTCTAGCCTTGAGCTCTGTGGTGACAGGTTGGACTTGATGATCTATGAGGTCTCTTCCAACCTGGATAATACTGTGATACTGTGATATGGGGATTCAGTAGTTTTCTTTAGTCTATACACTTTATGCACTTGCTATATCCATTTGCTTTCTCCTTGATAGTTTCTTCCTCATGCAGTCCAAGTGGTAAATTATCTTATTTAAATATTAAAAATTATTTTTACAGGAATGCCTAGAAATGTTTTCTACTCTTTTTCAAAGAAGTTAGAAGACTAGTTGATATTAGCATAACAACACCCCATCTGCACCCATAGTCTCCTGGTGTAGCTTGCTGAGGGACAGACTCTGAACCAACAGCATTTGATTTGCTGCTTCTGCAGAACATGCCCTGCATATCTCAATATGTACAAAGGTGCTTATTTAATGGTAATGCAAAAAATTAGTACTGGGTGGTATAAACAATTATCATTGTCCAGATAAAGGCTACCAGTTTTTCAAAAACCAGTCTAGTATCTGCCAAATCATTGCACTGACTTTTCTGTGCAGTGCAGTGGGTGAGATGGTTCCAGTTCCCTGCCTGAAGTGTGAAGAGCCCACAAGGCAGCCGTTCACAAGGCAGGACAGCAGCACACTAAGTGAGTGCAGGACAGCTAATGTCACCCCCCATTGCTCTTTTTAATAGTTCTGTCAGCCTGGCAACACTATGACTGCTGCTGGGAAAAAAAAACATGCCTGGTGCCTCTGACAGCTTCCTGCAGAGTTACATGGAGAGGAGACAGGCAGCCTGAGGGCTCGAAATGAGATCAGTGCATAGAAAACATGCCTCACATTTTCATGCCTTTCTCCCTCTGTTGGGGAAATGAATTCTGTTCTACAGACAGTGTCCCAACAGGTCTCATGATGTGAGGAAGCTGACATGTTAGACAGCATGAATATGACCCCAGCCATTGACAAAACATCAAGAAAGTTTGTCAACAGTATTGAGACATAAAGAAAATAATTTCTTCTGCATGCATGTACAATTATCACAGCACTGTAATAGCTGAGTTTAAACATTCTCAGGCCTTGGCTACCACTATGGGATGATAACTCTTGGGCCAGTATGCTGCCACTGCAAAAGATCAGCGAATGAGGTTAAGTTTAGTCCTCATGACAGAGTCTTTCACAGTTCTCTGGGAAATAGCTACATGCAATGTGTATCCAGCATCGAGGATCTGATTTGGAGTCATGGTTGTGGGGACTACACTGCAAGCAAAGAGATTAAATAGAGAACACCCAGTTCAGGACAGGAACAAATAAACAACAGCACTGTTTTGATTAGATGACACAATGGAAGCATCAAACAGGAAGCAGGGGAAGGTAAGATTATCTAGAAAATCTTTCCTACCTTTTCACTCTCTGCAAATTCCTGCAATATAATTTGTCTCTCCACACACAGTTCCATGAAGTCTTCTGAATGGAAACTTTCATGGAGAGCCGGGAAGAATGTTAGCTCATTACAGTCCAATCCCTTAACCATCTCCCTTTCTGGTGCACTTAGAGTCAGCTCTCCTGTATCAATTTAAAAGAGAGTGCGGTTGTAGCAATATCCAGATGACAGCAAAAGCATTCACAATATAGACTTTTACTCAATCTGTTCTACCTTGGGCAACAGCATTACTTACCTGCGAGAAAGAGGCCAGGGAAAAGGAAAATGTGTATGTGTTAAAGAAGGATAAGTTGAGGGAACTAAAAACATGTAGCTGCACTCAGTCATAATTCAGACTAAATTACTAGAATCACTTAGGTTTAGGAAATTAGAAAAAAATGAAAGTGGTATTCTTTCAGGAACACGAGCTAATCACTATCTTGAGAAAACCCCAGAGGAGACAACGCGTGTCTTGCCCAAGGTGTGTCCCTAGTTTTGCAAATTTATGCAGTGTGTGCGTGATCAGCCTGTTAATCCATTTACTTAGACTATAACCACTTTCATGCAGAAACTATGTAGTACTTCAGTCATCTTTGGAGTCTAGAACAATGAGCTCTACTCTCACCTGTGTGTTTGGCCCTGTCACACTAAAGAGTACACAGCAATACTGCCTAACAGTGTACACTAGAAGTTTGACTTGGAGGAGCCATATTGAAATCTGTGGCCTTAGATTTGGCTCACTTTCCCAAGACACAGTTCTTTCTCAATGTTTTGGGTTTTTTTTCCCCCCACCTCTGAAAAACTCTTGACTTCTGTATCATATTTAATTCCCTTCTCCCTTCTTTTACTGTCCTACGTAGCATAAAACTTGGTCTTGCAAAGTAAAAAATGTTGACCTGTTTTTTAAAACTTCAGTTCTATTTTGAATTTGAAAAACTGTTTGACAATTTGAACTATGAAAAATTATATTCTTGGGGATTTCTTTCCACTCTCCATTATTTTGTTCACATTCTTAGAAAGGCACAATTGCTGTTACCACTTCTTTGAGCCACCTATCACCTGGTTTTAAATATTCTTTCAAAGGCAGAACTGCAGTATCTACCTCACTTGAGATGAGGCCTCAGCAGTGCCAAGTACATGGGGATGATCACTTCTTTGGTCCTGCTGGCCACACTGTTTCTGATGCAGGCCAGGATGCCATTGTCTTTCTTTGCTACCTGGATACCCTGCTGGCTCATGTTCAGCCATCTGTCAGTCAACACCCGCAGGTCTTTTTCTGCTGAGCAGTGACAATGAGGTTTTTTTAGCAGAAGAAATTCTGGCCTGGAACTCTACACAGTAACTCAAATTATCTTTGTCTGTTTATGTCCACCCTCCTGGTGGTGTAAATTTGCCCATGAATATTACCTGGATTCACTTTGTCATTGAAGGTTGCTTCATTTCGTTTTGCTAGGAAAACCTGAAAAGAGTAGGATTAACAGGGTGGAATATGCAGATATGTAAACATGATTCAGAACTTTGTTACAGAGAACAACACAGATTCACAGCTATGTTGCAAGTAAATACTTTGAAAATTCTAACAAACTCACTTGAAAGGACCCAAAGAAACAATTAAATGTAGGAACAATTGTCAACAATTAAGCAAAAGACTATTCTCTGTTCAAATACAACCCTGCGTGAGGCTGGTTACAGGATAAAACACACACCATCCAGTCCTCAGAAAACTACCAGAATCCAAGCTTCACTTAAAAGCTGAAAAGGTCTATAGGTAGAAACACCCTGAAATACTAAAGTGCTTCAGCTTCTGGTTGATTTGATTTGGCACTTGCGCACTACAGAGACTAATGGCAGTAAAACCCTCACACATACAGGTCAATGCTTAGTTCAAACCACTACAATTCCCTGTTTCATTATGCACCAGTTCTAGAAGCCTTAATAAATATTAGGCTAACAAGGCAGCGCTGCCTTCTAACTGGACTCTCGTGCATACATTGGGAGGTGCTATACCCATGAGATATTACAAACAGAAAAGTATGGTCAGGTTATCCTCTCATCTGTCTCTGGGGAGATCTTATACCAGAGAAGAGGGAAAATCATCATGTTGCTGCTAAACACACTAGAGACTCTATTACAGCTCTGCAAACCAGACCCATTCAGTGGGTACTCTATGTATGACACAACATATCAGTGAGAGTAAGAGGAAAGAGACAAACTTAGTCACCAACAGCTGTTGTAGAAATTGTAAACCTCCTGCAAAAGTTTTCTACCTCACTCTTCATTCGCATCATTGCTGCTTGGGTGTCCACGTGTTGAATTCTCCTCCTCATTCTTGAAGGCCCTTCATAACAATCAAGAATCCACTGTGCCTCTGAGGATTGTGATGCATCTTTCCATGGGCCCCTTCTATAGAAAAGTTGTTCCTCAAGTATCATCCAGTCTTTGGCTGCTTTGCTATAACCACATTGCAGCATCTGTGGGACAGAACCACTTTGTGCAAACTTTTGCATACTTACCTCGTCCCATTCAGTGGTGGCATCACCCAACTCACCAGATGGGACCCCTGCAAAGGGACCACTGCAGACCCAGCAAACACAGGTCCAACCAACCACTGCAAGTGTGCTGTAGGAAATGCTACCAGTTAAAGGAAGATACAGAAAGAAGTCTAAGCATGTGGCAAACTTCAGCCTCCTTAACAATGACTGCTTTAATCACATCTCCAACTGAAAAGCAGCAAGTCAGGTGAACAGCACTGCAGAGGTTTTATTCACTTAATTTTCTATCTATGTCAAGTGGCAACACCACCACATGGTGAAAGCACATTCTGAAAATCTCCGTCAGAAACGTGTACTGTGTTCCTTCCAAGCCTGACATGTTTTTAACTATTTCTACTTGGGAGGTGTGTGCAGAGAGTTGGAGTGGCATGAAAATATCAATTTAAAGAGGAGACTTCATTAAAGAGTTTAAATGAATCAAAAGCTTGTTGGTCTCTGATGGTAAATTCTTAAACAGAAACATACTTGTGAGATTTTACTGATTATGAACTTGACACCTCTTGAAAACTTTTACTGGCTGTTAAGAAAAAGGGTCAAACACATGACTTACAACAACATCAACTCTCAGCACATTTGGTCATGCTACTCATTTCACTTCTGAAACACCTTATTTCTCAGAAAGGCCCAAGAGCATTCTTTCATTAGCAGAAAGCTAACGTGCTATATTCCTGTTCTTTACCTGTACATGGTTCTTGTACAACGAGGCATACAGCTCCTGCCCAGTTCTTCGGTACTGTTCCATACATGACACAAATCCCTAGAAGAAACATGAGAACACATTTCACCAAGGTGTTACATGTGTAACCTCTGTGAGAGGCAGAATCAGGAATTAGTTGCTGACTTTTGCAAGACCAATCAGGGAAAACATCCTGTGACTGCAACTTTGACAACCATCCAGAGAGTACAGCGATGAAGCAATCATGCGAGAGCAAGCTGCACAAGTACAGCAGGAAGATAAACATACGAATTATCTCAACAAGGGTTATAAATGGAACTACTGAGAAGAAAGAAAACAGCAAATGAAATGTAAGGGTCCTTTGGGATCTGAATTACTTAGTACTAAAAGTAGCATAGAAGAAAATTATCTGTTGTAGACACCTGACCGAGGTAAGGAACTTACACAAAAACCACAAAATGGGAAAAATGGAAAGGAATCAGTGCATTCACTGCATTACCAAGTAGCAGAAGTATTTGTCCTTTGACAAATTCCTAAGAACTAATGGGAGCAGAGAAAGCAGAAGCTGTTTAGACATTACAGAGAAGAGTGAGGATGTCCCCAGTGCCATTCAAAGGCTCTCATGCCCACCCAGAATTTCCTGACAAAGGTGAGATTGCTGAGCCACAGCACAAGGCTAAACTGGCTGTGAAAGTCCCAGCCTCTTCTCACTACCTAAAGCCAGGGATCAGATGGATAACTTTTAAATGCATGGACTCTGTGCCATGCTGGCAGCTATTCCTTACAGCAAACTGTCTAGCTGCTGCTTGCACTGTGTTATAATTAAGTTAACACACAAGGTCTATGTGGTGTGCCAATTACTGCTGGCTGCCATCCAGGTCTGTACCCCTGCCGCAAAGTCACATTTATTGGTGTTTCCCTGCAGGAAGCTCCTGTTTTACACTGATGAAAGTCATTACATTTTTGTTTGTTTAAAGCATCATTAAACCTGTAATCACAGTTGTGGCCTCACAAAACTATTCCATAATTCATATAAAAGTCCCATAAAGGCTGACCTAGAAAGCAACAGCATCTCTGTGCTGTTGAGCCAGGTTCAGTGCAAGAGCTGAGATCCCAGCTCTATGTGGACATAGGGTAAAAGCCATTCAGAATAGACAACCAGTTCCTTCAGGTATTAACAATCATTTTAGATACCCACAGGCTATTCAGGCTGACTCAGTGCTCTAGTGGCAGCTGTTTCAAAGTTGCTCACAATCTCTATTTCACTCATGGTCACTGATCAGACCCCTAAGGTCAAAGCCCACACTGCAAAGATTCTCACTGACTTCACTGAGCCAGCTCCTAGCCTTTGAAACATAAGAAGAGCCATAAGATGGAAAAATTCTGCTAGCCACATCTGGTGAACTGAAGACTAAGCACTTTGGCTTCCAAATGAGCTATAGCTAACTTCCCTCAACCAGATAAGCATGTCCCTGGTGATCATCCCCATAAGAAAACCATCTGGTTGTAAAATGAAATGGACAGTTAACAAAATTGGAGATCACTGTGACTGGGAAAAAAAGCCAAACACCAAAACAAGCAAACAGAAACAAAACCTGAAAAAGGTATCTGATAAACATGGACTATATGGACCAGGCTGTCGTTTGTTGTGTTCAGTCAGAAAATTACACTGTAATGCTTAATGAATGCTTAACATGCAAAAAACTTTCCAACCAATGAAGGGTTTCCATTAAGAATTGCAGGTGATTATCCTTTAAAACAGCACATAGATTAAATACAACAGTGCCACAGTATAATATCTTTCTTGAACAAAACCAGTATGCCAGCCGTGATAATTGCTGATAATATACACAATAGAGTTAGAGCTTCACACACCAAAAAGCAGCAGAAATGTGCAAGAAATATGACCTGAATTCTATGGAAGAGAATATTAAAAGGCCATATTGATCCATCCAGGCCTAAATATCTGATTATAAAGACTTCTTTACTTTGCAGCCTTAGACAATCACATTCTAAGTAGAACCAGGCTGTTTTGCTGCCCCAGATTCCCCAGCCAATATTTATAGCTTGAAAAGGTGATGGAATTTACAAGCTACTTCCCTATTAAAAAATACAAACCACAGAATTGAGACCCATTTGTCCTCTTGTTGCATGGAGAGTTCATGGAAATGGGAAAGAAAATTATTAGCATTGGGGAAAATAAAATCAACAAGGAGAAAAATGCTGGCAAATAGAGAAATTAGGATGTCAAAGAAACTCCAGAGAGTAGATCTTTTATAATTTCTTTCAACTAAAGCAATTGAAAAGCTGTTTGTCATAAGAAAAGGTTGAAAAGAATACTGAAAAAAAAGAAAAATGGTTGAAGTGTGACTTTTAAGTTAACAGTCCTTTACTGAACACTGTTACAGCTTATGCCCTATTTAAAAACTTCTTAATACATGCATATATAGGTCATTTAACACTCCTCCACCTCATAAATATTCAGGCTTACCATAAAAAAATCTCCAACTCATAAATGCCACAAACACCACAGGTCTTCCCTAAAGGAACATTACATCATTTGCGCTCTGTGCTTTGAGCTTTCTTTGCAGAATTAAATGCTATGTGCTGTACTACAGAACACATGTGTACACAGAGGTATGTGCCAAAACTCTTAATAAATAAAAATAAACTTCAAGACCAAATAATTTTGAACTTGGAAGAGCCAATTGGACAGCCTAACCATTCAGATCCCTCACCATGCCAAATGAATAGTCCCACAGATGATAGTGAGAATACCAACACACATACAACATCTGTTGTTAAAAACTATAACTAGTGATATTAGTGACTTTAGCTCTTCCTTGCAAAAAACAGGCATAAAACCTCAATGGGTAATGACTACAAAAGATGGAAACAGGAAATTAACTTCAGTAGAATGACAAAAATGAAATAATACTAAGGTGATACACTCTTCCCATCTTGAGTCAAACAGAAAAGCTGTACTTTTGTTGAAACAGAAGACTTTCTGTTTTCTAAAAAGCAAATTGTTCTATTTTATTGAAGTATTTATTTCCCAGCAGCTCAATTTTAAATGTCATCTGCCTGGGGTGCAGCATTGCTCCTCATCTAGTGATAGGACAAGAGGCAATAGGTGTAAGCAATAACATAAGAGGTTCCATATAAATATCAGAAGGAACTTCTTCACAGTGAGGGTGACAGAGCACTGGAATGGGCTGCCCAGTGGGGCTGTGGAATCTCCTTCTCTGGAGACGTTTAAAACCTGCCAGGATATGTTCCTGTGCGACTTGGTCTAGGTGATCCTGCTGTGGTGGGAGGATTGGACTGGATGATCTTTTGAGGTCCCTTCCAATCCCTAATGATTCTATGATTACTCTTCTCAGCAGCCCCATATCCCAGCTCTGTCCTCTGGACTGCATGCCCTAACCAGTGTGGATATCCTGTAACCAATGATGCGACAATCAGCAAAGAGAAACGGATCAATTTTTGCAGTTGCCATCCAAAGCAAATAATCTTTTTTAATGGCAAATTCCTGAACCATTATGACTTACAGAGCCAGCTTATTGGCAATTAAGTGTTGAGCCCAACATCTTTTGAGGTGCGAAAACTATCTTGTACTCACTTCAGTTCTCACACTTCTCTCTTTTCCACACATGTAACCAAAATTTCCTCTTCTGATGTACTCAATTTAAGCCAAACACTTCTGACCCTTTTCTGCTAAATCACATAAAATAAATCAATCTCTTCATCAGCCCCACAAGCAGGGGGTAGGATTACAGCTGTCATGGCAGTTTTACAGAGAAGAATCCAACTATTAGAAGTTACTAGTACTAGAGACATTCACCTTGTCAGTGGTTTTCAGATACAGGGCAACAATAAGCCACCCATATTGTGACCAGAATGCTTTTGAACTAACCAGCTATGCACTAGGAAGTGAGTAGATTAATTTTCAGAAGATGGGAAAAAAAAAAGTGTTTCATTAGTCACCAGGTAACAAGTGTTGAACTGAGACAGATAATGTTTTTCTTAGCAGATTAAAAAGCTGTTTATCCTAGTCCTTCACAATCACACTCCATATTGAGGGTTGTTTGCAGGCTCTTTTGAATCACAAAATTGTTATTACCATGTGGGTTTTATTGTTGCTTTGCCAAAATCCATTTAACTTTTCAACAGACTGTAGTTCCAGCAGTTAAGTGTTGCATGGAAGCTTCATCCCTCAACCCGCTAGGAGGCTAATGCTCACTGCCAACTGCTGCTTAGGATCATGGATGGATTCTTGGCATCACCAGTTGGTTGGGGAATAGCAAACTTAATGAGAAAAACCTCCATATTTCAATGCATCGTAAATGTACCCCCACACAGGGGTGGGTTTAAAGAGGATGAGCCCAAAGAATGGTGTAGACGTGATGAAACTTCCACACTCTGTTTATCAACGACATTCAGGCAGCACACAGGAAGCACAGATCTACTTCTATAGCAGCTATGTACACATAGAATCATAGAATCATTACGGATCGGAAG